>JAVGWX010000007.1:90335501-90768001 GCA_036924085.1 Ariolimax columbianus | reverse complement strand
ACTTATATTACTGATCGGGAAAATAAACAATTATTGATACGTACTTAATATGCTAATGTTGAATTGACGCCGTAAAGGCGTATTAGCATTGTCTAATAATAGCTATTTAACACCCTGAGTTTATAGTTGTCCTTGTTGAGTGAAGAATGTAATTTTAGTCCGGTATAATATGTAGGAAGTGCTAACAAAACTGCAGTATCTGGGACTGAAGCATAAGGCTGCCACGACAGCTGACCCCTCTAAAAGAAGCATTGGAGCAAAAAAGTGAATGATAATCATGCTGTATATCATGTACCACCACCAATGCCGCCATGTAAATGTATATATGAGTGTCAGTTGGTAAGACAGGAGCAGGAATATAACAATAAAATAAAAAAAATGATTTTATTTTTCCAAGATAAGAAAACTAGTGGTAATCAGTCAAAGCTGGAAGGAGGGAGAGAAGGGATACAACCTAGTGAATGAGCTGAGGACAGTAACTGGCAGCTTGCTTCAAGGTCAGTGAGCATATTCAGCCTCCAAGTGGTGGTCCTGTAAACAGGCTGCACTAGTGTAGTCTTACAAGAAGAATAGGGATCGCAGTGAAAAGGCAAACCCCATTTCCCAAAAAGGCCAACTGAAGCCGGATGTGTTGGACGGAAGGACTCAGTTATCGCAGCCTTCTTGTAAACTACGACACAAAGCTACAACGTTGTTTCCAAAACGAGTGCTGAAGAAGCACAACACAAATTTCAGTGCATAACATCTCAATCTGGAAACACCCTTTTGTTTAACTGTGTTATCCAACAATGAATACTTTATTAGTGCACGACGAATGCATAACATCTCAATCTGGAAACACCCTTTTGTTTAACTGTGTTATCCAACAATGAATACTTTATTAGTGCACGACGAATGCATAACATCTCAATCTGGAAACACCCTTTTGTTTAACTGTGTTATCCAACAATGAATACTTTATTAGTGCACGACGAATGCATAACATCTCAATCTGGAAACACTCTTTTGTTTAACTGTGTTATCCAACAATGAATACTTTATTAGTGCACGACGAATGCATAACATCTCAATCTGGAAACACTCTTTTGTTTAACTGTGTTATCCAACAATGAATACTTTATTAGTGCACGACGAATGCATAACATCTCAATCTGGAAACACCCTTTTGTTTAACTGTGTTATCCAACAATGAATACTTTATTAGTGCACGACGAATGCATAACATCTCAATCTGGAAACACCCTTTTGTTTAACTGTGTTATCCAACAATGAATACTTTATTAGTGCACGACGAATGCATAACATCTCAATCTTGAAACACCCTTTTGTTTAACTGTGTTATCCAACAATGAATACTTTATTAGTGCACGACGAATGCATAACATCTCAATCTGGAAACACCCTTTTGTTTAACTGTGTTATCCAACAATGAATACTTTATTAGTGCACGACGAATGCATAACATCTCAATCTGGAAACACTCTTTTGTTTAACTGTGTTATCCAACAATGAATACTTTATTAGTGCACGACGAATGCATAACATCTCAAACTGGAACACTCTTTTGTTGTACTTTGTTACCAAACAATGATTCCTTTTAAAAGGACAACCTAAGCCAATGTGTATGTATGTGTCAGTACGTGATTGTCACAAACCACCTTGTAGTTTCTTCTAATCATTCCCAAAAGCCATTAAGGGATTATTCGCAAGATGGTCACAAGATAACAGAGAGCACACCTGGAAGGTAACCTTGTCTGCAACTACAGAAATACGGGTGGGGTACTTTAAGAATGGAGGTAACACAATCCAAAATCCTGTCTGTAATTCATTTCAATTGTAAGACAAATATCACCAATCATCACAATTCACAAAATTGTAACGTCCATCATCTCTGACGATTCCATTGCACGGGCTTTCTCACACTGCTCCACATGTTACGTCATCATAAATTGTTGTTATGATTATGGGAAATGGGTGGTGGGAGGGGGGGGGGGGGGTATCCTGATGTCGTTAAGAAATCTTGAAGGTGATCAGATATACAGCTGCACTCATCGGCATCATCCAACATCATCATGATCAAGTTAGCTGTGTCATTCGAATCTAGATTAGAGAAGCAGCCCTTTTTTTCAAAACTACAAAGAAAACAGTGAAGCAAATAAAGGTGAAGCAAATAAAGGTGAAACAAATAAAGGTGAAGCAAATAAAGGTGAAGTAAATAAAGGTGAAGCAAATCAAGGTGAAGCAAATAAAGATGAAGCAAATAAAGGTGAAGCAAATAAAGGTCAAGTAAATAAAGGTGAAGCAAATAAAGGTGAAGCAAATAAAGGTGAAGCAAATAAAGGTGAAGCAAATCAAGGTGAAGCAAATCAAGGTGAAGCAAATAAAGGTGAAGCAAATAAAGGTGAAGCAAATAAAGGTCAAGTAAATAAAGGTGAAGCAAATAAAGGTGAAGCAAATAAAGGTGAAGCAAATAAAGGTGAAGTAAACGGAGTTCGTAGACGAAGCCGAAGCTGTACAAGTAGGCACAAGAGATTTTATGGATGCGTCTGTATACGATCTGCTGAAGTAATTAGACCGGAAAGGACAGTCAAGTAATCTCAATCTGAGTTGACCGTTACTTCTACAGGGATGGATGTCACTGTGCATATCCCAGCTTTGACGTGAGCTGGGTGTAGCCGGGATGAGGATTTCCAGCTTAACTGGCTACGCTCGAACATCGTATTACTCCGCTGTGTTGGGACAAGAGCAGCAGGGGGTGGTTAACCGATTTGTGAGTCCATCTTAATAGACTCAAGTACTAGAGCAAAGTAGACCCATAGCCTGTTAGGAACTATTTATGCTTTTTTTTCCATCTTAACAAACCACCTAACCATGGCCAGTATTATGCCATGTCACACAGTTAGTCGCCTCTTACGACATGCTCTCTGGTGCTAATCTTGTCTGTGTCATACACAAAGACCCCTGCAGACCACTCGATGAAGTCACAGAACAAGGAAATACTTTGGCAAGACAGCTGTCACACTGCCTATCATTCTTTGAGTAGAACAACCGCAATTGTGGAATGTAATATAAGATATTAGGTCTAGGATTAAATGCAGCTACACTACTAAAATTACTATTTAGATACTGCTCGTGTTACGAAAAGGGGTATGGGTCAAATCGCAAAGTTTGGGAAAGAAAAAGAAAATCAAGGATGCATGGGGATTGGGGGGGGGGAGGAGGGAGCGTGTCACGATCCAGGTGGCGCTCTCCCTGTCCCCATAGAATAGAGTTTTGAAAAAGCTATGTCAAATCCATTTTTTTTTCGATGTTGATTGCCAGAATTGTTAATTCCTATTTGCTTTCATCTAACAGAACTTTGGCAAAATTCATTTGAGATTTTTGTAATTTATTTAAAAAACAGCATTGAAGTACTAAGGGGAGTTTTAAGAAATCAAGACATCAGACGTCTAAAGAGATCTTGCCAGAGATAAAACTTCATACGAAAGAAAAAAAATGGATGACTAGTGAAATATTGTTCTTTTTGGAAGAAAGAAGAAAAAATAAACAGAATAAAGCAGAATTCGACAAACTCAATGAAGAAATAAGATTCAAATGTAGACAGGCGAAAATAAAATGGTAAGAGCAGAAATGCTTAGAACTGAAAGTGAAGTAAAGAATAGACACAACCCCCTTAAATAAACAAATAAATAAACTAACAGGGAGAAGTACATGCGCAGTCACTGGATGCTAGAAAAAAACACAGCAATGTATAATAAGGGAATGCATAATTAACAGATCGGCAGAGCACAACAGCGAGCTGTACAATGTCGGCAGAACGGACTTAATTGAACAGGTTGAGTGTGACGGACTATCACTACTGGTGACAGAGGTAGAGGACGCAATGTAAAGAAAGGAAAGGCACCATGACCAGATAACGTAAGAATTGAAGAAATTACGGTCACGGGAGATTTAGGAATAAACATGATTACAAGATTACTATATGATATGTATGACTGTAGATACATTCCGAACGATTTAATGACGTCACCCTTCATATCACTGCCAAAGAAACCGCGTACCTTTGAATGCGAAGATCACCGCACTATCAGCCTTACAAGAACATGGCAAAGATACTTCTACGAATCATCATGAGAAGATTGAGGAATAGAATCCAAATCAGAATTTGGAGATGCGGCTACGAACGACAAAGGTACAACAATGCAATGAATGTAATAAGAATGATACTCGAGAGAGCCATAGAGATGAAAACAAACCGATATATATATATATATATATATATATATATATATATATATATATATATATATATATATATATATATATATATATATATATAAATATTTATATCGTGCTTCATGGACTATTTAAAAGTGTTCGAAAAGGTGATATGCAACAAAATTACCAAAATGTTGAAACAATTGCTTGTCGATGGCAAGGATATGAAAATCAGTCAAAACATGTACTGTGAACTGGCCGCAGCTGTAAGAATAGACAATCAAGTGGGAGTCTAAAGGGAGATTTAAAAAAAAAAACAGGTGTGAGGCAGAGATGTGTGCTGTCCCCTGACCTTTTCCCTCTGTACAGTGAGTTTATCTTGCTAGACACGCGGCAGTGTCAGGAATATCAGTTGGTGGACAGAACAATAACAATCTAGGATATGCTGATGATATTTTATTGATAGCGCAGAATGAGTCAGACTGGCAAGAATTGGTCTGCATGGTAATTCATCAAAGCGAAAATAAAGGCCACAATTTAAATCAAAATAAATCAGAAGTGATGGTAGTAACAAAGAAACACAACTCACCCAAATACAGTATCAAGCTGAACTTGAGAGAATTAAGACACGTACACATTTAAAAATACCTGGACACATGCATAACAAATGATAGGAGATGCAATTATGTTCAGGAGAATATTGTGCAACAAAACCCTTGCATTGAGAAAGAGAGCTAATGGATGCTATGTGGAGCCAGTTCTTATATATATCATTATATCATTATATATCATTATATATATATATATATATATATATATATATATATATATATATATCAGTTCTTATATACAGTCTTCACAAAAGAGGACTGCTCCAAGATCCCAGAGCCTTTAGATATTTTTCAAAGAGACATGGATACAGCGGGATTAAGATCAATCTGTATTACAGAGGAAATGGTTTTTAAAAAATTGGAGAGGTTGAAAGTGAATAAATGTCCAGGTCAAGATGGTATTCATCCAAAAGTGCTGTATGAAATTAGAGACCAACTAGCAAAACCATTGGCTATATTATGTTCTCAATCACTTACAAAGGGGATTGTTCCACGGGATTGGAAAGATGCAGGAGTGATCTCCTTATTCAAAAAAGGCAAAAAATCAGATCCGGCAAATTATAGACCGGTGAGTTTAACGAGCATAGTCTGTAAATTGTTAGAGTCAATATTAAAATAAAACATTGTAATGCATTTAGACAAATTTAATCTAATTAGAAATAGTCAGCATGGGTTTACTAGAGGGAGATCATGCTTAACAAATCTATTAGAATTCATGGAGGAGGTTACTAAAATCATAGATAAAGGGGAGCCAGTGGATGTTATTTATCTAGACTTTGCAAAGGCCTTTAATAGAGTACCTCATCAAAGATTAATTCGAAAGTTAAAATCACATGGAATAGGTGGGGAAGTTGCCAAATGGATTGAAAATTGGTTAACGAGAAGAAGGCAGAGGGTGGGCATAAATAAGGAGTACTCTGAGTGGTGTGAAGTGAAAAGTGGTGTGCCACAGGGCTCGGTTTTGGGACCAATTTTGTTCTTGATATATATAAATGATTTGGACATTGATATGAGATCCATGATTGCAAAATTTGCTGATGACACAAAACTATGCAGTAGTGTCTCATCTAAAGCGGAAGTGGATATATTAATGTCGGATTTAGATAAAATTCGAGAATGGTCAGTAAGCTGGCAAATGGAGTTTAATGTAGATAAATGTACAGTCATCCACATGGGTAGATCCAATATGGAACATAATTACAGAATGGGAGAAAACAATATTAGAAAGATAGATAAGGAAAGGGACCTAGGGGTTATAATAGGTCATACAGGAAAGGTGAGGGAGCAAGTTAAGGTAGCAGTGAAAAAGGCAAATGCAATGTTAAGTATGATAAAAAGAAATATTAAACATAGGAGCAAGGAAGTGATCGTCAAACTGTATAACGCTTTAGTTAGACCTAGATTGGAGTACTGTGTACAGGTGTGGAGTCCTTATCATAGAGGAGACATAAACATGCTAGAAAGAATACAGAAAAGAGCGACAAAGATGATAGTGGGATTCCAGAATTACAGTTATGAGGAACGACTCAGAAAAACCGGCCTACAGTGTCTCGAAGAGAGAAGAATTCGTGGTGACTTAATACAGGTTTATAAGATGATCAGAGGAATCAATAAATTAGACTATAACAAGTTTTTACACCTACAGTAACACGAGGGCATAGCTACAAGCTGACTAAAGAGAGGTCCAGGTTAGATATTAGGAAATATTTTTTTAGTCAGAGAGTGGTGTCTGCTTGGAATGCATTGCCAGGGGAGGTAGTAGAGGCAGGGACAGTTAATGCATTTAAGAATAAACTGGATGCGCATAGCTCTTAGAGCAATGTGATGTAAATGTAACTGGTTGTATACAGCCTCTGCAGGGTCTTCTAAACCAGTATAAAGACGTTAAGGTAAGTTAAGTATATGGAAGTGAATCACGAGCAATCAGCAAATGAGCACAACGGTAAGTAGATTCGACGGAGATGGTTTTACGGAAGAATATTAACAATTTCATGGACTACACAGACGACTAACGATGCAGTACTTGAAGAATCACAGACACAAAGAAGCACAGACACAAAGAAGACTAACGATGCAGTACTTGAAGAATCACAGACACAAAGAAGCACAGACACAAAGAAGACTAACGATGCAGTACTTGAAGAATCACAGACACAACGAAGACTAACGATGCAGTACTTGAAGAATCACAGACACAAAGAAGACTAACGATGCAGTACTTGAAGAAGCACAGACACAAAGAAGACTAACGATGCAGTACTTGAAGAATCACAGACACAAAGACAACTCATTGCAGAAGTCATGAAAAGAGCGTGATTGGAAAATACTGTAACAATTGGTATACTAGTAGGGAAGAGAGATAGAGGGAGACATAGAGATAAAATATTGGAATAGCACGGAAGATGATCAACAGAGTTGATAAACGACGAACGTTATAGGAGTGGATGGAGATGAATGATGCTAAACACCAACCGACAAGGCAGATAATGATGATGCTGATGATGATGAAACACAGATTGAAGTAATGACAATACAAATTATGAAGCTGTATGCGAAATACGCTTTTTGAATGAGATAAATTGTCTTCAGTTGTGAGACCATGGGCCGCAAATAAAGATGGAAATGTGTGCAAGTCTTCATCAGTTGCTCACTCTGAAACCTCAGCCCTTCACACGTTTGAACAGAGAGTAAAAGAGGAGGAAGAGATACGGTTTAAGAAAATAAATATCGCTGAAATATGAGCTTTGTGTTTTCGAACACCGCTGAAGTCACACTTCACAATCTGAGGCAAGTATTGACTTGAGCAGACATCGACCTATACACACTACTTTGTTTCAAAACAATACAATAGTACGCTTTTGATACTGGTGCCCGTCGCGTCGAATCAACATTTCCATGACCACGTCTGATGGCCTTATACCAGACGGCCTGCAGTTCTATTGGGGAAATGGCCATCTGTTTTTGCCAGGTGTTCCGAGGGCGGCACCGACGATAACTTCAGGATAAGCATTGACTTTTCCCGCACCTCGCTCCCACTTCCTTCCAGAGCATCTCGTGGGCTGGGACTTCCCGGGGAAGACGGACAAAGTGATCAAAAAAGGTAAAGGTGACGACGATCGTTGACGCAATGCCTACAAGTTAAGTACGTCGAACTACTTCCCTGTTGAAAGTGGATAAATGTCCAGGTCAAGATGGTATTCATCCAAAATTGCTGTTTGAAATTAGAGACCAATTAGCAAAACCATTGGCTATATTATGTTCTCAATCACTTGCACAAGGGATTGTTCCACGGGATTGGAAAGATGCGGGAGTGATCCCCTTATTCAAAAAGGGCAAAAAGGCAGATCCAGCAAACTATAGACCGGTGAGCTTAACGAGCATAGTCTGTAAATTGTTAGAGTCAATAATCAAAGAAAACATTGTAATGCATTTAGACAAATTTAATCTAATTAGAAATAGTCAGCATGGGTTTACCAGAGGGAGATCATGCTTAACAAATCTATTAGAATTCATGGAGGAGGTTACTAAAATGTTAGATAAAGGGGAGCCAGTGGATGCTATTTATCTGGATTTTGCAAAGGCCTTTGATAGAGTACCCCATCAAAGATTATTTCGAAAATTAAAATCACATGGAATAGGTGGGGAAGTTGCCAAATGGATTGAAAATTGGTTAACGGGAAGAAGGCAGAGAGTGGGCATAAATGAGTACTCTGAGTGGTGTGAAGTGAAAAGTGGAGTGCCACAGGGCTCGGTTTTGGGACCAATTTTATTCTTGATATATATATACATGATTTGGACATAGGTATGGGATCCATTATTGCAAAATTTGCTGATGACACGAAACTATGCAGTAGTGTCTCATCTAAAGCAGAAGTAGATATATTGAGGTCGGATTTAGATAAAATTCGAGAATGGTCTGTAATCTGGTAAATGGAGTTTAATGTAGATACATGTACAGTCATCCACATGGGTAGATCCAATATGGAACATAATTACAGAATGGGAGAGAACAATATTAGAGAGATAGATAAAGAAAGGGACTTAGGGGTTATAATAGATCATGCATGTAAGGTGAGGGAGCAAGTTCAGGTAGCAGTAAAAAAAGCAAATGCAATGTTAGGGATGATAAAAAGAAATATTAAACATAGGAGCAAGGAAGTGATAGTCAAACTGTATAAAGCATTAGTTAGACCTAGATTGGAGTACTGTGTACAGGTGTGGAGTCCTTATCAGAGAGGGGATATAGACATGCTGGAGAGAATACAAAAAAGAGCGACAAAGCTGATAGTGGGATTCCAGAATTACAGTTATGAAGAAAGATTAAAAAGAACTGGCCTTCAGTGTCTAGAAGAGAGAAGAATTCGTGGTGACTTAATACAGGTGTATAAGATGATCAGAGGAATGGATAAAGTGGACTATAACAAGTTTTTTAAAGTACAACCACCAACAAGGACAAGAGGGCACAGCTACAAGTTGACTAAGGAGAGGTCCAGATTAGATATTAGGAAGTATTTCTTTAGCCAGAGAGTAGTGAATGCTTGGAATGCATTGCCAAGTGAGGTGGTGGAGGCTGGGACGGTCAATGCATTTAAGAACAGATTGGATGCGTACAGCTTCTGGAGGAAGGTGTTGTAAATGGAACTGGTTGTTTACAGACTCTGCAGAGTCTTCTAAACCAGTATAAAGACGTTAAGTTAAGTTGTTGGCCTGAGGATGCGCCTCTGGTTCCACAGGTGGAAGTCTGACACTGTAATTCGCGAAATCTTAATGTAATGATCCCATATGCTAAGCAATGGTTGGGTAATTGTCTACAATCAACTTTGACCTTGTTTCATCCAACGGAATGGTAGATTCAAAGTGCCTCTTAATTTTTCACGACCGAAGAAATAAACAGTTTTTTTTACATCAAAGGTTAATTACACGCAGGTATGTACCATTCATTTTATCGAGCCTTTAATTCGTTTTTAACGTGTATATTCAATGATGTTTCAAGAGTAAACGATACGCACATAAAACAACAATGCTGCAATATAAATTCAGTTCAGTACAAGTGCCATCTCCAGATCAAAGGTCGACTGCAATGGATCTCCAGTGTGCTCTATTACCGTTAATGGTGAAATCTGACAGACTTTTTCCCTTCAATCTCCTGTTGTTATCCACACACTTATAACGTTGTCTGCCTCTTGGACCTTCCGCCCTACCCACTAGTAAAGTCTTCAACAAGGAGGTATGTCCTGTTAATTGGCCAAAATATCTGTCTAAACCTGATTTCGGTCATTAATTCTCCTTAAGGTGAGGCAACAATTGATACCCTGACATACATCTGCAATAGAATTTGGCAGACAGGAGAGTGGCCCACCAGCTGGACAAAATCAGTAATTATACCACTGCCTAAATCAGGAAGCCTAAATAAGTGTCAGAACTATCGAACAATCAGTCTGATTAGTCATCCAAGTAAAGTTATCTTGAGAATAATACTTAACAGACTGAAACCACAGGCAGAGAATATCATTGCCGAAGAACAAGCGGGCTTTCGAGCGGGAAGGAATACCATCAAGCAGATATTTAATATTCGGCTAATGAATGAGAAGTACTCAACCACTCTACCATGCCTTCATTGACTTTAGAAAGGCGTTTGACAGAGTGTGGCATGTGGCGCTATGGTCAACAATGACGCATTATAAGTTCAACAGTGATATTGTGAGGGTAATTGCAAACCTTTATGAGCAGGCGACAAGCACAGTCTCTGTAGAGGGAACGCTAGGCGATTGGTTCCGTACGACGGTGGGTGTGAGACAGGGATGTATACTCTCCCCAACATTCTTCAATATATTCTTGGAGAGAATAATGGAGACGACCTTAAAAGAACATGTTGGCACGGTTAAAGTGGGTGACAGGCTTATCACAAACTTCTGATTTGCTGATGATATTGATGTATTGGCAGGCACAGAAAGGGAACTTCAGGAGTTGATTGGTATCTTGGATAGAGCGGCCCTGAGTTTTGGTATGGAAATAAATGCAGATAAACAAAGCTCATGACCAATAACATAGCAGGGTTTAAATCTGTAATAGAGGCAAATGGGCAGGAACTTGAGGTGGTAAAACGTTTCAAATATCTGGGATCATTAATCAGTGAAGAGGGATCGAAGCCAGAGGTAATTGCAAGAATAGCACAAACAACAGCGGACGCTGACTCGGCTGAAACCTATATGGCAAGACAAGCGGCTCGCCCTCGGCATAAAAGTTAGACTAATGCGCTCTTTGGTGCTATCAATATTTATGTATGCCTGCGAGACCTGGACCATCACAGTAGATGTCCAGGGCAGAAAACATGCAATGGAAATGTGGTGCTATAGAAAACTCCTAAATGTTACATATAAAGATCGTGTCACGAACGTAGAAATACGTCAGAGAGTTAAAGACGCTATTGGTCCTTTTGAAGATCTGTTCCAGCTATCAAAAGACAAAAGATGGCTTGGTGCGGGCACGTCGCGAGGTCCAACTGAATTACTAACTCGGTACTCTTTGGCTCAGTACCGGGACAGAGAGGGCGAGGACGTCCAAGGAAGAGATGGGTGGACAACATCACTGATTGGTCAGGCCTTCGTCCCGGTCAGATATGACAGGCGGCGACAGATAGAAGGGATGGCGTAGGATTTTGGGAGTGTCTTCATGTGTGCCCCAACGACCTGATGGGTTACGGGATGAACTGAACTGACTGACATGGTTTTTTTTGTCAGTTTTTGTTTTCTTTGTGTTTATAATTACAGCTAAATAAGGTCTATACCGATCTCAAAATTTATTTTTCAGCTGAGATAATATTACTACAATGAGTCATGAGGAAGTTATCAATTACTGATTTGAAAATAGCAGGATGCAGGTCATTTAATTGTTATGTCTTAAATTGTGTTTGAAAGACGCATTCCACGCTCGTATTGATTGTATGACGGCATCTCTCTTCAACCCTCACTCTCCCCCCGAATCCCCAGTCAAAATTAATCCCACATTTTTGACACCCCCGCCCTTCTTTTGTTTAGTTGATTGCATGTACACATGTGAATGATGCCTTTATCTCCTTTATTGTCTTTTTCAAATCATGTGGTCAATATTTTTTTCCAAAACTCAATTACTCAATAGTCCAGTTTTCGGTTCCAGACAATCACAATGAATCTGATCGAAGAATGCTAATTATACATTTGTAAACAGAGACATATTGTAATGTTAAAGATGCAGCTGAACTACGTTAGGGATGTTAAAACAATAAACGTATTAAATGTTTGTAATGAATCGATTCATATGTATTAAGTAAGTAAAGTTTCTGCATATTTCATCTTATCAAATGAAAAGACCCTATTCATTATACGGCTTATGCGTTGAATAATAACGTCACGTGACCCAGTCTTTGAAGCCGATTGGACAGTGATGTCAACACTGCACTGTCGTGAGAAGAAAATGGCCGACGGAATGCGAGATCAATGCTAGTTTTTGCAAACCAACTTTATTTAACTTGATAAGATGAGCACCTTATGCGATTTTGGCTAATTTTATTCAGGCAGTAAGTTCTTTTCAACATTTTGTTAATGATTTTAGTAGTTATATTCATGTTGAAAGGCATTAGGACCTACACAAATTGTTCGTTTGTTCAGCAGACAACAAAAAGCGAAAAATGATCCATTACTCAACATTGCTGTGACCACCAAGGACTAACTAGTGAGCACGACTTTTGTCGGATGTGACCTCCATATATACTGACTACAGTATGCCACTCTCATTCTTTATTTTAGTTTGCTAAGTGATTATAGTGATTATACATTGCTAAAAACTAACACCTGCTTCATTTTTATGCAGATTGATCATACAATACATCCTTCCTCCCTTTCTTGCACCCGAATTAAATTTTCATTTATTTTGGGCCACTCGCTCAACTCACTGGATGTCAGGCTCAGCATTATCATTAATCGTGGTTGTAACTGATGCCATCCGATCTCGCATCTCACACATTATATTTTATATCTGTCTCGGTAGCACAGTCAATCATGTTAAAAATATAGTTACATACTATAACAAGCGAGTGGACATACAACTAAATATTTTTTTAAAAACGAGGTGCTCAGTGACTCAGTCAAGTCAGTCACACGTCTTTTATTATAGCAAACATGTCTGCCATTTGATTATTGAATATCTTGAATATTAAGAAATTTTCTAATAACCTATTTATGTGCAGTACGTTTAATTTTCATTGATGACTCAAAATGCACAGTTGTGTGTAGGCCTGTGTCATGTGTCACACAGACCTGCATAACACTTAATAGTAACTGTTGTCTGTCATATTGCCAAAAGGTGCCTGCAATAGACCTTGCTATCTACCCTGTGACAGACTATCTTGCAGTCTCATATAACTCTCTCATCTAATTTTTGTCACTGTCATCCTGTAACCTGTTTGCAAAAAAAAAAACTACTTGTGAAAGAATTTGTCTAATTGCTCAACCATTCATGTTATAGGCTGTATTTTTTCCATAACTGTCAAGTGTTTAGAATGCTTGTTTCTCATTACAAATATATGTGATTCACTAATGGCATGCTCCAGCTGTAACTGGGTACCTTAATTTCTATTAGGAAAAGAATGGCAGCAAGGAAAGGAACTTGTCACTCTATGATTAAGTCTCTAACACTTCATTCACAACAGCAGAGTTTTACTAAATATTTTCCGTGTTGCTATTTGTAGCACATTTCACCCAGACAAATCTGGCAAAGATGGCGCCATAACTGGCTGCGAGTCTACATTTCTCTACTGTTTTGGATCATTATGGATGCCACCAGACCACGGATTTGCCTGGAATTCACACTAGTCGACGACTTACACTTGTGTTCACGGAAACGTGGAGTTGTTTTCCGTCTGGACTTGTTATTTCGTTCTTTTTTTGTGATTTCTTCCATCCGTTTATCCTTGTCTGGACGCCGGCTGAATGGCACTACGCTTATACCTGTGTCGTATTTCACGGGCTAGTTCTGCCGGTTCACCTTCACGAATTTGGCGTGTGGGAATGCTACTATGATGAGCTGAATACAGCTGGGGAGAGATGCCAGAGTCACTCACACGCTGAGTGTTGTCCATACGACCTCTTGTGGTTATCGAAAAGGCACGACAAACTGCGTTAGATACCTTCCCACCTTTCTACCCTGCGGGTTACATGTTTACGGAAAGGATTCAGTGGTAACCCTGAGGCAAAATCTGCATCCTATGCTATCTCCAGTCGTCTCGATGAATGTCTTGCCACTGGCAAAAGGTAGCTTAGGCTCTGTGAGTGAGGTTGACAAAAGGCGCAGTTTCTTCCTCACTTTAATCCAAATCACCGCGCAAGTCACCCATTTCAGCGGACACAGCAAGTGATACGACTGTCCACACGGCTGAATAAAGAGAGTGGTCTTCATCACTTGTGATGGACAACTATTAGACCCAGACAATGAGGATTTTAGATGCTGTACTATTTACATAATTATGCCTTTTAATCCTCTAACCATCTTGAATATTTTAAAATTAGGACCAATAAAATTATATTGTCATTAACTGCATACACTATTTTTTTGTACCTCTACTTGTCATGCAACATGTTGTAATGTTTTGAGTCATTGGTATGTTTATATTCTTGCACTTCATTTACAAACTCATAATTTATGTGCGTTCAATTTCATGAAAATACTATTCAGCAATAACTATTGCTTTAAGTTTGGCCACAGCTGGCTGTACTTAAGCATTATCTGCTTAGCCATAAATGAAATATATAATAGGGCAAAAAAGGCAGCACTAAATGAGCTGCCATCAGCCAGTGACTCGTAGATGGCTGCTTGTATCAGGGTCAGTGATCCATAACTGACCAAGACGCTATTTCGCCTCCAAGTGGTAGCCCTTGAAACAGCCGGCAACAATGCAGACTGGCCAAGATTTTGGGGATAAAAAAGGGAAGGCAAACCAAAATTGCCGTGCTGAAATCATATGTGTTGGGTGGAAGGACACAGATATCACAGAATAGGTGTAAACTATGACACACCGTCAGAAATGTCTTTTTCCTGACGAATACAGAAGACGAAGAAAATATTTAATGAGTTTGAAATAGATCAATATGACTGTCTTAAAAGACAGTGAAGAACAGATGGGACCATAATCTCTGAGATTTGTTTATAACTTGGTGCCAAGCTTGATATGTAAATTATCATCTTGATTTAATAGCGTATCAGAATCAAGATAGAGAACAATGTACTTAAAAAATACTCATTAAAACGGTAAACAGTTTAGATACCCAGACAACATATCATTGAGAAATTCATTTATCTTGCTATATAATAAGATTGCCCATATCCGCATGGCTAAAGGGACAGTTAAATCTTATGACATGATCATGTTGCAGAAGAGATCAAGATTTAATAAAAATGAAAGTGTTAAAAAAAAATCTGAATTGACAGTTGTACATAGATACTGAGCAGTTCTATATATCAGTAACCAGAGACTAAGAAGCCCTGTATTTCAGGGGACAGAGTCTGAGCAGCCTTGTGTGTTAGCGGTCAGAGATTGAGCTAACCTGAATGTCAGAGCCTGAGTAGCCTTGTGTGTTTAGCTGTCAGAGATTGAGCAGCCCTGTATACCAGTGGTCAGAGACTGAGCAGCCCTGTATGTCAGTGGTCAGAGACTAGACAACCATGTATTTCAGTGACAGAGACTGAGCAGCCCTGTATATCAGTGGTCAGAGACTAGACAACCATGTATTTCAGTGACAGAGACTGAGCAGCCCTGTCTATCAGTGGTCAGATACTGAGCAGCCCTGTATGTCAGTGGTCAGAAACTAGACAACCATGTATTTCAGTGACAGAGACTGAGCAGCCCTTTATATCAGTGGTCAGAGACTGAGCAGCCCTGTATGTCAGTGGTCAGAGACTGAGCAGCCCTGTATGTCAGTGGTCAGAGACTTAGCAGCACTGTATGTCAGTTGTTGTTTTGAATGCCCACAATGGGTAGGTTTCCTGTTTTGTGCACCCTGAAAAGGACATTAAGTGGTGATTTGCAGTAGCTTTCCTCACATGCCAAGCGTGCTGAAGAAAGGTGGACTGGGGTCCTCCAGGCGGTCGTACTATGCTTGGCTACATCTACGTATTACTCACTACTACAGGGATCACTTTGATCCCTCACCCCATTAGCCAGGCTGCCATGAAAACAGCCTGTTTCTAAGGAGGGAGGGCTACGTGCAAGCCGAGGTGAGGGTCTTGGCCAGTATATTTTGTCCTGACTGACATGTCTAATCAGTTGTCAGAGATTGAGCATCCCTGTATGTCAGTGGGCAGATACTGACCAGTCGTGTATGTCAGTTGTCAGAGACTGAGCAGCCCTTTAAGTCAGTTGTCAGAGACTAAGCATCTCTGTATGTCAGTGGGCAAAGGCTGAGCAGCCCTGTATGTCGGTGGTCAGAGACTGAGCAGCTCTGTATGTCAGTTGGCAGAGACTGAGCAGCCCTTTATGTTGGTAGGCAGCAACATTTGTAACACATATTTATGTTGTTTTAAATCATTAAATAAAATCATTCAAAAGAGCATTGACATTTATTATGTGGTTATCGTATCTACAACTTGCTGATTAAACTAATGTACACTAAACTGTAGATGTAGAAGTTTTTAATCAATCAGTTCTGCACATTGTATAGTTTTTACTGCCCATTATGTTTTTCAGTTACATTTGCCTGTGGTTCAACAGATAGTACATTTAAGTGGCTGACTAATGGCCAAGCCATTTGAATTTAGCTGGAGGATCCCAGTGCCAGAAGTCCTGCAGACTGGATGTGTCTTCGATATTTGGGATGAGGTAAGACTAACTTTTTTATATATATATATATACATAATTATTTGATGTTGACAATTTGATATCTGAGAAAAGGTAATAATAACTTTATATATAAATATATTATTACAGACCAGTTACTCTTACAAAGTCCATAATTGTTTGTAGTACTGTTTTATCTTTATACAGCTTTTATCTCTCATCTGTCTCGCGAGGTCAATATTGTTCTCTCACTTCCTGTGTGAGTCTGCAGCTTTGTAGGATGCGTTTGCCTGTCATGGTATGCTCTCCACATGAACACCTGTCATCTGCCTCAATCCTTATTTTGTTGTAAAAGTGACTCTTGTATATTTTGTCCAGTTCTCAGTCTGAGGATGACTGCTTGATTTTGTAATACAGGTAAAAGGTAAAGGGTATCCTTCAGCAGACTTAATCACTGGTCAGAAATGAAGTGTTGGAGACTTCAGTATACTAAGCCACAGCTTGTGTGAGGTGATGTGGCCAGTTCTCCTCCTCGCTACCGTTTTCTTCCTAACCTTAAATCGTGTACACATTTACAGCTGGATTAACTAGAGCATGACGGTTGTGTGAGTTGAACCCCTTGCATTTGTCATGAAAAGTGAGTGCTCTACCACTACACTAATTAGACTTTTCTTGGAATATATGAGATTGATATTTCAAAGAAGTTGAAAATAATAGTTTAATATGCATTGTAATTTTACAACATTTTTACAGTAGAGTTTTGTCTAAAAAAAAATTATTATAGTTTTTCTGGCTGTTATCTGTTTTACTAGAATTGTTTTAATTTAAATGATATTGGATGCCTGCCTGCTTATTTTTACATTTCTTCTTCTTTTGTCGTCTCACTTTCTATCAAGCTGTAGCCTAGTGTGGTACGTAGTATGCATTTGTCTTTCACCTCTCGTCGTGTCCCGAGTAATATTTGTCCCCATTTTGCGGCAGGTCTTGTTTTACGCAGTCTATCCACCTTTTCCTCAGCATTTCTTCCTGATGTTCTCAAATAGAAGGTTTCATGAACAATGTGGTCTAGTTGCATTCTCACAATGTGGACAAACCAATTCATTCTCTGTTGCTCGATGTACTGTAGGTAGGGAATTGTTCCAAACTTCTCCCGAATATTCGTATTCTGTGTCTTCGGGTGCTGTTAGTGACTTTTCGTAGGCACCGCATTTGATAGGTGGCCAACTTTCATTCCTGGGCCTTATTCAATGCCCATGACTGGCACTGGTAGCATTTATTTTGGGCAACTAAACAACTGCACAACTAAAACAGGACTTTGATTCAGGATATGACTACAATACTAAATGAATGTAAAATCTAAGAATTTTTCGAAGATCTAAAACAGTCCTTGATATCCCTGGTGGTCATTCTCCATGAAATAGACACACAATGGTAACACTGGTTATAGTATAAATAAACATACTGTCTGAAGGATGTTAAGATGCATAATAGGACAGACACATACAGTACTCAAATGATAGCTCATGCAATTAGACAACAGGATAGACACACAAGTAGAAAGCAACATGTTTTTGTAGTGTTACATAATATCTTTATTTGCTGGAAACCTACATTTGTTTTCTAGTATACTTTGAATAATATCAGTGTAGTCATTTGTTTTTTTGTATTACTGAAACTGTTGATTTCTTTTTCCAGGAATATTCTGTGTATGAATCAAATTGTATGGTGAAGGTTGATGAGTATGGCTTCTTCATATGCTGGAAAAGTGAAGGCAGAGTGAGTAGATTTTTGAGTATTATCTTGGCATTTTCTCAGAAATTGATTACATTTATTGATAGCTGGGAATATAGATTTTCATTCTTGGTTGTTTCCAACCTCTGGAACGTCTGGAGAGGTTGGAGTACTAAGTTATCATCATTTTCAACTTGTAGTTTAATTATTTAACAAAATTCATTTCATAACATTGAAAGCAAGAACAGTTAAGTAAAGTAACAAGCAGCAACAATAACAATTATAGGAACAATGCCACGAGAAAGAAAGTTATCTCACATCAATTGTCTCAATCAAAACTTAAGTTAACACTTTGAACTTGTGACACCTATGCACCGGTGCGCATGTAAATACCCCACTTCCTGAGACATCCATGAATCAGCATGACGGGTGGACCATTACTCTAAGGTGTATTTCGAGCTGTACTGCTTAGATTTTGGCCATACTGTGGTGATATCTGCACAGTACACACATTTCTGGAGATAAAAAATATGGTGGCATCCATGAAATAGGAAATTGTGTTGATGAATTTTGATTTTCATGATGGAAAGCAGTGTTTAAAATTCAGGAAAAGGCGGTTCTAAAAGGCTAACAGCAGAACAGCCGATTGAAAGTATTCTTAAGGATTTGGAGCCTGATAAATTTGATTTCAAGTCAGGTTATCCCGTAACCAGGGACATCATTGGGGTACACATGAAGAGATGCTCACAACCCCATGCCACCCTTTTCTATCAGTGGCCGCTGCCTGTGTCTCTTCTGGTCGGAGATTAGTCTTTTCTTTTATGTTGTCCTACACCTCTTTTTGAGACTGCCTCTTCATCGTCTGCCTTGCACCTTTCTGTGCAGGATCGTATTTGCAGGGCTATTTGATCTCAATATGTGACCGTACCAAGCGAGTTTCTTCTTTTGACAGTTGCCAAGAAGTCTTCAAAAGGCCCTATTGCTGTTGTAATTCTATCTCAAATTTTCTCATTTGTAACTCGATCTTTGTACGTGATGTTTAAAACTATTAGGAAACGTCTCTTCTCTAAAGCCTATTTCCTTTGCTGAAGGTCAGCTGTAACTGTCCATGTCTTACAAGCATAGAGGAATATTGACAGGACCAATGTACGCATTAATCTGATTTTCGTGCATAATGCTAACCGTTTATCTTGCCAGATTTTGTTACGCCGTGCAAGCGCCGCTATTGTTTGTGCTATTCTGGCCAAAACCTCACATTTTGATCCTTCATCACTGACAATCGAACCCAGATATTTAAAACGGTCAACTGCTTCGGGTTCCTGGCCTTTAGCCTACTGTTGTAGCCCTTGGCATTGTTGGTCATTAATTGTGTCTTTCCAGCGTTTATCTCCATACCATAGTCAAGAGCTGTTTCATCGAGCCTTCTGACCCATTCCTTGAGTACTGCTTCTGAACCCACCAACCTGTTGATATCATCTGCAAAACGAAATTTGGTAATCGTCCCCCCCCCCCCCCCCCCCCCTCCCCCTCCCTATCTTGACAGTACCAATGTGACCTCCAAGTGCCTCACTCATAATTTCCTCAAGGAATATATTGAAAAGAGTTATAGAGAGTGTACAACCTGGTGTCACACCAACTGAAATGCAAACTCGGTTCCTGCGTCTCCCATTCACAATAACTGCGCTGGATGCCTTGTCATACAGGTGTTTAAGGACCTTTATAATATTTCCGTTGATTTTATACATCTTCATGGTTGCCCATAGCGCTTTATACCATACCCTATAAAACGCATTCTTAAAATCAACAAACACATGATACAGTTTTTGCTGCTGTTCGAGATATTTCTCGCTTAGCAGCCTTAAATTAAATATCTGTTCTGTAGTGCTTCTTCTCTGTCTGAACCCTGCTTGCTCCTCAGCAATGATGTTCTCTGCTTGGGGTTTCATTTGGTCGAGGATTAATTTAAGCAGGACCTTGCTAGTGTCGCTGATGAGGCCAGGTAACGGTATAACCATTGTTTTTGTCCATAAGTTCAGCCAGTTTCCTGTCGCTCATATTTTGTTGCAGATTGTCAGGCCTTCCACCACTACCTCTCGACCTGCCTGTAAGAGCTCTGCTGGTATGTTGTCCTCGCCGGCCACCTTCCCTCTTCTCAATGTCTTTACTGCTGCTTTACCTCTTCCTTCGTTATCAGTTGGTTATCTTCTATAGCTGTTGGTGTTGGAGAGATTGTTTTCTCAAGTTCCGTCCCTCATGGTTGTATAATTCGGAACAGTACTCTGTCCATCGTGCCAGTACACCATTGTCCTCAATAAGGTACTTGCCGCTTTTATCTTGGATCATAAAGTTCCTGCCCTGTCTTGGTGTTAACAGTTCTTTGACTACCTTGTATGCTCCTTTAGCGTAATTTCTGTCTAATCTCTCTTCACTGTTTGTACATTGTTCACATATCCACGCTTCCTTTTCCTCTCTAATCTTTTGATGTATCACTTTCTTGACCTCTTTATATCTGCTGACCTCATCAGGTGGATGTTTTTGGTTTTTCAGTGACATTCTTCAATCACAAAGGTTTAGAATTTCTTTGGTCACCCATGGCTTCTTTTTTGTTTGGTGGCACCCCAGGATCTCTGTTGCCATATCTATGAGTGCTGAGTTAAGAGACTCTTTTACTGTATCGGTATCCAGTCCCTCTCTGAGAGCCAACAGTGGAGAAAATCTCCCTCCTACCCTCGATTGGAACACAGGTCAAACTTTAGTCTAGTCACTTATTTCTTTGTGACTCTCTTCAATCGCAGACGCATAGTCATCATAACAAGATCGTGGTCGCTTCCTATATCCGCTCCGGAAAAACTTATTGTTTTGTCGGTGTTGATGCTAGATATAAACTTCCTCTGGACCAGTATATAATCACATTGACTGTGCACTTCATTGTTTGGGTTATGTCATGTCCAGCGTCTAGACGACTTGTTAAACCCGAACATGTTTGCTACCAACAGCTTATTGCATCGTACAAATTCTAGGAGTCTGAGGCCCCGGTCATTAGTTTCTTTGTTTCCAGTCATGGACTGTATCTTCTTTAATTTTTGCGTTCCAATTCCCCTGGACTACCAATATGTCTTTTTTTTGGCGTTTCGATAATCGAATGATTAAATTTGATTTAGAGGGTGTTAATTCTGAAAAGGACAAGTGATTATTTGAATTACATGTGTAAAAATGATGCCTATTACCAGTTGAACAGAAGAGAGCAGGTCGTGGTCTTCAGACTCCGCACAGGCCACAACAGACACTGAGGTACCACCTATTCAATAAACTGAAGATAGGTGGCACTGACGAATGCACTTGTGGTACAGGGAAAATGACCTCTGAACATCTGCTGCAAAACTGCCCGATATACGTGGACCAGAGAAAGCACATGTGGCCATCACCAGTGGCAACACTAGACAAGCTCTATGGCAGTGCCGACAGCCTCAGGATGACTGCTGCTTTCTTAGACAAAATACAGGTTGACGTCTGACAGCGTACGAAGAAGAAGAAGAATTACATGTGTGAGGAAGTTAGTAAAATCGTTCCTGTCCTGCGGAGAATAAGGCTATGGCTTGGGGGGGTGGGGGGGGGGGGGGGAGGAGAGGAGGGTGTTAGGTAGTGTATCAAGTACATTTGATGGCATATTTTCTCAGGAGCACAGGAAGGAATGAGATTTTACTGACCTGGTGGCCAGGGTTCCAATGGTTAAAGTTTCAGATTTGACCTAATAAAATAAAATGTACACACAAGAGTCTCTTGATAAAACTAGAATCTGTGTTTACTGAACTTGTTGTATTGGCCCTTGTGTGTTATTTTTGTTTTTAGAAAAGCTGTTGAAAAGCTAGAATTAGCTGAATTATTTTGGATTATGAGGATGTGTATTTCAACAACAAACAGTCATGGCAACCACATGCAACTTCTGGAGATGTAGACAAAGTTAGGGGCTAGTTATGTCTTTGGTGAATACATTAGGTTGCTGAAGAGCAACTGAGTAGCACAGTGGCTAAAGCATTTGCTTCTTGGCGCTTTAGTACTAGGTGCAGTCCCAACAGTTTACAGAGCAGAAAGTAGGTACCATACTTACTGATAAGGAATGTAACCAATCACCCCACCTTAAACAAAGCTGTGATTTAGTACACTGGAATATCGAACACTTCATCTCTGATGACAATGTTTACTGTGTGACCACCTTGACTTTTTATTTTTAGATCCACTTATAATTATTTTGGTAACTCTTTCCAATATGGGGATTTGGCAAAATTGCAGTGTTATAATTTTTTTTTTTTTATCCACCTTGAAAATAGTATTAAAAAGAAAATCTTTTCAGCCATTGTCAATACAGTGTCTTGGGACATGGATATCAACCACCACACCCTAATTGTAATAAATGTTTACAAAAAAATTAGTGATATTTAGGACTAAGTGTTGGATTATTGAGTAAGGTCGCCTTTTGGACAATACAAACAACGGTGGCCATTCTGAAAGTAACCAGGACCTTGAATAGAACCATGAAAAAGAAAGATCATATGACTACATTTAGATTATTCATTGGTGTTGGTCAAACGTTAAATGGTGTTATTGGCTAGTAGATACCCTAGAGTTAAGATTGTTTGTTTGTTCGCTGGTAGTTGTAAAAAAATTGAAAATGAGATAATTGACTATTGATGGCCATATGTCTGAATTAGTTCATTGACTTGTAGATTTCATATGATTAATTTAAAATGAGACTGGTTAGTTTGGAAGGCAGCTCATATAATAAAATGGAAAATTATGTGACTCAAAACTACTTGCAGGGAGGCTGAAGACAATAAAAGGCTAGGTGAAGTTTAGCAACACGAGCAGATTTTCTGGGCTGTAAGTTGCAGATATTATAGTGCAACTGTATAAGTGGTACAAAGTAGCTTGTGCTCAAATTAGAGGAACAGATGAAGAAGATTTCACAACAAATTTGGCTGCTGACTAAAGGTTGCCAAAGAACCAATTTTTTGTTCATTACTTGTGTCCATAGGGCAGAACAAGTTCATGAGATAGTAGTTGCCTTAGGATTAGAAATACAATTTTTGACTAATTTATAGTAGTTATTATAGGATTAGAAATACAATTTGTGGCTAGGTTATAGTCCACTTGTCTGAGTTCATTGACAGGCAGTTGTCCTGCATGGTGGGGTGTTCTTTGAACAATTCTATAGTGGAGGCTGACCTCCCAGGCGTTACTTCTGATGGATGTGCCATTGACATGTTGAACATTAGATTGTAGCCTCTCATTAGAGATACCATTGTAAGGTCATGATTACGACGGGGAAGTATGGATGCATCTTTTGAGTATCCCTAGAGGAAAACAGTTCAGTGTGTTGGTGTCCCAGGATTGTCACATCCTACAAGGGATGTAGCATATACATCTGAGTCTGCTACCGTGGCTACCCCTCAACACTGAATATAACACATTAATACCATAACCTGCATTAAGAAGACCACAACAGCATCTATAGTCCTTGCGGAGAGACCTCACTACAACGTAGCTATAATGCAGAAATAATAGCAATAGAAAAAGCCCTGTGCCGAATAATCTCAGATTTTGAAAGTGGCACCATACAACCTGGAAAATAGTTATATTCTCAGACTTAAAATCTGATACTCAAGTCTTGGAAAACAAAACATCTCCCGATGTTAACATCTACAAATTAATTGACCAACTTTCAACTTCTTATGGAGCGGAATTGGTGCACCAGTGGATAACTGATGTTGGAGTCCTAGGAGAAGGCTGATGAACTGGCTATAGGCAGAAAAATACAGCCACTGCCTAGTATCATACTACATACCTTCAGGCAGATCCTGAGAAACAACTAAAGACAGCAATGACTAAATCAGTGGACTACATCCCAGACAGGTCGAATATATATTAGACATCAAGCAAAACCAGACCCCTGTGACCCTGTCAAGAAATATAAAAGAAGAGACCAGAGTTTGATCTTTAAGCTGAGAACAGGCTATGCCTCTCTCAGCAAACATCTAAATAGAATAAGCCCACTTCATGAACCAAATTGCAGTTTCTGTCACCACCACCTCATCCTGTTTGAAGGTCTAATTGACCTGTGAAACCAGCTGCTCCAACCTCACGCAACTATACACAACACACTCTACACATCACCACAACTGAGCAAGATATGTGCTTTTGCCCGGGAGGCATTGGGCTGTTAAATGCTACCAGTTCACAGCTAAAGGGATTGTATCATCATTCTGCGGTAGCAAAATGCTACCTTAGAATGAATAGAGTGAGTTCGACAGAAAGAATATCCAATGACAATGTCCTTAAGGAGGAATAAACTTACAATCAAATATTTAAAATAATACAAAAATGAATATTAATGTTGGCTAGGACACTACTACAGAACATACTAGAAGGCAAAATTCAGGGAAATAAAGGAAGGAGTGATCAAGACTCACCTTTACATCTCATGAATGCAGAGGCATCAAAATGCAAACCTATGCTGAAATGAAGAGAGACTATACAGGGGAGGAAAGAATAGGTACACTACCTGCATGCATGTTGTAAAAGGTGACTAAGAAGGGTTGTGCATAGGGTTAGGAACCTCATGTAGAACACATTGCTACAGAAACCACTGCTGCAAGAATACACAGTATGCTTTGCCACAGGCTTCCTGCGTGAAAACATGTACAGTTGTGGGAGTGCACTTCGTAAGGAGCAAAATGGGAAAGAAGACAATTAAAAAATGGATTGCTAAAAGAATTATTTGTTTCAATTAGATTTTTGATGGTATGGAGGAAAGTTTTTCAGTTTTATACAAAGTTGTTATATATTATACATTTTTTTTTTCTGTTGGAGTGCATTGGACTGTGTCTTATCTGACTTCAGCACGCATTTTCTAATGTGTTTATTACCCATGGAGACTTGCTCAATCTGAATATATACACTTCGCTACATAGCCATCCCTCATCTTGTCATATGAGTGCTAAAATGTGGGCTAAACTTTCTCACACATTCCTGACCACTTCTGCCTTCTTATTTGCAAAATGGCCACCAGACCAGCACTTGTGGAATTTATATTCATTGTTAGGGGGCCGAAGATTCACCACAGTGAATGAGCTGACAGCAGTCAGTGCCTTGGAGCTGGCTGTTTGCATCAGGGTCAGCGAACAACAGCTGACCAAGACCCTATTAAGCCTCCAAGTGGCACTCCTGGAAATAGATTGCACTAGTATAGTCTGGCTAAGACTGAAATCAGGTTGTGTTAAACCGAAAACCACAGATATAACAGCCTCGCTGTAAACTATGACACAACGTTGCAACGTCCTTTTCAGGACGTTGTTTAGGTGTTTTTGTTTGCATTGTTATTTGTCTCTACATTAGACCATTTGGTCGTAATATAGGTTTTGTTTTGTTTCTGTACCTGCGCAGTATCTAATCTATTCTGGCATGTTATCTGAGTTGTTCTAACAAAGAATCTGAGCCGTTCAGGCATGGTATCCACACCCTATGCCATATGTTGAGAGACTGAACACCTATTGGTATGCCTAGAGTACAGTCAAGTCGATTATTCAGAACAAAACAATATTAATAATTCTATGAACATAATAAGCAATAAGCGTGTCATGAAAGTGGCTAGCGGAGTAAAGGGCAGCATATGGAACAGATCAGAAATGGGTGTTCTGCTTTTATTTTGCATGTTAATGAGCGACACACAGAGGGTTAGAACACACTGTTGTAACATGTGTATTTTCTAGAAAAGGAAGTTAGTAAGTAAAGTAAAGATCCTGTCACGCCACGCGGTGCATAGGAAATATGTTGTTAGGCCCATATTATTTTGTGACCAACGGCACATAGTGGATGATGTGGTGAGCATCACAATGGCTGCCTTTACTTCCAAGATTTTTCTGGTACCCAATTTAGCACAGACAATAGCGGGGCTTGCACGGCTTAACAAAATCCGGCAAGATAAACAGTTAGCACTATATACGAAAATCAGATTAATGCATACACTGGTCCTGTCAATATTCCTCTATGCTTGTGGGACATGGACAGTTACAGCTGACCTTCAGCGAAGGATACATGCCTTGGAGGTGAGATGTTTCAGAATACTTTTAAACGTCACGTACAAAGATCGAGTTACAAATGAGGAAATATGAGATAGAATTACAACAGCAATAGGGCCTTTTGAAGACCTCTTGGCAACTGTCAAAAGAAGGAAACTCTCTTGGTACGGTCACATATCGAGATCAAATGGTCTTGCAAATACGATCCTCTACGGAAAGGTGCATGGCAGACGACAAAGAGGCTGTCCCAAAAAGAGGTGGGATGACAACATAAAAGAATGGACCAATCTCCGATCAGAAGAGGCACAGGCAGCGGCCGCTAACAGAGAAGGGTGGCGTGGTGTTGTGAGGATGTCTTCATGTGTGCGCCAACGACCTCAATGGTTACGGGATGACCTAATCTGACCTGACCAATTTTTATGCCTGGGTAGACCACAGGAGCTGGTTTGCGATCAGAAAAAACATCATGCACCAACTGGGGATTGAATCCGGATCTCCTTACTGGGAAGCCAGTGTACTAACCACTTCGCTACAGCGGCTACCTTTGAAGTTAAAAGGACAACAAAGAGAAAAGTCACTGAACAGCTTAACATTGAATTGATAATCTTTACATTGGACAGGAAATAACGAAGACGTACAATCGTTGACACCTGTCAGTCAAGTCAGATTCTTCTTCTTCGCCGCACGCAGTCAGACATCAACCTCAAGTCGGATTCACATTAACTAAGTCATTCTAAGAAAAATGTATTATATAAAACAATTATTCGAATTGCTGCGGTCAACCGGGAGGGTTATGCGACTGAGGATTAAAGGCCTCTCATATCTGTAGTCATTTATATTGAAAAACTACCCAAGCATGGACTGGACCCATGCATACACCGACGGTTCTGTAACAAACACTACACAGAACGGAGGGGCAGGAGCATTCCTGAACCTACCAAATGGCAGAAAAATAACACTGTCATTCGCTACTGGTAAGTACACAAGCAATTTCAGAGCGGAGGCAGAGGCACTGAGGGCGGCAGGGGAAGAAATGGTGACACATAAAGAAAATGAAAGCCATATAGTCCTGCTTACAGATGCTCTCGCTGTAGAACCAGTGGAACTGCAAGACAAGCTCTATGGCAGTGGCGACAGCCTCAGGATGACCGCCGCTTTTTTCGAAAAAATAATGGCTACTGTCTGACTGCGTACGAAGAAGAAATCTGTAGTCACAACACAGTATACAGGCTTGGGTTTTATTTGTACTTCGATAAAGTTCAGGTCCCATCTCCACAACCATGGTCTGTTGCAATGGATCTCCAGTGTCATCTGTCTCTTGCCTGCCTTGTTCTCTTGCCTTGATGGTACAATCTAGCAGACTTTTCCCTGTCTTATATTATATGTTAATGCTCTCCTCTCGCTTATAGTGCTATTTACCTCTGGTACAGTTGTTCTCCACCTTCCCATCCAGTATTGTTTTCACGAAATTTTTATGTCTTTTTATGTAACCAAAATATCTCAACTATCAGATTCTGATTTTGTTCATCAATCACTACTGATTTCTCCAAAACATCATTTTTTGTTCTTTTCTTTCCAGAATATGTGACCTGTTTTTCTATATATCCACATTTCAAAGACAAAAATTCCATGTTTCAATGACATAGAGTAAAGACATAACATCTGATCGCTTTCATTTTTAGTTGATTGAATGTCAATATATGATGTTGGTGAAAACAAATTTTGCAGCTCTTAGTTCCTTTCATTTTCTGAAATTATATTTCCAAGGTGGCAGGTGATCTTGACCTGTTCCATTATTTGATCGTCATCTATTTTTGTCTGTAACATAGATTTGAGTCTACTTTGCTAATTATCATAGTTTTCATTTTGTCAGTGTTAATGTCGAATCCATACATCTTACTTTTGTTCTTTACTGGAATCACCCATTCCTGTAGTTCTTGTTCGATTCCAGCCAGCAAAACTGTGTCGTCCACATATGAGATTATTTATTGATACTCCACTGATAATGAGTCGCATTTCCTCTATTTGTCGACAAATGTGTTCTGTGTTAAACAGACAAGAGAACAGTACACATCCGTGTTGCATTCATATTTTTACATCTATACATGGTGAGTAAAGCCTCCCAGATCTTACAGTGACACTTTGCTTTACTAGGGTTTAAACTCATTTCTGCTTGGTCAAGACATATAGCTGCTCATCCACAAGCTCCTCTAAGAAGCAGGTATAGGCCTACATCATTATGGGACATGTATTACATCACATGATGTAAGTATATATTGCTTTCTGCATAAAGATTTTCATGTGTTTAAAGGGCATGTCACGTGTTCTTCATTATCATCATGATGTAGACTAACCTTGCTAAGGGAGAGGGGGAGCGATTTATAGGGTTGATAAATTAAGGTAGCTTAGATTGACAGCCCCAGCACAGTGTGCAGGCTAAGTTTTTACTTTATCCCTTATAAAAAACAGATGTAGCCCTTACCTGGGTTTGAACCTGTCTCTCTTGTTTACAATACATATCCTAGCCACTTGGACAACATTTTCCTTTTCATTAATTAAACTTCATACATACATATATCTGTGTGTGTGTGTGTGCGATTGTGTTTGTGTTTTTGTGTGGTCTACTCATCTTCCATACTATTTTTCTTATATATATGTGTTTTTTAATATATATTTTTTTATGAGCGAGCAATATGTTTTTCTGTAGTTTTCATATATTTGACAATGAGCCAACCAGTCTTCTTCATGAAGTTGTTATATTTATTTATGTTAGAGCAAATCTCTTCTTCTTTGTTAGTTCTCAATCTCCCACTACCAAGCCATGAAAAAGACTTTGCAAGTAGCAGGATGTTGTCCAGAGAACGGGATGCATTGTGTCATAGTTTACAGCTTGACTGTAATATTTGCACCTTTCAGTCCAACACATCCGACCTCAGCAGGCATTTTTGGGTACCGGGTTAGCCTTCCATTTTCAATCCCTTCTATTTAGCCAGTCTGCTCTGTTGCAACCTGTTATCTAGGATCACCGCATGGAGGTGTAGAAGCATCTTGGCAGCTCTGGTTCTTAACTTAACTTAACGTCTTTATACTGGTTTAGAAGACCCTGCAGAGTCTGTATACAACCAGTTACATTTACATCACCTTGCTCTAAAAGCTATGCGCATCCAGTTTATTCTTAAATGCATTAACTGTCCCTGCCTCCACTACCTCCCCTGGCAATGCATTCCAAGCAGACACCACTCTCTGACTAAAAAAATATTTCCTAATATCTAACCTGGACCTCTCTTTAGTCAGCTTGTAGCTATGCCCTCGTGTTATTGTAGGTGGCTGTATTTAAAAAAAACTTGTTATAGTCTAATTTATCGATTCCTCTGATCATCTCATAAACCTGTATTAAGTCACCACGAATTCTTCTCTCTTCGAGACACTGTAGGCCGGTTTTTCTGAGTCGTTCCTCATAACTGTAATTCTGGAATCCCACTATCATCTTTGTCGCTCTTTTTTGTATTCTTTCTAGCATGTTTATGTCCCCTCTATGATAAGGACTCCACACCTGTACACAGTACTCCAATCTAGGTCTAACTAAAGCTTTATACAGTTTGACGATCACTTCCTTGCTCCTGTTTAATATTTCTTTTTATCATACCTAACATTGCATTTGCCTTTTTCACTGCTACCTTAACTTGCTCACTCACCTTTCCTGTATGATCTATTATAACCCCTAGGTCCCTTTCCTTATCTATCTTTCTAATATTGTTTTCTCCCATTCTGTAATTATGTTCCATATTGGATATACCCATGTGGATGACTGTACATTTATCTACATTAAACTCCATTTGCCAGCTTACAAACCATTCTCGAATTTTATTTAAATCCAACATCAATATATCCACTTCCGCTTTAGATGAGACACTACTGCATAGTTTTGTGTCATCAGCAAATTTTGCAATCATGGATCCCATATCAATGTCCAAATCATTTATATATATCAAGAACAAAATTGGTCCCAAAACCGAGCCCTGTGGCACACCACTTTTCACTTCACACCACTCAGAGTACTCCTTATTTATGCCCACCCTCTGCCTTCTTCCCGTTAACCAATTTTCAATCCATTTGGCAACTTCCCCACCTATTCCATGTGATTTTAACTTTCGAAATAATCTTTGATGAGGTACTCTATCAAAGGCCTTTGCAAAGTCTAGATAAATAACATCCACTGGCTCCCCTTTATCTATGATTTTAGTAACCTCCTCCATGAATTCTAATAGATTTGTTAAGCATGATCTCCCTCTAGTAAACCCATGCTGACTATTTCTAAATTAAATTTGTCTAAATGCATTACAATGTTTTCTTTGATTATTGACGCTAGCAGTCAGCTATAAGTCACTGATCGCTGCAGCTCATGTGCTACTCAGCATCTTGATCTCGTAAGAGCAAATCTGACTTCTTTATGAACAATCCTATATTTAAGTGTTAAAGCAAAGGTTGCATTCTATGTTTGATGTGTTTTAAGCTGAGATTTCATTCTACCCAAATATTTTATGTTAATTTGTTTTAAGCTGAGATTTCATTGTACCTAATATTTTTTCATATTTTTTAAGCTGAGATTTCATTCTACCTATATCTTCTATGATTGATATGTTTGAAGCTGAGGTTTTATTCTACCTAAATCTTCTATGATTGATATGTTTGAAGCTGAGATTTTATTCTACCTAAATCTTCTATGTTTGATATGTTTAAAGCTGAGATTTCATTCTACCTAAATATTCAATGTTTGATATGTTTTAAGCTGAGATTTCATTCTACCTAAATCTTCTATGTTTGATATGTTTGAAGGTGATATTTCATTCTATCTACAGCTGCTATGTTTGAAGCTGAAATTTCAATCTACATACCTACATCTTCTTTCAATGTTATGTTTAAAATTGAAATATAAATCTTAACAACATTTTCTGAGTTTGATATTTTTAAAATTAGGATTGAAATCAACTTAAACCTTCCATGTTAGTGTGATTAAAGTTAAGATTTCATGCTACTTAAATCTGTTATGACACACCATTATATTTATATGTTTGAAGTCCAGATTTCTGTCTATTCAAAACTTTACATGTTACACATGCATGTTAGGTTTTCACTTTTCCAAATTCTGTTTAGTATTGAGGTCAGACTGTTCATCTAGTGAAGCCACACTGGCTTCTTCTTTTCCCTTCGTCCCATTTGGTGGAGCATAGGTCCAACACTGCAATTGGCTTACCCTAACTAGCTTTTAGGAAAGCCTAGTTCTACTAATGAGACAAAATTATGGCGTGCTGTAATCTTTGTTAGGAACTGATAGTAACTTGTCTGTTAATGCATGCAAAGACATTATCTTGCTGCCTCCTATCTTTGCTTGCTCTTTCTGCAGCCCTCTTCATTGCCTCGCATTTCCAAAAGGTTCATTAATGTTGTGAAACCAGCACACACAAATCAAGGCCAAATGGAGTGGGACGGGTTGTGTTCTGTGACACCATATTCAATTACATACACATTACTATCATGGTGGACCATTTCAGAATAGAATCAAATAGAAATCACAAACAAACATAGATTGATAAGATTTGCTTGTATGTATGTGATTTCTCTGACCTGACATTCTGAAATCTAAAAGAGAGGGAAAAAACTTTCTGTCACCTCAGTCGCTCGGCATTTTATCGATTAATCAAGGCGTGATATATCCTGCCGGCTGTTGCTCTCAGCCAATAAGTAAATGAACAATGCAAGTTTAATAACAGGCCCAATTAGAACATGCCGTCTATGTTTCTTTATCCTGTCTTCTTGTTGTTGGTGTAACTCATGAGCTACTCTCCCTCTCTCTCTCTCTCTCTCTCTCTCTCTCTCTCACTCCCTCTCCCTTTTTCTTCTTATTCTTCTCCCTCCCACAAAACACTCCTCCCCCCGTTTCACTTTTATTCCAGTATCATAATTATGCGAGGCATTGTTTGTAATGCTTTCTTTCAACCTCGCAAGACGTAAGTTTTAGTCTGCATGCATGATGATACGTGCATGAATTGGGGAGTCTTCTATCTGGATGGGTTATGTTGCACTGTTACTCACCTCTACGACATGCTGCAAGTGTGTAGTTATTCTATGTTCCTCTCACTCTCAGCGGCACCCACCCCACACACATCTCGGATTCAGCTGGGGTGATTTACCTTGTAAAACCGTAATTTGACATTATGTGACCTACGACCTTACTTTCCATAATTACGCCTAATACGTCACAGTTTGTACTCTCCATTATCAGCTTGTGCTGTTGTTATTTGTTAGCCAGCTTCCCTGCCGAGCGACTAATCATCATGTGTTACACCTAATGGCGTTAGCGACCACCACCCTTCATTACTGTCCTTGGAACATGCGATGGTTATCATACTAACCATTTTTCAATCCCCTATTATCGCACGACTATCTTGCTCTACTTCTTTTTCCTTATTTCTTCCGTGATTTTGCCTGGTATATATAAGCGTTTGTTTCCATTCCATCTATTAGTATTTGACTGTGCAAAGATAATGGTTGTCTCATGAGTCATAACTGATACTGCTGTCAGAGAAAACCTCATGGAGTCTTCAATACACCAGGTTCTCTGCTTTTCTTGAAGTTCTGTAGACAGTTCCCTTCCTTGCTGCTTTTCTTGATGTTCTGTAGACAGTTCCCTTCCTTGCTGCTTTTCTTGATGTTGCGTAGACAGTTCCCTTCCTTGGTGCTGTTCTTGATGTTGTGTAGACAGTTCCCTTCCTTGCTGCTTTTCTTGATGTTGCATAGACAGTTCCCTTCCTTGCTGCTTTTCTTGATGTTGCGTAGACAGTTCCCTTCCTTGGTGCTTTTCTTGATGTTGTGTAGACAGTTCCCTTCCTTGGTGCTTTTCTTGATGTTGCATAGACAGTTCTCTTCCTTGCTGCTTTTCTTGATGTTGCGTAGACAGTTCCCTTCCTTGGTGCTTTTCTTGATGTTGTGTAGACAGTTCCCTTCCTTGCTGCTTTTCTTGATGTTGCATAGATAGTTCCCTTCCTTGCTGCTTTTCTTCATGTTGCGTAGACCGTTCCCTTCCTTGCTGCTTTTCTTGATGTTGCGTAGACAGTTCCCTTCCTTGCTGCTTTTCCTACTCGTAACTGTAAATCAGGTACCCATTTACAGCTGTGTAAATTGGAGCATGCCGATATCAGTGAATGAACCCAGTGTTACAAATAATTGTTTACTATTTTGTTACAACACATATGTTTGGAATTACTTATGATAATCTCAACATAGTAAGTAACAATGTTAATACAAGAAATAACTGTGTCTGACATACTTTATAACATGTGCTAAATTGATGAACAGTTTCACCATCTGCTAACAGTGGAAACACACACCCAAATTAGTAATAGACCTCCCCTCTGAATCACATGTTAAACAAAGCTGGCTAATTATGAGCCACTGAATTACGACATTAGCGAGAACAGAGTTTGGAGATTTGTGCCCTTACCAAGGAGAATTGCATCCTTACCAAGTTATGAAGGACTAAGGCGTGTTTTATTTTCAGCTTTGCCATATGAAATTTATTATGACAGAAACCACTACTGTATTATGGTGTGTATGTTTTTGAGGTAGGCTTCCTTCTATGAGGGGGTGTCTCCTTACATCCCAATGCTTCCAGGACAAAAGCATATATCTTACTGGAAGTTAGGATAAAATATGTTGTTTAAGAGGCATAATGAAATAGAAGGGGGGGGGGGGGGGGGGAGCTTATGGATGCATCCTTCGAGTATCCAGTGTGTCGGGATCCCAGGATTATTTGCACATAGCACACCCATCTGAGTTGGCCATATCATCATTCCTCAGTCATACCAGCTCATCTTTAGTGACAGTACATCCAGCATTCCCTAAACATCTAGGACATTGTCATAAAGGGGAAGAGGTGCACTGTCCACGGACCTGCATCTCTACGTCACCCAGACAAAAAAGAACGTCATCCAGACTCAAAAGAACGTCATCCAGACTCAAAAGAACGTCATCCGAACAACAAAGTACGTCATCCGAACAACAAAGAATGTCATCCAAATACCAAAGAACGTCATCCAAACAACAAACAACGTCATCCAAACAACAAAGAACGTCATCCAAACACCAAAGAACGTCATCCAAACAACAAAGAATGTCATCCAAACAACAAAGAACGTCATCCAAACACCAAAGAACGTCATCCAAACAACAAAGAACATCATCCAAACAACAAAGAACGTCATCCAAACAACAAAGAACGTCATCCAAACAGCAAAGAATGTCATCCAAACAACAAAGAATGTCATCCAAACAACAAAGAATGTCATCCAAACACCAAAGAACGTAATTCAAACAACAAAAAATGTCATCCAAATAAAGAATGTCATCCAAACACCAAAGAATGTAATCCAAACACCAAAGAATGTCATCTAAACAACAAATAATGTCATCCCAACAACAAAGAATGTTATTCAAACAACAAAGAATGTCATCCAAACAAAGAACATCAACCAGACAATAAAGAACGTCATCCAGACAACAAAGAACGTCATCCAAACAACAAACGTCATCCAAATAACAAAGAGTGTCATCCAAATAAAAAAGAATGCCATCCAAACAACAAAGAAGACAAGAATACATGTAACCCACCGAGTGAGGATAGATTGGTGCAGTCTAGAATATGTACCACTCGCTGGTGGGTTCGACAGTTCCTCTTATAGATTGGTGCAGTCTAGAATATGTACCACTCGCTCTTGAAATAATACTGCATATATGATACATGAATGGAAAAGTACAAACTCATTTGTTCATGTGATGAAGCACCCTCTTGTCCCATAAATCGTTCTGCAGCACACAGCAATGAGAGTTAAGAATGGTGGCAATTTTTTAATTAAATTGTTTTTTACAGACTGAAAAGAATAAGGCTGCTCATTTTCAAAGCAAACCTTAATTCGTGATTGAAAAAGGTTGTCCTTGGCGCTGGCAAACTCATCAAGTTATAAAAACATTACAATTATAATCCGTCATTACAAACAGAAACATGCTTCCTGTATAATCAGTCATTAGAAAAAGAAACTGAGGAAAAAACAACATGTACGATATTCTCGCTTTCAAATAAACCCCAAAACACCAAAATAAGTCTAAACGGCAAATATCTGCGGCCAAACGACAACCCAAACTACCTGGGAGTCGCATTTGATCGGCGCATGACATGGAAAAGTCAGATCGAGAGAAACCGAATGAGAGCCAGAGAAAGAATGGCAATCATGAGGAAACTTGCTGGCACAAGCTGGGGAGCAGAGACGAAAGTATACTAAAGAAACTGTACACTGGAAGAGTGAGACCAGTTCTCGAGTGTGGCATTGCGGCATGGACAACAGCAGCAAAGGCGAACTTTGACAAAATTAGCAAACTTCAAAACCAAGCCATGACAGGAAACAGGAGGCATGAAGTCAACGCCAATTGTAGAACTGGAAAAGATTACAAATCTGCAATCCATGATCGACAGAAGACCATCCAATGCATAAGAGACTAAATAATTTTGGAAATGGGAAACTGAAGCGGAGAAACTTTGCAGAAATAGCCAAAGCAAAGATGAGCGATGACCCTATGAACGCACAAACAACACCAAAGCCCATCCCTACTGTACGCAAACCTACCTGGAGGCAGCATATATCTCCAGAGATGGTATAAAATATACCAGATATTGGAAACAAGAACAGCCAGACTGAAAGAGAAAGAAGAGACATAACCCTGAGGTACGTAATGGAAAACTATCCAAGCATGGACTGGACCCATGCATACACCGACGGCTCTGTAACAAACACAACACAGAACGGAGGGGCAGGGGTATTCATGAGCCTACCAAATGGTTGAAAAATAACACTGTTAGTGGCAAGTGGAAAATTCTCAAGCAATTTCAGAGCGGAGGCAGAGACACTGAGGGCTGCAGTCAGTAGAAGAAATGGTGACATGCAAAAGAAATGAAAGCCATATAGTCCTGTTTACAGATGCCCTGGCCGAGTCACACCACTAAAAAGCCAGAAAAATACTGAACTTAATGATTTAAGAGCAGTACTCTGTCAACTATGCCAGTAGTCCGCACCAAAAAGAGTAGTGGTACAGTGGGTTACATCCAAGGCAACGAGGAGGCAGACAGACTGGCAAAAGAAGGTGCACGACTACCACAACCAGATACTAGTGTGACATACGAAGAGTCAAAAAGGCTTATTAGAGCTAGATACATGACCAAATGGGAAACAGATCATACTGGCTACACAAAAAACGATGCCTATTACCAGTTGAACAGAAGAGAGCAGGTCGTGGTCTTCAAACTTCGCACTGGCCACAATAGACTGAGGTACCACCTATTCAATAAATTGAAGATAGGTGGCACTGACGAATGCACGTGCGGTACTGAGAAAATGACCGCTGAACATTTGCTGCAAAACTGCCCGACATACGAGGACCAGAGAAAGCAGACGTGGCCATCACCAGTGACAACACTAGACAAGTTCTATAGCAGTGTCGACAGCCTCAGGATGACCGCTGCTTTTTTTCGAAAAAATAAAGGTTGACGTCTGACAGCGTTCGAAGAAGTCATTTAATCAGTCATTTCAAACAGAAACCTGCTTCCTGTATAATCAGTCATTTCAAACAGAAACCTGCTTCCTGTATAATCAGTCATTTCAAACAAACCTTCTTCCTGTATAATCAGTCATTTCAAACAGAAACCTAGGGGACGGCGTGGCCTAGTGGTTAAGTGGCACGGCTCACAACCAGAAGGTGCTGGGTTCGATCCCCATCACAGCACCGGCCGTTACCCCGGGGAAGCAAACCCTTAGAAAATGCAGGAGGAAGCAGACCGTTACATAAAAATGCATGCTGAAGTCGGATGCACTGGGCCGACAGGCGCAAAATAAAAACCACAGTGTAACGCACACACGCCTTGGGGAATAGATAAATAAGGCGAACGCAAAAAACAAAAAAAAACAAAAAACAGAAACCTGCTTCCTGTATAATCAGTCATTTCAAACAGAAACCTGCTTCCTGTCTAATCAGTCATCTCAAACAGAAACCTGCTTCCTGTATAATCAGTCATTTCAAACAGAAACCTGCTTCCTGTATAATCAGTCATCTCAACAGAAACCTGCTTCCTGTATAATCAGTCATTTCAAACAGAAACCTGCTTCCTGTATAATCAGTCATCTCAAACAGAAACCTGCTTCCTGTATAATCAGTCATTTCAAACAGAAACCTGCTTCCTGTATAATCAGTCATTTCAAACAGAAACCTGCTTCCTGTATAATCAGTCATTTCAAACAGAAACCTGCTTCCTGTATAATCAGTCATTTCAAACAAACCTTCTTCCTGTATAATCAGTCATTTCAAACAGAAACCTGCTTCCTGTATAATCAGTCATTTCAAACAGAAACCTGCTTCCTGTATAATCAGTCATTTCAAACAGAAACCTGCTTCCTGTATAATCAGTCATTTCAAATAGAAACCTGCTTCCTGTATAATCAGTAATCTCAAACAGAAACCTGCTTCCTGTATAATCAGTCATTTCAAACAAACCTTCTTCCTGTATAATCAGTCATTTCAAACAGAAACCTGCTTCCTGTATAATCAGTCATTTCAAACAGAAACCTGCTTCCTGTATAATCAGTCATCTCAAACAGAAACCTGCTTTCTGTATAATCAGTCATTTCAAACAGAAACCTGCTTCCTGTATAATCAGTCATTTCAAACAGAAACCTGCTTCCTGTATAATCAGTCATTTCAAACAGAAACCTGCTTCCTGTATAATCAGTCATTTCAAATAGAAACCTGCTTCCTGTATAATCAGTAATCTCAAACAGAAACCTGCTTCCTGTATAATCAGTCATTTCAAACAGAAACCTGCTTCCTGTATAATCAGTCATTTCAAACAGAAACCTGCTTCCTGTATAATCAGTCATCTCAAACAGAAACCTGCTTCCTGTATAATCAGTCATCTCAAACAGAAACCTGCTTCCTGTATAATCAGTCATTTCAAACAGAAACCTGCTTCCTGTATAATCAGTCATCTCAAACAGAAACCTGCTTCCTGTAAAATCAGTCATTTCAAACAGAAACCTGCTTCCTGTATAATCAGTCATTTCAAACAGAAACCTGCTTCCTGTATAATCAGTCATCTCAAACAGAAACCTGCTTCCTGTATAATCAGTCATCTCAAACAGAAACCTGCTTCCTGTATAACCAGTCATTTCAAACTGAAACCTGCTTCCTGTATAATCAGTCATCTCAAACAGAAACCTGCTTCCTGTATAATCAGTCATCTCAAACTGAAACCTGCTTCCTGTATAATCAGTCATCTCAAACAGAAACCTGCTTCCTGTATAATCAGTCATCTCAAACAGAAACCTGCTTCCTGTATAATCAGTCATCTCAAACAGAAACCTGCTTCCTGTATAATCAGTCATCTCAAACAGAAACCTGCTTCCTGTATAACCAGTCATTTCAAACTGAAACCTGCTTCCTGTATAATCAGTCATCTCAAACAGAAACCTGCTTCCTGTATAATCAGTCATCTCAAACTGAAACCTGCTTCCTGTATAATCAGTCATCTCAAACAGAAACCTGCTTCCTGTATAATCAGTCATCTCAAACAGAAACCTGCTTCCTGTATAATCAGTCATCTCAAACAGAAACCTGCTTCCTGTATAATCAGTCATCTCAAACAGAAACCTGCTTCCTGTATAACCAGTCATTTCAAACTGAAACCTGCTTCCTGTATAATCAGTCATCTCAAACAGAAACCTGCTTCCTGTATAATCAGTCATCTCAAACAGAAACCTGCTTCCTGTATAATCAGTCATTTCAAACAGAAACCTGCTTCCTGTATAATCAGTCATCTCAAACAGAAACCTGCTTCCTGTATAATCATTCATCTCAAACAGAAACCTGCTTCCTGTATAATCAGTCATCTCAAACAGAAACCTGCTTCCTGTATAATCAGTCATTAGAAATGAATGATTGCAACTGCTTGGAGACCAGCTTCTTGTAAAAGAGCTGCAGGGGTGGTCTGTGCTTGACATTATAGTAACAAAGGTGAATTCATGAATATGAATGATTCTTGCTGGAATCCTAGCAGGTGAACGAAAAGGGAGTATGGTCATCTATATGTGCTAACTGTCCAAGTTGAACAGAGGACCTTGTATTGATTTTACATCGATTCTGTCCCAAGTCCAGACATTTTTATCTAATCGGTTGGTCACTTCTCAGCCACTGCGACTAGCCTATTCACTTGGACATCGTTTTTCTTTTCTCACAGAATGGTGGTTTTCCTTATCTTCATGAAAGATAGATTTTCATTTCACTCAGTATGATTTTGCTTCTCTTTCATATGGGTTGGTTTCATTCTCTCTCATGTGGATTGGTTTCCTTCCAATTTGGGTTAGTTTAGCATCCCTCTCTTATGAATTGGTTTCCTTCTCTCTCCGAAGGATTGGTTTCCTTCTATCTCAGAAGGATTGGTTTCCTTTTCTCTGTGGATGGTTTGGCTTCCTTCTCTCTCAAAAGGATCGGTTTCATTCTCTCTCAGAAGGATTGGTTTCCTCCTCTCTCAGAAGGATTGGTTTCCTTCTCTCTCAGAAGGATTGGTTTCCTTCTCTCTCAGAAGGATTGGTGTCCTCCTCTCTCAGAAGGATTGGTTTCATTCTCTCTCAGAAGGATTGGTTTCCTTCTCTCTCAGAAGGATTGGTTTCCTTCTCTCTCAGAAGGATTGGTGTCCTCCTCTCTCAGAAGGATTGGTTTCCTTCTCTCTCAGAAGGATTGGTTTCCTCCTCTCTCAGAAGGATTGGTTTCCTTCTCTCTCAGAAGGATTGGTGTCCTCTCTCAGAAGGATTGGTGTCCTCCTCTCTCAGAAGGATTGGTGTCCTCCTCTCTCAGAAGGATTGGTGTCCTCCTCTCTCAGAAGGATTGGTTTCCTTCTCTCTCAGAAGGATTGGTGTCCTCCTCTCTCAGAAGGATTGGTTTCCTTCTCTCTCAGAAGGATTGGTTTCCTTCTCTCTCAGAAGGATTGGTGTCCTCCTCTCTCAGAAGGATTGGTTTCCTCCTCTCTCAGAAGGATTGGTTTCCTTCTCTCTCAGAAGGATTGGTGTCCTCCTCTCTCAGAAGGATTGGTTTCCTTCTCTCTCAGAAGGATTGGTTTCCTTCTCTCTCAGAAGGATTGGTTTCCTTCTCTCTCAGAAGGATTGGTTTCTTTCTCTCTCCGAAGGATTGGTTTCCTTCTCTCTCAGAAGGATTGGTTTCCTTCTCTCTCAGAAGGATTGGTTTCCTCCTCTCTCAGAAGGATTGGTGTCCTTCTCTCTCAGAAGGATTGGTTTCCTTCTCTCTCAGAAGGATTGGTGTCCTCCTCTCTCAGAAGGATTGGTTTCCTTCTCTCTCAGAAGGATTGGTGTCCTCCTCTCTCAGAAGGATTGGTTTCCTTCTCTCTCAGAAGGATTGGTTTCCTTCTCTCTCAGAAGGATTGGTTTCCTTCTCTCTGGGGATGATTTGGCTTCCTTATCATATTGATTGGATTCCTTCTCTATCAAAAGGATTGGTGTCCTCTCTCAGATGGATCAGTTCACGTCTCTGCCTTAGAGGAGTGTGCTTTTTTTCCTCTCAGAAAAGATTGTTTTTCTTTTCCCTGAGAAGGGTAGATTTCTCTTTTTCCCTCTCCCTCTCTTTCTCTCTCTTTGTCTGTCCGTCCGTCCCTCCGTCCGTCCGTCTCTCTCTCTTTCTCTCTCTCTCTCTCAAAATGTTGGCTTCCCTTATCACTTGTGCGTCTTTCCTTCTATCTCAGAAGAATCGTCTCTGATGATAGTTTTCCTTTTCATTGTGTAATGGTTTTCTTCTCACCAAGGATGATTTTCTTTCTTACCTAGAAAGGTGGGTCTCTTCTATGCGAAGGGCCGTTTTTCTTCTCACCAACAAGAATGATTTTCGTCTCTTTCAAAAGGAAGTTCGAGCCGTTATTTCCAGTATTTAATCTTTACCAGCCATCAGATGACCTTATTGTCATGTCTTCAGTTACTCATTTATTTCAATTACAGACTTCCCTGGGTTACACCTATTCTCGCCTCGACTATCTTTTCTTTCTAACACCAGCCTGTCAGAAGAAGCGACTATCAGTGTTGTTTAACCTAACAAGAGTAAAGTCTGTACAACTCATAGCATTGCACACTTCACCATTCCTTATCATTTGGTGTCATTACAAGTGCCGTTGACGATGAATTCCTTCCACAACCGTCTAGCCTTCTAATTACTGACGAACCTTCAGATACTTTGTTTTTCTCCATCCAGTTTGACACTTCACTGTGTTTCTCCATCCAGTTTGACACTTCATTCCAGATCTCATTTCTGTGTATTCCTTGTTGTCTCTTGCCCTTTATTGGTCTTTCCCGTTGCTACAAGTTTTTCTAAGCAATGCTTTGAGTAAGCGTTCATTGAAAAGTGGCTGTTTACCTTTTGATTTGATTTTAAAGTGATTGTTATATGTTGCTTTCTTCTGCTTGTTCGTCCGTCTCGAAAAGGGCATTCTGTTACATTGTATCACTGCTTATAGCGAACCTGTGCCTTTCTATCCAACACGTCCGGTTTCAGCTCGGCGTTTTGGGGATCTGGTTTGTCTTATCTATTCGATCCACACTCTCTCAGCTTGTTTCAAGGGTCGTCACTTGTAGATGAAATTGGGTCTTGGTCAACTCTGAGTCGCTGACCCTTAACGCAAGCATCCAGCTATGAGTCACAAGCTGATGTCAGCTCATTCACTGCGTCTTGAGAACTTTCTTAATTGAACTTCTTATCTTATCGGTCTTCGGTATACGTAATCTTCCTCTAAGCAATCACATTGCTGTAGCTCAATTCACGCATTTTATTCACAGGATCAAAAGGTGAGGTGTTGGCCAGAAGAGCACATACAATAGCGGCGCTTTCACGTCTTCACAAAATCTCGGAAGACAAACGGTTAGCCAATAAACACGAAAACCAGATTAATTAATGCGTGCATTTGTCCTGTCAACATTCCTCAATGCTTGTGAGACATGAACAATTACATCTGACCTATAGCGGATAATACAGGCCTGGGGATGAGATGTTTCCGAAGACTTCTAAACGTCACATACACAAATCGAGTTACAAATGAGGAAATACGAGAAATAATTGCAACAGTAGTAGGGCCTTTTGAAGACCTCTCGGTAGCGGTCAAAAGAAGGAAACTCGCTTGGTACGTTCACATATCGAGAACAAACGGTCTTGCAAATACGATCCTGCACGGAAAGGTTTAAGGCGGACGACGAACAGGTCGTCCCAAAAAGAGATGGGAGGACAGCATAAAAGAATGGACCAATCTCCGACCAGAGGAGGCACAGGCAGCGGTCGCTGACAGAGATTGGTGGCGTTTTGTTTGGGTATCTTCATGTGTGCCCCAACGACCTCACCATTACGGGATGACTTGACTTGATTCACACATACTAAAATCTTGCTGAATGTGGACTGGTCTGTAACACCATTCACACACACTAAAATCTTGCTGAATGTGGACTGGTCTGTAGCACCATTCACACATACTAAAATCTTGCTGAATGTGGGCTGGTCGAATGTGGGCTGGTCTGTAGCACCATTCACACATACTAAAATCTTGCTGAATGTGGAGTGGTCTGTAGCACCATTCACACATACTAAAATCTTGCTGAATGTGGACTGGTCTGTAGCACCATTCACACATACTAAAAGCTTGCTGAATGTGGACTGGTCTGTAGCACCATTCACACATACTAAAATCTTGCTGAATGTGGACTGGTCTGTAGCACCATTCACACATACTAAAATCTTGCTGAATGTGGACTGGTCTGTAGCACCATTCACACATACTAAAAGCTTGCTGAATGTGGACTGGTCTGTAGCACCATTCACACATACTAAAATCTTGCTGAATGTGGACTGGTCTGTAGCACCCTTCACACATACTAAAATCTTGCTGAATGTGGACTGGCCTGTAGCACCATCCACACATACTAAAATCTTGCTGAATGTGGACTGTTCTGTAGCACCATTCACACATACTAATATTTTGCTGAGTGTGGGCTGGTCGAATGTGGGCTCGTCTGTAGCACCCCATTCACACATACTAAAATCTTGCTGAATATGGACTGATCGGTAGCACCATTCACACATACTAAAATCTTGCTGAATGTGGACTGGTCTGTAGCACCATTCACACATACTAAAATCTTGCTGAATGTGGACTGCTCTGTAGCACCATTCACACATAGTAAAATCTTGCTGAATGTGGAGGGGTCTGTAACACCATTCACACATACTAAAATCTTGCTGAATGTGGACTGGTCTGTAGCACCATTCACACATACTAAAATCTTGCTGAATGTGGAGGGGTCTGTAGCACCATTCACACATACTAAAATCTTGCTGAATGTGGACTGGTCTGTAGCACCATTCACACATACTAAAATCTTGCTGAATGTGGACTGGTCTGTAGCACCATTCACACATACTAAAATCTTGCTGAATGTGGACTGCTCTGTAGCACCATTCACACATAGTAAAATCTTGCTGAATGTGGAGGGGTCTGTAACACCATTCACACATACTAAAATCTTGCTGAATGTGGACTGGTCTGTAGCACCATTCACACATACTAAAATCTTGCTGAATGTGGAGGGGTCTGTAGCACCATTCACACATACTAAAATCTTGCTGAATGTGGACTGGTCTGTAGCACCATTCACACATACTAAGATCTTGCTGAATGTGGACTGGTCTGTAGCACCATTCACACATACTAAAATCTTGCTGAATGCGGGCTGGTCTGTAGCACCATTCACACATACTAAAATCTTGCTGAATGTGGACTGGTCGGTAGCACCATTCACACATACTAAGATCTTGCTGAATGTGGACTGGTCGAATGTGTGCTGGTCTGTAGCACCATTCACACATACTAAAATCTTGCTGAATGTGGGCTGGTCTGTAGCACCATTCACACATACTAAAACCTTGCTGAATGTGGACTGGTCTGTATCACCATTCACACATACTAAAATCTTGCTGAATGTGGGCTGGTCTGTGGCACCATTCACACATACTAAAATCTTGCTGAATGTGGAGTGGTCTGTAGCACCATTCACACATACTAAAATCTTGCTGAATGTGGACTGGTCTGTAGCACCATTCACACATACTAAAATCTTGCTGAATGTGGACTGGTCTGTAGCACCATTCACACATACTAAATTCTTGCTGAATGTGGACTGGACTTTAGCACCATTCACACATATTAACATCTTGCTGAATGTGGAGTGGACTGTAGCACCATTCACACACACTAACATCTTGCTGAAAGTGGGCTGGTCTGTAGTACTATTCACACATACTAAAATCTTGCTGAATGTGGACTGGTCTGTAGCACCATTCACACATACTAAATTCTTGCTGAATGTGGACTGGACTTTAGCACCATTCACACATATTAACATCTTGCTGAATGTGGAGTGGACTGTAGCACCATTCACACACACTAACATCTTGCTGAAAGTGGGCTGGTCTGTAGTACTATTCACACATACTAAAATCTTGCTGAATGTGGGCTGGTCTACTGAGGCACAAAGAAAACTAAAGAAACACTTAACATAAAGGTAGTCACAAAACCGACACTGTCGTCAGGAATGAAGTGTTAAAGCCTTCGTTGCACCAAGCCGCAGCTTTGTGAGGTGGAGTGGCCTGTGTCTTTCCTGGCCGCCTTTTCCTTTCCTAGTCGTCAACCAGTTGCCCATTTACAACTGGGTCGACCGGAACTGTCAGTAGCGTGAGTTAAACTCCTTTCCTTACCTTTGCCATGAAAAACGAGTTCTCTACCACTGCACTTATCAGAAACAGTTCCCAATATATGCTGTAACCTTCACGACCCAGGTTGCAATTATTACCAGTAAGCTTTATGAAAACTTGACTTATTACTTGTTGTATCCTGTCTCATAGAAAGTTGTGAACTTTGTGAATAACTTGTCTTAATACTTGTTGTATCCTGTCTCATAGAAAGTTGTGAACTTTGCGAATAACTTGTCTTAATACTTGTATCCTGTCTCATAGAAAGTTGTGAACTTTGCGAATAACTTGTCTTAATACTTGTATCCTGTCTCATAGAAAGTTGTGAACTTTGCGAATAACTTGTCTTAATACGTGTTGTATCCTGTCTCATAGAAAGTTGTGAACTTTGCGAATAACTTGTCTTAATACTTGTATCCTGTCTCATAGAAAGTTGTGAACTTTGCGAATAACTTGTCTTAATACTTGTTGTATCCTGTCTCATAGAAAGTTGTGAACTTTGTGAATAACTTGTCTTAATACTTGTATCCTGTCTCATAGAAAGTTGTGAACTTTGTGAATAACTTGTCTTAATACTTGTATCCTGTCTCATAGAAAGTTGTGAACTTTGCGAATAACTTGTCTTAATACGTGTTGTATCCTGTCTCATAGAAAGTTGTGAACTTTGCGAATAACTTGTCTTAATACTTGTTGTATCCTGTCTCATAGAAAGTTGTGAACTTTGTGAATAACTTGTCTTAATACTTGTATCCTGTCTCATAGAAAGTTGTGAACTTTGTGAATAACTTGTCTTAATACTTGTATCCTGTCTCATAGAAAGTTGTGAACTTTGCGAATAACTTGTCTTAATACTAGTATCCTGTCTCATAGAAAGTTGTGAACTTTGCGAATAACTTGTCTTAATACGTGTTGTATCCTGTCTCATAGAAAGTTGTGAACTTTGCGAATAACTTGTCTTAATACTTGTTGTATCCTGTCTCATAGAAAGTTGTGAACTTTGTGAATAACTTGTCTTAATACTTGTATCCTGTCTCATAGAAAGTTGTGAACTTTGTGAATAACTTGTCTTAATACTTGTTGTATCCTGTCTCATAGAAAGTTGTGAACTTTGTGAATAACTTGTCTTAATACTTGTATCCTGTCTCATAGAAAGTTGTGAACTTTGTGAATAACTTGTCTTAATACTTGTTGTATCCTGTCTCATAGAACGTAGTTGAGACATCACATTTCACTATATTATTCTATTTATACATCTTTTACTAGTGTTTCTGTCCCTGTAACAGTATTTCCTTTCCAATTCGCACTACGTTCAGTATCATGCTATTTCTATTATGTTATAGATAATGTAGCCATTTGTACTATATGTCGACTGTCGTATAGTTGTTTATGATAACCTTTTGTACATATGGGGCCTGTTTTGTAGTGCCAAATCGGATGGATTTGTTTCTTTCTTTGTCCGCGGGATTTTCATTCTGTAGCACTGTGTTTCTTCTTCTTCTTCGTACGCAGTCAGGCAGTAACCATTATTTTTTCGAAAAAAGCGGCGGTCATCCTGAGGCTGTCGCCACTGCCATAGAGCTTGTCTTGCAGTTCCACTGGTGATGGCCACATCTGCTCTCTGTGATCCTCGTATGTTCTGCAGCAGATGTTCAGCGGTCATTTTACCAGTGCCGCACGGGCATTCGTCGGTATCACCTATCTTCAATTTGTTGAATAGGTGGTACCTCAGTCTATTGTGGCCAGTGCGAAGTCTGAAGACAACGACCTGCTCTCTTCGGTTCAATTGGTAATAGGCTTCATTTTTGGTGTAACCAGTATGTTCGGTTTCCCATTTGGTCATGTATCTGGCTTTGATAAGCCGTTTTGACTCTTCGTACGTCATACTAGTATCTGTTTGTGGTAGTCTTTCATCTTCTTTTGCCAGTCTGTCTGCCTCCTCGTTGCCTTGGATGTTGCAGTGTGATGGGACCCACTGTACCACTACCCTTTTTGGTGCGGACTGCTGGCACAGTTTGCAGAGTGCTGCTCTTAAGTCATTAAGCTCAGTGTTTTTCTGGCTTTTTAGCGCTGTGACTACGGCGAGAGCATCTGTAAGCAGGACTATATGGCTTTCATTTTCATTGTGTGTCACCATTTCTTCCACTGCCGCCCTTAGTGCCTCTGCCTCCGCTCTGAAATTGCTTGTGTACTTACCAGTAGCGAATGACAGTGTTATTTGTCTGCCATTTGGTAGGTTCAGGAATGCTCCTGCCCCTCCGTTCTGTGTACTGTTTGTTACAGAACCGTCGGTGTATGCATGGGTCCGCACTGTGTTTCAAAAGCACCGATCTTCGCTCTTATTGCTTTTGTTATCTACCATGTCGTCCATAGGTTGCACAGGAAAAATACATGTTCTTAGGATCTTTAGTTTTAGTTCTTTGCTTGTATTATGCCATAAGTTCTGCATACTTCTTATCTTCTGCATTGCCATAGTCAGTCGACTTCTTACTTCTTTTGTACAGTCTCCATTGTTGTTCAGTGTTGATCCCAGATATTCAAAAGGTGCAACATTTTCAATCTCTTCGCCAGTTATTTCGATTTTAGGTTAGAGTTTTGTCTTATCTACTTAACCTGTGCTAAAATATTCCATCGTTGTTCCAGCTAGCTTTAGCTCGCTTTGTCCAAGTCGCAAATCATAACTCACATGTTTTATACATGTTAATTTCACATAATACATGTTACACACATGATGACACTGTCTTACACACACATCGGAGGTACCTGACACACGAAACTGCTACAAACCCTTTCTGATGATCATTCTGTGAAGAATTTCTATTGGCCGTTATTATTTTCTGCGGCCATTCTGGAGCCCACATAATTTCCAGTAATGGTAGTCTGTGTTACAGAGTGTTGTTTTCACTGCTAATTTACTCGGTGTGCAAGCTGTAAATTGGTACCTGATTTACTGTTAGAGAATGCAAGACACAGAGAAAGGGAACTGAAAAGCCGAGACCTAGTACAAAGAGACCTTTAACCAGTAGCGAAGCATTAGAATAGACATGATAGGCTGAGCTATCCTAAAAGTTTTGTGAAGAATTAGAGAAGACATCCCTTTGCATAAAACAGATGGGAAATAAATTAGAAATTGGTATAGTTGTTTTTGTTAAAGCGTAGTGACATGTTGGCAAACACGTGAAGCGGCTAAGCTGATTGCGTCCTGCCTAACACAGCGTAGGAATCAGATCAATTGGTAACTAGGAGATGGTCATTAGCGCGCTATTTTTCATCACAGCCCAAAAGCCACACATTAGGCCGGCCTTCCCCGACTTAATTTCTATTTTTAAAACAGGTGAAAGATTACAACCTTTATGTTCATGACTCAGTTTACCCTAATATTATCATCACGCTTCGCTACCGCAATACCACTTTATCCCCGACGGCAATGTCTGGCCTGCCGAAAACTTGTTAGTATTTTCTTGGAAATAATGCTTTTGGCATTTTTCGTATAAAAATCTCGACTGGAATTGACGTTTTAAAATAATTACACCCCTTTGTTATTGTATTTTCTCATGGCCAAATATTTTGTCCATTAGGCAGGTCCTGATATTAACACGGTGACCGCTGTTGCAGACCGTTTATGCATGCTAATTGGATGTGTTCTATTTAGTTTGTTTGCGAAAGAAAAAACCCAGAGTGAGAACAGTATCCACGTGATAATAACATCGCGTGTTCTAAAGGAGACAGCATGAATTGTCATTGTTTTGTCATGGCAACTTGCAAGTTAGATTATTTCTGTTGGCGAGTTGAGGTTGGGAATTTCTGTTGGCGAGTTGAGGTTGGAAATTTCTGTTGGCGAGTTGAGGTTGGGAATTTCTGTTGGCGAGTTGAGGTTGGGAATTTCTGTTGGCGAGTTGAGGTTGAGAATTTCTGTTGGCGAGTTGAGGTTGGGAATTTCTGTTGGCGAGTTGAGGTTGGGAATTTCTGTTGGCGAGTTGAGGTTGGGAATTTCTGTTGGCGAGTTGAGGTTGGGAATTTCTGTTGGCGAGTTGAGGTTGCGAATTTCTGTTGGCGAGTTGAGGTTGGGAATTTCTGTTGGCGAGTTGAGGTTGGGAATTTCTGTTGGCGAGTTGAGGTTAAATATTTCTATTGGCCAATTGAGATTGATGATTTCTTTTCCTTTTCCTGTATAATGTTCTGAAGCTGATAGGGCGCGTGGCCGTGCTGTTGTAATGCCAGTCTTGAACGTGGTAAGACCCAAGTTTTTTTCTCATCTTTTAGGATCGAAGTGTCTGCACGATATATGAGAACTGTACAGACAAGGCATATATGAGAACTGTACAGACAAGGCATATATGAGAACTGTACAGACAAGGCATATATGAGAACTGTACAGACAATGCATATATAAGAACTGTACAGACAAGGCATATATAAGAACTGTACAGACAAGACATATATTAGAACTTTACAGACAAGGCATATATGAGAACTGTACAGACGAGGCATATATGAGAACTGTACAGACGAGGCATATATTAGAACTGTACAGACAAGGCATATATTAGAACTGTACAGACAAGGCATATATGAGAACTGTACAGATGAGGCATATATGAGAACTGTACAGACAAGGCATATATGAGAACTGTACAGACGAGGCATATTTATTCTTTAGTCAAATTTGTCTGGTGGACCTCAACAACAGGCAAACGATGTAATGTTACATTTTTTAAAATGGTCCTTGAACTAAAGATACCTCCGCCATTTTCGTGTCGGCAGATGAAAAAATATATACACGATGCTTGTGTTTAGTCTAGTGATTAAGATTATACTTGTGGTCAATCACGTTTATTATATATAATCCCCCCAAATATGTTTTTGCTTAGGGGAAGGGGTGTTGCCAAATATTCGTACTCTAGCTTTGCTCCTGATGTATTTGCAACCACCAAGCAACTTAATCAACGCCAGGACAAAGGTTGAATAATGAATATCCATTATATATCAATTGTCAGGCCAAATAGCGTGATGTGTCATGCCTCTCTACAATTTCCTGTCCGTAGTGCCGCTGATCAATTTCATTGTTGACTCTTGTCCCTGTCCGATATTAAATTGCATTTAGAAGCTGCTCTTCCTATTTCCCCGGCAATTTTGGCCGTTGTCTAAATGTATTGTAATGTTGCTCTCCGCACGACGTGCCCATAACATGTGAACTGCATTCCGAGTGCGTGTAAACAGGTTTCATCACACATTGGTCTCTACTTGACCATCAACTCTTTAGTTTTTTTTAACTATCCACGAATCTCACCACATTTTTCCGCTCAGCCTCATCTCTGACATGCACTGATTATAAATATATGTTTTAATTCATTGTCACTATATTCCGTGCAGTCTGCCGGCGTCTTTGTGTATGACAAGGACGATCACCATTTCCCCCACAGAGAGCATGTCGTAAGAGGCGACTAACTGTGGGACATGGCATAACACCGGCCATGGTTAAGTGGTTTGTTTAAAGCAGCATAGATGTTTATAGCGCCTAACAGGCCGCGGGTCATCTTTGCTCTAGTGTTTGAGTCTATTAAGATGGACTCGCACATCGGTTAATCACCCTTCGTAAGCACTTGTCCCAACGCAGCGGAGCATTAAGCTGCTCAAGTCTAGCCCGTTAAACAGGAAATCCTTCTCCCAGCTCATACCAGAGCTGGGACCTGCACAGGGGCATCTGCCCTGTAGAAGTACAGGTCGACTAAGGACTAAGAGATGGGCTCTAGTTAGCATTGGGAACAAATCTCTTTTTTACCACCATCGTTAAATGTTATCTTTGTTGCAGATTATGCTTTTGATTTAATGGATCCGAATGCTGTTTTAAATATTTATTTACATGAGCTATTCTGTTTTGTTGGTCTTAGTTGTATCTGATGTTAACGATGCCTATTACCAGTTGAACAGAAGAGAGCAGGTAGTGGTCTTCAGACTTCGCGCTGGCCACAATAGCCTGAGGTACCACCTATTCAACAAATTGAAGATAGGTGGCACCGACGAATGCCCGTGTGGTACCGGGAAAATGACCGCTGAGCATTTGCTGCAAAACTGCCCGACATACGAGGATCAGAGAGAGCAGATGTGGCCATCACCAGTGGCAACACTAGACAAGCTCTATGGCAGTGTCGACAGCCTCAGGATGACCGCTGCCTTTTTAAAAAACATAATGGTTACTGTCTGACTGCGTACGATGAAGAAGAAGAAGTATCTGATGTTATTATTGTATCTAAGCATTTCACTTTACAGACTTCATAACTGTGTTTTATTTACTTTCACTTTATGATCTGCATAACTCTTTTCCTTATGGGTGCTTAATATTGTGTGTCCTGTTACTCTTTGAACTATGACTATTATAACATTTATTATAACATGTTTATTTTCTATCACTAGAATATATCGTATGCTATATCTTTCTTTTTTCGGCATTATGAATCATTAAGTAACTTGTTGACATCTTTTGATTAGACCGAATAACATTGTCGGTATTAGGAATGAAGCACTGACGTGTTTGCCTATTGTTGACGTTGTTTTGATTGAATGGAATGACCTCTCACCCGTAATGAGGCGTAGGACCACTCTTACATCACGCCCCTCGCTACATCACACGTCCCGAACTACATCATGCCCTTCACTACTACATCACACGCCCCGAACTACATCATGCCCTTCACTACTACATCACACGCCCCGAACTACATCATGCCCTTCACTACTATATCACACGCCCCGAACTACATCATGCCCTTCACTACTACATCACACACCCCGCTACAGCATGCCCTTCACTACTACCTCACACACCCAGCTACATCATGCCCTTCACTACTACATCACACACCCCGCTACATCATGCCCTGCACTACTACATCACATACCTCGCTACATCACGCCCCTCGATACATCACACGCCCCGAACTATATCATGCCCTGTATCATGCCTTTCATTACTACATCACACACCCAGCTACATCATGCCCTTCACTACTACATCACACACCCCGCTTCATCATGCCCTTCACTACTACATCACACAACCCGCTACAGCATGCCCTTCACTACTACATCACCCCCTAACTACATCATGCCCTTCACTACTACATCACACACCTCGCTACATCATGCCCTTCACTACTACATCACACACCCCGCTACATCATGCCCTTCACTACTACATCACACACCTCACAACATCATGCCCTTCACTACTACATCACACACCTTGCTACATCATGCCCTTCACTATTACATCACACACCTCGCTACATCATGCCCCAAACTACATCATGCCCTTCACTACTACATCACACACCTCGCTACATCACGCCCCTCGCTACATCACGCCCTTCACTACTACATCACACACCCCGCTACTTCACGCCCTTCACTACTACATCACACACCCTGCTACATCACGCCCCTCGCTACATCACGCCCTTCACTACTACATCACACACCCCGCTACATCACGCCCCTCGCTACATCACGCCCTTCACTACTACATCACACACCCCGCTACAGCATGCCCTTCACTATTACATCACCCCCTAACTACATCATGCCCTTCACTACTACATCACACACCTCCCTACATCATGCCCCAAACTACATCATGCCCTTCACTACTACATCACACACCTCGCTACATCACGCCCCTCGCTACATCACGCCCTTCACTACTACATCACACACCGCGCTACATCACGCCCTTCACTACATCACACACCCTTCTACATCACGCCCCTCGCTACATCACGCCCTTCACTACTACATCACACACCCCACTACATCACGCCCTTCACTACTACATCACACACCCCGCTACATCATGCCCTTCACTACTACATCACACACCCCGCTACATCATGCCCTTCACTACTACATCACACAACCCGCTACAGCATGCCCTTCACTACTACATCACCCCCTAACTACATCATGCGCTTCACTACTACATCACACACCTCGCTATATCACGCCCCTCGCTACATCACGCCCGTCACTACTACAGCACACACCCCGCTACATCATGCCCTTCACTACTACATCACACACTCCGCTACAGCACGCCCTTCACTGCTACACCACACACCTCGCTACATAATGCCCACCACTAATACATCACACACCATTCATCAGCATGCCCTTCACTACTACATCACACACCTCGCTACATCACGCCCCTCGCTACATCACGCCCGTCACTACTACAGCACACACCCCGCTACATCATGCCCTTCACTACTACATCACACAGTCCGCTACATCATGCCCTTCACTAATACATCATTCCTTCACTACTACATCACACGCCCCGAACTACATCATGCCCTTCACTACTATATCACACGCCCCGAACTACATCATGCCCTTCACTACTACATCACACTCCCCGCTACAGCATGCCCTTCACTACTACATCACACACCCAGCTACATCATGCCCTGCACTACTACATCACACACCTCGCTACATCACACACCTCGCTACATCACGCCCCTCGATACATCACACGCCCCGAACTATATCATGCCCTTCATTACTACATCACACACCCAGCTACATCATGCCCTTCACTACTACATCACACACCCCGCTTCATCATGCCCTTCACTACTACATCACACAACCCGCTACAGCATGCCCTTCACTACTACATCACCCCCTAACTACATCATGCCCTTCACTACTACATCACACACCTCGCTACATCATGCCCTTCACTACTACATCACACACCCAGCTACATCATGCCCTTCACTACTACATCACACACCTCACAACATCATGCCATTCACTACTACATCACACACCTTGCTACATCATGCCCTTCACTATTACATCACACACCTCGCTACATCATGCCCCAAACTACATCATGCCCTTCACTACTACATCACACACCTCGCTACATCACGCCCCTCGCTACATCACGCCCTTCACTACTACATCACACACCCCGCTACTTCACGCCCTTCACTACTACATCACACACCCTGCTACATCACGCCCCTCGCTACATCACGCCCTTCACTACTACATCACACACCCCGCTACATCACGCCCCTCGCTACATCACGCCCTTCACTACTACATCACACTCCCCGCTACAGCATGCCCTTCACTACTACATCACACACCCAGCTACATCATGCCCTGCACTACTACATCACACACCTCGCTACATCACACACCTCGCTACATCACGCCCCTCGATACATCACACGCCCCGAACTATATCATGCCCTTCATTACTACATCACACACCCAGCTACATCATGCCCTTCACTACTACATCACACACCCCGCTTCATCATGCCCTTCACTACTACATCACACAACCCGCTACAGCATGCCCTTCACTACTACATCACCCCCTAACTACATCATGCCCTTCACTACTACATCACACACCTCGCTACATCATGCCCTTCACTACTACATCACACACCCAGCTACATCATGCCCTTCACTACTACATCACACACCTCACAACATCATGCCATTCACTACTACATCACACACCCCGCTACTTCACGCCCTTCACTACTACATCACACACCCTGCTACATCACGCCTCTCGCTACATCACGCCCTTCACTACTACATCACACACCCCGCTACATGACGCCCCTCGCTACATCACGCCCTTCACTACTACATCACACACCCCGCTACAGCATGCCCTTCACTATTACATCACCCCCTAACTACATCATGCGCTTCACTACTACATCACACACCTCCCTACATCATGCCCCAAACTACATCATGCCCTTCACTACTACATCACACACCTCGCTACATCACGCCCCTCGCTACATCACGCCCTTCACTACTACATCACACACCCCGCTACATCACGCCCTTCACTACATCACACACCCTTCTACATCACGCCCCTCGCTACATCACGCCCTTCACTACTACATCACACACCCCACTACATCACGCCCTTCACTACTACATCACACACCCCGCTACATCATGCCCTTCACTACTACATCACACACCCCGCTACATCATGCCCTTCACTACTACATCACACGACCCGCTACAGCATGCCCTTCACTACTACATCACCCCCTAACTACATCATGCGCTTCACTACTACATCACACACCTCGCTACATCACGCCCCTCGCTACATCACGCCCGTCACTACTACAGCACACACCCCGCTACATCATGCCCTTCACTACTACATCACACACTCCTCTACAGCACGCCCTTCACTGCTACACCACACACCTCGCTACATAATGCCCACCACTAATACATCACACACCATTCATCAGCATGCCCTTCACTACTACATCACACACCTCGCTACATCACGCCCCTCGCTACATCACGCCCGTCACTACTACAGCACACACCCCGCTACATCATGCCCTTCACTATTACATCACACAGTCCGCTACATCATGCCCTTCACTAATACATCATTCCTTCACTACTACATCACACACCTCGCTACATCATGCCCATCAGTAATATATCACACACCCCTCAACATCATGCCCTTCACTACTAGATCACACACCCCTCAACAGCATGCCCTTCACTACTACATCACACACCCCTCAACAGCATGCCCTTCACTACTACATCACACACCCCTCAACAGCATGCCCTTCACTACTACATCACACACCCCTTAACAGCATGCCCTTCACTACTACATCACACACCCCGCTACATCATGCCCTTCACTACTACATCACACACCCCTCAACAGCATGCCCTTCACTACTACATCACACACCCCTCAACAGCATGCCCTTCACTACTACATCACACACCCCTCAACAGCATGCCCTTCACTACTACATCACACACCCCTTAACAGCATGCCCTTCACTACTACATCACACACCCCGCTACATCATGCCCTTCACTACTACATCACACACCCCTCAACAGCATGCCCTTCACTACTACATCACACACCCCTCAACAGCATGCCCTTCACTACTACATCACACACCTCGCTACATCACGCCCCTCGATACATCACACGCCCCGAACTATATCATGCCCTTCATTACTACATCACACACCCAGCTACATCATGCCCTTCACTACTACATCACACACCCCGCTTCATCATGCCCTTCACTACTACATCACACAACCCGCTACAGCATGCCCTTCACTACTACATCACCCCCTAACTACATCATGCCCTTCACTACTACATCACACACCTCGCTACATCATGCCCTTCACTACTACATCACACACCCAGCTACATCATGCCCTTCACTACTACATCACACACCTCACAACATCATGCCATTCACTACTACATCACACACCTTGCTACATCATGCCCTTCACTATTACATCACACACCTCGCTACATCATGCCCCAAACTACATCATGCCCTTCACTACTACATCACACACCTCGCTACATCACGCCCCTCGCTACATCACGCCCTTCACTACTACATCACACACCCCGCTACTTCACGCCCTTCACTACTACATCACACACCCTGCTACATCACGCCCCTCGCTACATCACGCCCTTCACTACTACATCACACACCCCGCTACATCACACCCCTCGCTACATCACGCCCTTCACTACTACATCACACACCCCGCTACAGCATGCCCTTCACTATTACATCACCCCCTAACTACATCATGCCCTTCACTACTACATCACACACCTCCCTACATCATGCCCCAAACTACATCATGCCCTTCACTACTACATCACACACCTCGCTACATCACGCCCCTCGCTACATCACGCCCTTCACTACTACATCACACACCCCGCTACATCACGCCCTTCACTACTACATCACACACCCCACTACATCACGCCCTTCACTACTACATCACACACCCCGCTACATCATGCCCTTCACTACTACATCACACACCCCGCTACATCATGCCCTTCACTACTACATCACACAACCCGCTACAGCATGCCCTTCACTACTACATCACCCCCTAACTACATCATGCGCTTCAATACTACATTACACACCTCGCTACATCACGCCCCTCGCTACATCACGCCCGTCACTACTACAGCACACACCCCGCTACATCATGCCCTTCACTACTACATCACACACTCCTCTACAGCACGCCCTTCACTGCTACACCACACACCTCGCTACATAATGCCCACCACTAATACATCACACACCATTCATCAGCATGCCCTTCACTACTACATCACACACCTCGCTACATCACGCCCCTCGCTACATCACGCCCGTCACTACTACAGCACACACCCCGCTACATCATGCCCTTCACTACTACATCACACAGTCCGCTACATCATGCCCTTCACTAATACATCATTCCTTCACTACTACATCACACACCTCGCTACACCATGCCCATCAGTAATATATCACACATCCCTCAACATCATGCCCTTCACTACTACATCACACACCCCTCAACAGCATGCCCTTCACTACTACATCACACACCCCTCAACAGCATGCCCTTCACTACTACATCACACACCCCTCAACAGCATGCCCTTCACTACTACATCACACACCCCTCAAGAGCATGCCCTTCACTACTACATCACACACCCCGCTACATCATGCCCTTCACTACTACATCACACACCCCTCAACAGCATGCCCTTCACTACTACATCACACACCCCTCAACAGCATGCCCTTCACTACTACATCACACACCCCTCAACAGCATGCCCTTCACTACTACATCACACACCCCTCAACAGCATGCCCTTCACTACTACATCACACACCCCTCAACAGCATGCCCTTCACTACTACATCACACACCCCGCTACATCATGCCCTTCACTACTACATCACACACCCCTCAACATCATGCCCTTCACTACTACATCATACACCCCTCAACAGCATGCCCTTCACTACTACATCATGCACCTCGCTACATCACGCACCTCACTACAGCAGGCCTCTACAAAAAGACTGCATCCAACATTTGCAGTTACGGTTTCAATACGAATGACTTTACATTGTAAGGTTGCTAGCTCCATGTACACACTCCTCTGTGCTTAAGATGTTATAGTCACTATTCATATCTAGCATTCTACCTACTCCGGCGCTGTTGACATTATGCTTACACATTGTTACTCCTACATTGCTTACTCGTTGGATCTCGTTATATTGTCATTGTGCGGAGAAGACGAACGAGGTCAAATACATATACTGGCCATTCTCCGTGTTTGACAGGCTGACATTTTTGGACCTGGTTGTGGGACTTTTTAAACTGCTCTTTGTTGTCTTGAAGTGTTCGTAATTATTCTTAAGATTTTGCCATGGTTATTAAATTCGAAACTGTGAGATTGCGTGTTGTCATTTATTTGTCCTCGAACTCTCTTCTCAGATGACCCCACTTTCGCTTACGCAATAACACGGTTCACAACGTACAATAATCTCATCTCTCATTTCAGTTCTCTTTCTCTCTGTTGTTTCTTCCATTCACATTTTTTGCTTCCCGTGTGTGAGTGAGAAGTGAAGGCGTGGCAACTGTGCCTGTTGAAATGGATTGGAGAGCTGGTGAATGTGAGGGTAGCCCCTTAACCGGATTCTTGTGGTCCCTGGCTGTTATGAATGAAACACACGTAATTGAGAGAGAGAGAGAGAGCGAGAGAGAGAGAGCGAGCGAGAGAGAGAGAGAGGGAGGGAGGGAGAGAGAGAGAAAAAAAAAAGAAGGGGGGGGGGAGAAAAACTGGTCAAGGAATAGAAAGAGATAGCGATGTGTAAAGTCTGAGATAAATAAATAGAAAGACAGACAGAGATAGAGAGTGATAGTTAAATAGATATGTGTATGGATGGATGGTTGGTTGGTTGGTTGGTTATTGATCCAGCGGCCTATGTGCTCCTGTCCTTTGGCCCAATGCCATATAGTGGTATCTGCAAATGTTTGTAAGTTGTAGTCTAGTTCCGTACAAAGTGTTCCATTTGTCTGGCCTCGGAGGAAAAAGCTCCTTCCTAACACTGTAAGCGCCGGACATTCAAAAAAGCTGGTGTTCAACAATTTCATAGGGATGTATGTTTTTTAAAAATTCTGTTCAAGTGACTTAAGTTGTATGTGCTAAGTGCGAAGATGATCCTTTGGTCTCTCCTTTTCAGAAGATTGATGGTGTCTTTGGAATGACCGTATGTTTCAAGATTTCTCTCCCTGTATTTTCCATTGCGCGTCTATTCAGCCAGGCCTCTCTGTTCGCAGTCTTCAGTAGTTATTTGACTGTCTGTCGGATTGTTGGTGAATTATTGCTCTTGTGTATGAAATCCATTATAGAGGCACAGTGGCTCAGGGCGTGACGATGCCTTTGCCTCGAACTTTTTGTTATATTTCTTGAGCTTCTAGAGGAGTTCGTCATAACCAGCAGGCAATAGGCGGTGGAGAATAAACGCGGTGAACCATATCTTGGCTGCAGTATCTCGGAGCGGAGCATAGTCGTTAACTTATGTTCCACACTGATAGATTAGATTAGATTAGATTAGGATAGGGACAGACAGATAGAGAACTGACATTTGCTGTGGTTGGATAGCTCTCTCTCTCTCACACACACACGCATGCACGCACACACACACACATGCGCACCGCACACACACACACACACACGAGAGAGAAAGAGAGAGAGAGATTATTTTCTGGAGAGTCATGTACACAGAGGAGGAAGGTATTTGCAAGTGAAAGGAAGCCATTCCAGACTTGGAAGTGTCCAATAAATGAAGGATAAAAGGCGGTTATTGTAGATCGGGTCCAACCTTTTTCTGTTCAATAGAGGGTAAATGTAGATCAGACATGTGCAACATTTTTATGTTCAATAGACGGTTAATGTAGGCCATAAATGTGCAACCTTTCTCTGTACAATAGACGGTTAATGTAGGCCAGTCATGCGCAACCTTTATATGTTCAATAGACGGTTAATGTAGGCCAGTCATGCGCAACCTTTATATGTTCAATAGACGGTTAATGTAGGCCAGTCATGCGCAACCTTTATATGTTCAATAGACGGTTAATGTAGGCCAGTCATGCGCAACCTTTATATGTTCAATAGACGGTTAATGTAGGCCAGTCATGCGCAACCCTCTTCGGGTCAATGGCCAAAGACGACACCGGCAGTTGGACCTATAGGTAACCATGCGTCAAAGCACTATATATGCTGTTGAAATAGCGGTTTCTCTAGGAATGTGTTTTTACATAATGAGGTTGCCAGAACCATGCTAGCGTTTTATATATTTTTTTTTAAGTTGTAGTAGCGTTCTTCTTTGTGGTATCGATATGACATACCCAAGGTTACCCAGCTGTAAAATTTTTACTTGGTTTACAATTTAAGGGATGTGAGATAACAAAAACGAACTGGTCATTTCAAATATCTCTGGCCTAGCACAATGAATTGACAGTCACGTGTGTTATGAACCGTTTTAGCCATATCAGACCCACCCATTACCCAGACCCACCCGATTTTTTCCTAATATGCCTCCATCACCAGCCATGTTAGGTACCACATCTCCCAAAGATGTAAATAGCTCAAAACACAAATACATACGATCATAGATGAAACCTCTCTATACCTCCTGTATATGTCCCCAAACCTCCAGCTCACAGAGCTATGTCTGTCCCAGGTTAAGAACCCTTGGTCTGACACACCACCCTGACCAGCTGTATTTGCTATTAGAACTGGACTCTGCATGCATGTTTCATCAGCTTGTCTAACTAGAAGTCTGTTCTGTGCAGTACTTCGTCAGTCTGATTTTTCTGATTGAATTGGAGCAGTTAACTTTACATGAAGTCGTGATGTGCTTTTCTGCCATGGTTCTATACAATAAAAGAAAAGTCAGTATGCAATGTCATCGACTTGCTAACTCTTATTAGTTGACGTGTTTTCGTACATAACAGGCTGCAGTCATACATTTCTTTCCTCGCGTGCAAGGGCTGCGGGGTCAGTTAGGAGTGGGGAAATGGAGGAGAGGTCAATATGACATGGGAGGGTGAATATACAGTTTAGCATGCCCTGGAAGAGAGAATATACTGAATAGTTTGATATCGTGACATAAAAGAGAGAATATACAGAATAATGTAACATTGTGAAATGGAAGAGAGACTATACTGAATAGTATAAGGTCGTAACATGATATAGAGACGATATTGTGCAGTGTAAGCATTGGGGTGCAGCGATATATTTCTTCCCTTAGCAGCAACGGACTCGAGATCAAGCCCTGTGGTTTTCTACATACATTTTCAAATCCACAAAAGATCCTAACAGATTTCCTCAGGCGGTGATCCTGAAACTGATTTATCACTGGCTGACTCTAGAACGTTTTGGACCGGCGTGAAATAGATTTCTCAATTCCTTTTGTACTGTGAGCAAGAGCTTTTTTCATGGCTTTTAAAAGTGTGTCCAGCGGGGATTCGGCCCTCATTTGCTGACATATATCCCATGCAAAGTTGCAGAGATTAGGAATAATGTCATAGAAACCTTGAGATTAAAATTGTCCGTCCGCTTTTCCAGCCAGCAAATCGCATGGCTCCCTTCTGATTCAGAAATGTTTCCAGTGTTGTGTTAATGCTGACCTCAACAATAAGTGTGCGTGTTTCCTTGTTAGGCCTGATTTCGCGTGCGCCTACAATATATAGAACGCCAAAGGTGGGGTGTTTGTGTGAGTGTGTTTTATTTGAGGGACTAACTAGCCATGAGTTTGGGGTAGGAACAAATATGCTACACCACCTATCCTTACCAACCAAGGCATAGACCCTGAAAGCCTGAATGGTTCTATGAGTGGACGGACTAAGCTCTTGGAGCACTCGTTTCGTGACATATATTTCCCAAGTTTGATTGGCATAGATATGACAATTTTTTAAAATCACATTGTCTCTCTCTCTCTATCACTCTCTCTCTCTCTCATCTCTCTGATCTCTAAGTCATGTCCATTTCTCTCCTCGTGAAGGGCTGGGCCACCACTGTAAACATGCTTTTACAAGGAGCCTACCTGCAGTGGTAGTTTCTGCAGTAATTTGTTTGACATGATGAGGTTGTTAGAAACCCTATTTCGTAGCCTTGCATGTGTGCGAATTGGTCTTACGCTTTCATTCCCAATTAGGGATCTCGGATCTACATGGGGGTTGCGCCATCGAGCACTGCGAGGAAATGTATTTTTTTAATGTGGTTTGGATGATGTTTCCAGCTCTTTAGATCTAAATTCTTGTTTAATCAGTATTTAATCCTAATTGATGTTTCCAGCTCTTTAGATCTAAATTCTTGTTTAATCAGTATTTAATCCTAATTGATGTTTCCAGCTCTTTAGATCTAAATTCTTGTTTAATCAGTATTTAATCCTAATTGATGTTTCCAGCTCTTTAGATCTAAATTCTTATTTAAGTAGTATTTAATCCTAATTGATGTTTCCAGCTCTTTAGATCTAAATTCTTGTTTAATCAGTATGTAATCCTAATTGATGATGTTTCCAGCTCTTTAGATCTAAATTCTTATTGAAGTAGTATTTAATCCTAATTGATGTTTCCAGCTCTTTAGATCTACATTCTTGTTTAATCAGTATTTAATCCTGATGGGTGATGTTTCCAGCTGTTTATATCTAAATCCTTGTATAATCAGTATTGTATCCATGCTTGGAACCTGCTTCTCTAAATCTTTGTCTAATCAGCATTTAATACAGGTTTACCTGAGACTTGCAGAGAGAGAGAGAGAGAGAAAGAGAAAAGGGGTAGGGGGCGCGCCTGTCGACCACTGCAATGAGAAAAACGTATAATTGTCATTGTTTTGTTTCTGTTTCTAAGAATCGACGTCACTGCACTCCGGGCATACCCATAGGTGCCCAGTCTCTCTCAGCAAATGGCGTACGGTATGGATGCTGATGGTTCCTGTAGCTCGCTGGTTGTACACTCTCCTTCTGTTCTCTCATGCGCCATACTCCGCTCGAACCTCATTTAATGTCAAAACTTTGCAGTCTGTGGATTGCTGCTTCATCTAATGCGGTGTCCTCATCTAGCAGTCGGTCATTGATTGATTTCAAAATGTCACTTCTATCCATCACTAATGCGCCCATTATGGGAGCTTGTGAAGCACAGCATGAGCAGGACAGTAGATCCATGTCAACCCCTGGAGGTTTGAGGCATCAACAGCTGCTATCTACTCGTACCTAAGTCATCCCTTCTGTACCTTCTGAAATACGGCTTGCGCGTCTGTCACGATGACTGCCCTTGTTATAGAAGTCTCATATATCCATTTCAGTGCTGAGGTCACTGCTTCCGTCTCCATTCTCAAACTGGAGGTTGTTGACACGTATGCCCTTCTGCGCTCAGCAACGACCTCTCCTCTCACTCTAGCCGAGAAACCCCAGCCTGGTGTCCGACTGCGCACGACTGATCGTTGGTGTATATGACGGCATCACTCTCCTGCGTGTTCTCAGTTATCAGCTGATTCACTTTGTGCCCTGCTCTCCCGTTGCTCCGTTCTCTGCATTCCTTGCCTAAGGTTATGATGACTCTGGTACTCTGTCATTGTGGACCCATTCTTCCCCTTTGGCTATCGTCTCAGCTGAATTGATGTTTCCGATTGTTGTCTCTGCCTGCGTGCGTCATCCATGACACCCCTAACTTGATTCTTGATCCCTTGATGTCTGAGATACAAGGGGCTTGTCATAAGTCTTTACCCTGACTATGAAGGAGTAGGAGGAGAACTTTGAAATTTGGCACACATATAGCTCATTCTTCTTCTTCTTCGTTCGTTCTCAATCTCCCACTACCAAACCCTGAAAGGGAAAGTAGCAGAATGTAGTCCAGAGAACGGAATGCGTTGTGTCGTATTTTACAGCTTGGCTGCGATATTTTCACCTTTTGGTCCAACACTCCGACTTCAGCAAGCATTTTTTTAGTACCGGGTTAGCATTCACTCTTCGATCCCTTCTCCTTAGCCAGTCTGCCCTGCTGCAGCCTGTTATCCAGAATCACCGCATGGAGGTGTAGAAAGGTCTTGGCAGCTCTGGTTCGCTGGCCCTGACGCTAGCAGTCAGCTATGGGTCGCTGACCACTGCATCTTGATCCCGTAGCTCATTAAATTTGTACTGGACTTTAGAAGTACGAATTCCCTCTTCAACGGGTTTGCCCGATATGGTGCATGGCGCAACACACCTTTTCGACCGAATCTACTACTCTAACAGTTTGTCAGAACAATGGAGAAATCAGAGGCCAGAACTGTGATACAATTCTTGATGCTGCAGGGAAAAACGCCTACAGAAATACACAAGGAAATGGAACCAGTGTTTGGGGAATTCTGTCCTTTGTATGCTTCTGTAAAAAAACTGGTGTAGGCAGTTTAAGTGTGGCCGTTCCCATGTTGCCGATCTACCAAGATCACGAAGACCATCCTCAGAGTGCAGCGATGGAAATGCTGCAAGAGTGAAGAAAATCATTGACTAGGACAGGAAAATGACAATTGCAGAGTATCTAGGTCAGCAAAACTGAATGAAAGTTCAGTTTTTAGAATTTTACAGAACAGACTGAACATGAGAAAAGTGTGTGCCCGTTGGGTCTGGCGTCTGCTGACATGTGAACAGAAACAAACGAGGGTTGATTGCTGTGGCCAGTTGCTCAAAATGTGTCAGTCGAAAAACATGTTGCCGACCATGGTGACAGTAGATGAGACTTGGGTTCACCGTTATGACCCAGAACCCAAAATTTCCAGCATACAGTGGAAAACCCCGGGCTCACCAATACATGTCAAGACAAGAGCACAGAAATCTGCAAGAAAAGTGATGCTGACTGTTTTTTGGGTCGTCAAAGGTGTTATATTGAAAGATTACCTTCCTCATGGCAACACGGTTAACGGGCAATATTATGCAGATCTCCTTACTAAACTAAGAAAGACTGACCAGAAAACGAGGAATAGCGCGCACTCTAATTCTGCCTTTGCTTCAAGACAACGCGCCCTCCCATAAAGCAAGGCTTGTGCTGCAAACAGCCAACCATTTGAATATTGAAATTCTTCCACGCCCACCTTATTCTCCGGATTTAGCTCTATCAGACATTTTTCTTTTCCCAAAACTTAAAAATACAGCTGAAAGGAAATCATTTTGACAGTAACGAAGATGTCATACTGGCTTATGATAACTGGCTTAGTTAAAAAAATGGGTCATTTTATTATGAAGGTCTTTTCACGGTCACACAGAGATGGCAGACATGTATAAATTCAGGTGGTGGCGACATTGAGAAGGAATAAGCACTGTGCCAAATTTAAACTTTCTCCTCCTACTTCTTCATGGTCAGGGTAAAGACTTATGACAAGCCCCTTCTACTACTGTACAGAAGGTGCCGCATGTCTGTGGTGACACGCATATAGGCTTTGACTTATGCCAGTTTATGTCTGGATGTCACCGATAACAATCCCAACATGTACTGCATCATCACAATCGGGGTATCACTAGTGCAGCCCAGAACCAGTTGCGTACCTTCATTCTGGATGCGTTCCGACTTTTCACATTGTGTTCTTGAAAGTGTGAGGATGCCTAGTCCGTAATCAATGACAGACAACATGACCTGACGAAATAGGATAAACAGGAGGCGTTGTTCCAAGTCGCAGCAGCCATGGTGTTGGGTGCTCCTAACCATCTCTTACATGTGGTCAACATGGCAATTATAGGAGGGACTGCGATCAAAATGTCACTCCGAGGTATTTCAACCTGTCACACCTGTCAATGGTGTAACCATCAAAAGTGATGCCCGGGAATCAGCCTTTACTATGGAATTATTCAAAGAGCACCACATCAGGCAGGCTTTGTTCGGTTTGATCTTGGAGCTTGAATCGCCGCACCACTGTGAGATTGCTTGCAAGGTTTCCTGGATGTCTTTGACCAACTCTTGCCTGTCTGAGCCAGTCCTGTACGTTAGGATGTCGTCGACAAATGTCAACGTTCGCCCTGTCCCTGTGGGTTGAATATTGGCCACTTTTACTGTGTAGATGTTGAATAGAACTGGTGAGATCGGAGAGGCTTGTGGCAGTTCTGGACATATTCGCCTCGGTTCTGATGTCCCTATCCCACGCGTAGCGCAACTGTTCTTTCCATAAGGCCAGCTGATATCCAACTAACCAGCCACGGGTTTAAGCCACACTGCTTCAGACATGTAATTAAAGTCCCAGAATCTACACGGTTGTATGCGTCTTCCAGGTCGAGTGCCACCGCAACTGTTTCTTGCTTTGGCTGAAAACCCTCATACACATCATATGCGAAAGTTCCGGCGTTACCCCAGGTCTCCTTCACCGTTCTATAGCTACCTAGCGATTCGGACAGAATCTGCTCCAGTTCAAGGTAGGTCATTATTTTTCTGGCCACTATCTTCTCGAGCAATATGCCATATACATTATGTATGGTGATTATTCAATAGCTGTTGAGAAGTGGGAAGCCCTACCAGGTTTAGGCAGTGGGCACAGATAGCTATGAAGCCAGTCCTCAGGCGCATATGATTTCTCTATAATGTGGTCTCTAAAATTTTCACTAACTTGAGATAAAGAAACAAAACAGTGATTTGTAAACACCCCTCTAAATCTGATTATTTGTAGAAAATTGAGAATGCCCTGAAGTTCTCTTGGTTACTGACTGAATGTGTTATGTAAGGTTCTCACTAACCCACGATCAATAAAATGATGGAGAGAAGTACAGTACACTTAGATATCAGGAAAAATCCCCCAAAAGATTTCCACTTGTCTGATTATGGCACCCCGAGGGAGTAAACCAACTTGCTAGATTATAGCTTAGCTATATGTCATGCCAGTTAGTGATGCTTCAGTCAGTCAGTCAATCGATAGGATTGCTGTGAGACGAGACAAAAGTGTACAAATACCATAGAAAATGGTTACTGACAAATTTACACTTCTTTTACAATGATTGCTTGTCTTTAGCAAGTACATATTTGGTTTAAAGGTTTAGTTTGTCTTTGACCGATGAACATAGACTTAAACAGCTTAGGAGGGGTGGAGCTATATGTTTAGTGCATTCAACAATTTGTGGTAACATATTCGGCTATGTTCTTTATCTGGAGATGTTCATAAATTTACAAACATCTCTCTAGTTCTGTTATTTCTTTAATGACCAAATAACTCATTGACTGTTATATGTCTCATATTAACAACAGTATGGCTAAATAATTGTATAATTAGAACACCTGCTATATGTCGAGTTGTTTTGTTGACAATTCTGTGACCAAATAACAAACTATGTAAAGTTTTGTTGACACTTCTGTGATCAAATAACAAGCTGAATGTCAAGTTTTGTTGACATAACTGGGACTAAATAGCTATCTATATGTCAAGTTACCAATACATGTTCTTAAAGAGTGACTTTGTGGACGTTAATGTGACCCTCTCTTCACGTTATTTTGTTATCGTGATTAACTAAGTAGCTCTATCCAACCCTACCTGCTTCAGACAGATTATTATTAATTCTCACAACAAAATCCTGTGGGATTGGTATAGAAAGATGGCTAGAGGGATTTTCTAAATGTTAGGTTTTTTTTTTATTGCAGGAAGGCCAGGTGTTGGAATGCTCACAGGTCAATGATATCAGGCTTGGCCTGGCACCCAAAGTCAGTGTAAGTACCTCTTCAGACACTTCTTTTTCGGCGTTCATCCTGACAATGACGTTGTGTTGTAGTTAACAGTAAGGCTACAATATCTTTGCGCTTCGACCAAACACATCCGGTGTCAGCAGACTTTTTTGTGTTATTGGGTTAGCCTCCTACTGCGACCCCTATTCTCTTAGCCAGACTGCACTAGTGGAGCCTTCATCCAGGACCAGGGCTGAAGATGCAGCCACTTGTAGGCGGAATATGATCTTGATCAGCTGTGGTTCACTGACCCTGATGCAAGCAGCTAGCTATAAGTCACTGACTGCTGTCATATCATTCCGTACAACACCTTCTGCCTCCTTCTTCTGACACTGACACAAGTTTAACTTCATGTCACTGTCAATATGTGTTATGCCTGATAGTACTGTTTATTGAGCATTGCATTACATCTGGCACTGAGTGTCCTGTGTTCATGGAACATAATGATTGATACATTTATTCCTGCTGCTTTCTCTCTCTCTCTCTCTCTCTCTCTCTCTCTCTCTCTCTCTATTTCTCTCTCATACACACACACATTTATTTATATATATATATATCATCATCATCATCATCATGTAGCATGTCCTTTGTAGAACGTCGCTCTTATCACAGTCTGTCTGAAAGAAACTCCTTCTCTTGACAACACTCCAGCCTCCGCCACAGTCATACTCAGGCATTCCTGGATATCTTGGTGCCATCGTCTTCTTGGTCTACCCCTTCCTTTTTTGCCTGGCACCATACCTCCCATCACCGTTCTCTCAAGACCGTCGTGTCTCTTGATGTGACCAAAGTATTTGCATTTTCTAGCCAAAATGGAATTGATAAACCAGTTCTCCTCTATGCTCAACTCTTGCAGAATGTCTACATTTGTTTTTTTCGCTGTCCAGGGTATTTTGAATATCTTTCTGTAACATTTTTACTCGAAGGATTCGATTCTGTGTCTAGAAGTTTTGGCAATCGTCCATGATTCACAGCCATAAGCTGCCACAGGATAAACACAGTATTCAGATGATGCAGTGATACACAGTGATATATATATATATATATACTGTAGCTATAACAGATTTCCTCCTCCCTTTATTCCGTTTATCATCATCATGTGCCCTGCTGGTTAACATTGGTGATCATTGATCTCCACCTCTTCTTATATCTGTCATTTATCATTTTCGCCTTTGATCATTTCCCCATGCCATTCCGTTGAGCAGGCCAATATTTTCTTTCTCTGCTTCCCTCTGTCCTGTTTGCATTTGATTCTGCCCATTGTCACCATGTGTTCCATCCCACTTCTTCTCATGACAGGCCCGAAAAAAGGTTGACTGCATTGTCCTGATTTTTACCAAATGCTGTCTTTGCGTCTGTGTCTCTTCAAGCACCACGTTATTAGTCTTCGGTTCTGTCCTTGAAATACTCAACATACAGCACTCTAACTATCCATCCCACACCATGGGAACATGTTTTCACTCCAAGAATTGCGCTAATTCCATCCAATCTGAAAAGGATGTTATTTTCAGTTAGACTTGGTAGTAAATTCAAATGATTGTTTCAGTAAAAAAATGTAAAAGAATAAAAATATATATTAAATGTGTATGACAGTGGATTCGGTCCGCTGCACTCCTTGTCAGCAGGCAGGCATAGAAACCAGTTGGTTGCATGTGGCTCTACACCACATTTCAAGTGCTTCCAAGCATTGTTCATCCTTCTTTGCTAGAGCCCATGTATCAGGCTCAAACAGTACAATTGACCATGCATGGGTAATGATTATTCTTTTCCTTTGTTCTATCCTGATATATATTTTTGGTTAGCAATTTTTGTTTTTCTTTGAAAGCTTTTTTTGCCATTGCAATTCTTGTTATAATTTCCATCTCATTGTTGGAATCTTCTGTTATGGTTGGGCCCAAATGTGTAATCTATTGCACTTGTTTGTTTATTTCTCCATTGATGCTTATGTTCATTTGCCTATGTTACTTGTCTATTACCATAGTCTTTATCTTCAATGTGTTTATTTCATCTGAGACTCTTTAGCTGTGCTGTTAATTTTTTCAAGCAGTCTTTGCAATGTTGCTACTAATCCTTTGACTATGGCTTGATCATCAGCAAGTTTGATGGCATTAACTTCAAACCATTGACTTTGACATCCATATTACAGTACAACTCCTTAAAACGTTTTCCATCATCATCATCTCAGAATATACATTATAGGACTTGGTGAAAACAAGCTACCTTGTCGTACTAATTGAAACTGGACCTGTTAGTCATGTTTTGATTGAAATAGTCACCTCTCGATATTTATTCTGGATTAACTTAATAATTGGTTTCTCTATGCCTATTTGTTGCAAGATATGAAATATTTTGTTCCAGGGAACTTGATCAAAGGTTTTCTCATAGTCAATAGAGCAGATAAATAGTGGACATCCTTGATTCATCGTTCTTTCTGCATGAAGCCCCAAGTATCTGATGGCATCCTCTGACCTTAGAGAAACTAAAGCTGGTTATCTTTTTGCACATCCTCTACCTTGCCATCAATTCTCTTCTTAATTAATTTCAAAAGAATTTGAGATGCATGTTTTATTAAGCTTTTTGTTCGGAATTGACCACATTCTATTGCATTTAATTTTTTTGGCAAAGGAATTGATATAGAAGTTGTGTGATCTTTTGGCCAAATTCATTTTTTGTAAATGTTATTAACATGTTGAAAGTGTAAATTTTGTAGTCTCTTTCGCTGATTTGAGTAGCTCAATGGGTAATTCAGCTATGCCTGGTGCTTTGTTGTTCAGAATTAAGGAAAAGGCTTTATTAAATTCTTCTCTAGTTACAGGTAATCTTTCTTCTATCAATGGCATGTTATTTTATGATGTGTTATTCTTATTCAGGCCTCCATCAACATACAGTTCCTCAACATATTCTCTCCATCTCACTTTCTTGTTCTCCGGGTCTGTTTTTGGTTTCACATTCTTATCGTTAATCATCCATGATTGTATGCTCTTCGTATATCGCTGTAACCAGCGTACGAAGAAGAAGAAGAAGAAGTATGCTCTTCTTTTTACGAAAGGCTAGTTTTACTTTCTTATGGACCTGACAGAATTTCTCTGTTCTCTCCAGGTCTTCATTTTCCTCACAATGGTCTGTCCACGATTTTTCTTGTGTCATTTTGTATTCTCAATCTAGTTTATTCTTCATATGCTTATACCAAGCATTGCCATGCTCTGTGTTAATGTTCTCACATTTGCATATTTCCTCCATTTCGTTTAGCATTTGAGACATTTCCCATAGTTTTTTGTTTTCTGCTTTCTTGTTACTCAATGTTATTTCTGCTACCTCTTTTACATTCTGCCACTGTTGATTTATATTGTCAGTAACATGTTCTTTTCCCTAAGGCATCATTCACAGAGTTCTGGAATTTAACTCCTTTCTTCAACTTGTCCGAGAACTTAAATTCCACTTTGCTAGTTTTTGCGATTGCCCTGGTTTCTTTTATCATAGTTACATTTCATAATAAGCAAATTATGATCAGCATCCGCACCAGGGTAAGCAATCAATTTTTTAAACATGGTTTCTATATCTTGTTTTAACCATGATATAATCTATTTGATATCTCCCAAGATTTCCAGGACTTTTTAATACTTATTTCTTTCTATTCGGGACATGATTCCAGGCGTTTGTTATTATGTAGTTTTGCTGATAGCAGAAGTCCATTAGTCTTTGTCCTCTTTCATTCCTAGTACCTAGCTCATTCTTTCCAACAATGTCTCCCTTCAGAGCCCATGTAAAAATCACATTCCAATCTACCATTATCATGACATTATGGCCTTTGTTGTCCTCAGTATATGTTATAGAGTATTATACATCTCTTCTATCTCCTCTTCATCGTGTGCTGATGTGGGCTTATATATTCATATTACGATTGTGCCCACCTGATGCGAAGCCATTCATAACGTCATTAATCTTTGATTGCTTATGGTCACCTCTCTCAGTGCAGCTGTTGATTTTTGATCTAATATGCAGGCTAGTCCTCCTTGATCCCTGGCACTTCCTGAATGTATTACATGATATTCCTCACTTTTATATTCACCCTCTTCTCTCCAAAGTCTTATCTTCAGTACACTTGTGTCATTAGACGTTGTGGGGAGGTGTGACCTCCTTTGTTTCATATTTTTTTGGCAGGTCAATCCCAGTATGTTATCAACCCTTAGCTTGGTAGCCCCTGGAATAACGAATCGCCTATTATGGGACTGGTGGTGGTGGAAGGGTAAATTAAAGCAAGGTAGGCCTGCAGCCTTTCTGGCGCAATACATGCCGCTCAGCTAACCACATAACCAAGAACTGAGGTTATAGCCACAAAGTCTTCTCTTTCCCGACATATTCTCTGTTGGGTTAACTTGCATTTTGGCCGAGCATTGACCCTTAAGCCTACTCTTTTCGATTTCCAACTGCCAAGGAATTTTTAACGTGCACGCCACTGAACACAAGTGTCTGATCTCACTACTCAGAGATCAGAAAAAATGTTGACCTGATGATCCACGTGAAAAAAATCCCAGTCTCCACCGTGATTTGAATCTGTGATCTCCAGCACTTGAGGCGAACACCCTACCTCCAGCACCTGAGGCGAACACCTTACCTCCAGCACCCGAGGTGAACACCTTACCTCGAGACCACTGGGTCCACCCACTCTCTCCACCATGTCTTACTCAAACCAAGTATATTTATTTTAGCCTTCTCGTCTCCATTTTGATGCACTCCAACTTTCCTGTCTTCCTCATCATATGAACATTTCACGCTGCTATATTGAAACACAGATTTTGCTTGATGACGGCTCAAGAGGCCTTGTTACCTCTCTTGCTGGGCACGACACCTTGATTATCTGAGGTCCAGTCTTTGTCGGTAGGGTAATATTTATGTTCTGACATATGAACATTTCTTGGAAATTTAATGTGGTGATTTCCCCTTGCCTTTCACCTACACCAGGGTGGTTTGTGACTGCCACCTTTTGTCATCCGTTTCTGCCTGACACACAAAATTAGTGTCCTCCCCTGTCCATCCACAGAGTGAGTTCCGGTGGATACTCAGTATACAAGATTGAGTCAGCTGCACCCAACGCTTAGCCCTATCGCTACTGCTTAGGAGGGGCATATAGAAGTTTTTCTTCATAAAGTTCAGCCTCTCCAGTCCTTTGCTTATACTGTACACAAGTGGATTCTTACAGCCATATTCTGGGGCTGCTTCTATAGTCGTTGGCTGTCCCCAGCCTAACTGGAAAGAAGCAGTTTTTGTAGTAGTTGACATGTGAATAAATCTTGTGACCGCTAAGTAAGAAACCACGACAACATATTAGAGAACTGTGACATTATGGTACTCTCTAGATACCGCCGCTCATGAAGATAAAATGTAATTTTCAACAAATGTAGATACTTATACAAGTATAAGCGTGAAAAGTTTTCAGGGAAAATCTAAACCCAGACGATAAAAATTTATTAAGAAATTTCTCCCCCTAAAAAAATTAAAATAATGAGACAGCAACGAATGTTATGTATGCCTCAATAGAAATCATAGGTGATGAAAAGGGAAATGATATACACGACAAAAGAAAGATCATAGAAAGATGGCAACAGTATTTAGAAGAGCTACTAAATATTGGAGGAATAAAGGGAGCACAAGATATTACCATAAAGAGCTAGAACCGGATATAACTAAATCAGAGATACAAAACGCTATACAAACGGCACCATCAAACAAGTTTCCAGGGCCGGATGACACTCCTGCCGAATTAATTAAGGCAACAACATATGTTAGGATAACCTCGCTGCACAGACTGTATAACCTAGTATAGATTAAACAAGAAACACAAGAAAATTTTAGAAGGGCAACAATACTCTGCATATGGAAAAAAAGAACCCAATAAAAAAGACTACAAAATATAAACGGAAATCATTACTTAGTCATATGGAAATATATTGTGTAAGATACTGGAAAAAAGTCTAGGCCCAATCACAGAACCGCAGCTTAGCGAAGCACAGCTGGGATTTACGAAAAACAGGTGCTAAACAGATCCAATCTTCGCATTCAGACAACTAGCAGAGAAAACAATCGAGTATGATCAGACACTATATGTTGCTTTCATAGACCAAATGTAGGCATTCGATCGAGTGAATAGATAGCACCTGGGAACAACATTTCAACGTTATGGAGTAAATAAACATTTGACCAACCTATTTAAAAGTCTTTATGTAAATATCCAATGTACAGTAAGAACAAACGCAGAATATTCAGAAAAATGTAATATTAGAACCTGTATGCGGCAAGGTTGTGTACTATCTCCTTTACTGTTTATCACATATATAGATGCAATATGTAAAAAAAAAGTCAACATTAGTGAGGGAAACAACCTCAGTGATCACTTAAATGAACTTCTCTTTGCTGATGACCAAGCACTAATAGCAACTTCTGAAAAACAACTGCATATCATCAATGTTAATTAGGTCTGTACGGATTATAGTATAAAAATCAGCATAGAGAAAACCAAGGCTATGACAATTGCAAGAAAATAAATAGAAACAACAATATTCATGCAAAACCAACAAGTAAAACAGGTGCAAAATATCACGTGCGTTATTAACATAATCTCAGCAGATGGCAATGGCGACACCGACATCCAAAATAGTTGTAAAAAGCATATAAAATTATTGTGCAAATGTCCCCAATATTACTAAGTAAGCATGTGACAATGGATACAAAATAAATGCTATACACCACAATATTCTTACCCACTTTGTGCTATCAGTGTCAGAATTGGACATTAGCAAACATAAATGCAAGAAGCATCGTAAAAACAAAGACAAAAACTAAATTGTCCGCCTCTGGACACGTCAAACACCAGATAGTATCCCACAGAAAGCAATGTTAAACAGTTACAATGGATACAACAGCCAGTCCACACATCTCTTGTGTTGCCAGTATGCAACATTTTCCCATTTTTCCATGTATCTGGTACTAATAAACCTTTTGAATCTTGAATCTGGTTGCGGTAACCTTTCACCTTCTTTTGCCAGTCTGTCTTCCTCCACGTTGCCTTGAATGTTACAGTGAAAATGTTAACATATTTACGCAACTTGGCAGTGTGAATACAGAAATAGTTAGGGCAAATGCGGCATTCGGTAGACTTAAAGTGTGGGATAGGCAAGGGATCAGGACTAAAAAAGAAATGAAGGTCTAAGCTGCAATTGGTCTACCTACCCACTTATATGTGCGTGAGACCTGGCCAGTCTATAGTCATCATGTCTGGAAATTAATCACTTCCACATCCACTGCCCGTGGGAACTACTAAGGGTTAGATGGCAGGACATGGTGCCAAAAACATGTGTTAGCTCTATCGGACATGACAAGTATACACACCATGAAATGTGCATCACAACTGAGATGGACTGGCCATGTGGTATGCTTGTTGGATCAACGTCTATCAAAAGAGCTGCTCTATGGTGAACTGCAAAAGGACAAAAGAGCAACCTGTGGGCAGTGGAAAAGGTACAAGTACACACCTAAGAGATCATTGGTCACATGATGACTGGGAAAGAATCTCCAACAGTCACATAGACTGGCATAACACTATTGTGGAGGGTCTTCACAGACATAAGGTAGCAAGAATAAATGAGGCTATTCAGAGACGATAGCTCCGCAAGTCAGCTCACAGCAATCCCTCTTCAAGCTCGGTGAAAGGAGGTGTCGTATTTCCTTGTACTAAGTGCAACAGACTATTCAGGGCTCTGATTGGCTTATTAAGCCATCTTCGAACATGTGAACAGTGAATGTTGACAAAATAGTCCTCATCGATTACAATGGACGAACGACACACTGAAAGGAATTCCCAACTCCTCAACAGCTGTGACCCTTGCAGCATTCACCACCACGGACATCAATGTTGACTAGGCCTCCCTATTTTAAAAAATCAAGTCCATCACAAAAACTGCCAGACTCCCGGCACCAAACCACACACAAAACAGAATTTCACAAGCTACACAAGCATTGCTGGAAGAGAGATGCAAAATGACTTCCTCTCTGACCAATAATATAGCTTTCAGAGCCCTCAGCTCACTCTGCCGTCAAAAACTCAAAGAAGACCACAGTTTGACCGCCAACGCCTCCTTGAAGCAACATAGTCCTGATGCAGCATAAAGCCAGCACATTGCCGAGCACTACCATGTCATTCTATCTATCTATCTATCTTCAGTCCACTTATGTCGTTAGAAGTCATTGTTCAATATTTATTGGCAGGATACAATTTTTGTGATAAACTGACTTGAAAGATGACAAATGTTATCCAACTTTGATTTTCCTCATAATGCACGTCAAAGCTTTTACAATTGAAACGCAAACATGTGTTACTTCCCTTACCATGTAATGTCAATTAAAATTAAAAAACACTAGAAATTTTCAATAATCGTTTATATACATAAGAATGTTTATGATGTTGTGGTGCAATTGAATTGTTATTCAAATATGTTTCCAGGACACAAAGGTGCTGGTCGACATTCTGGAGAAGAGTTCCCATAGCCTAGAGTCACGAACTGTTACAGTGTGTAGCGGCCTTGACCTGGTCAATATCACATACACTCTGCTTATAGCCAGAGATCCTGATGTAGCTAAGGTAAGGATATTATGTGTAATAAACTTACAAATGTTAAATGAAAGCACTATTTTAGATGCTATCTGTTATGAAGAATCAACATAACTGTACTCTGAGCAGACTCATAGATGCTTAGTCTCCTTGAGAAATCTCTTTATATGTTGAATTTGGCAGTATGGTATAGTGTCATCCTTTGGATGGGAAGGTGGAATTGTCTGTCAGGACATTATTGGGTTGACCATTTGTATTTCTTTTTTGATTTAACTTAACATTTTTATACTGGTTTAGAAGACTCTGCAGCGTCTGTATACAACCAGTTTCATTTAGTTTACCATGCTCTGAAAACTATGCACATGCAATCTATTCTTGAATGCATCAATTGCCCCTGCCTCCACTACTTCCTGCGACAATGCATTCCAAGCATTCACCACTCTCTGACTAAAAATATATTTCCTAATATCTAATCTGAACAAAAATATTCCATTTATCTAATTATGATTTATATATTCTGAGTGTTGATATATCTGTTCTAGAAAAAATAATTTGTTATATTTTTAATTATACAATAATTGTTGCAGTGTTTACTGTAATTTTGAGAAGTATGTTTGCCACAGCATTGCAGAAGCCAAACAAAGCCTTAATGAGTTGAAGAAAGCAGGTAAGGTGCTTGACCTGAACAGAAATAGACAGAAGACTCAATTTCTGCTGAATACTTTCTGCCTTACGGGGGAACTGTGATTGGAAAATTTCCCATAGAAAATGTCAATACATATGTCTACCTAGGCCAGACTCAACAACCACAACATTGATGGGGAGATCTCACGCGGGATAGCGATGGGTTGGCTCAGCTTCAACCGCATTAAACCAGTACTCCAGCAGATGATGGACATCAAGGCCAGGGCTCACACCTTAAATAGCATGATTATCCCAGCAATGGTATATGGGTGTGAGGCTTGGAGTCTATGCAAATAAGTTATGAATTACTGATAGAGCAATGTAGTGTAGAGTCTTAAATATTTCCCTATGAGACCATATCTGAAACACAGAAATCCGTGATACACACACACACGAGGGGCGTTCATATCAAACCGGAACTTTTTCTATTTATACCTGAATGGGTTATAGCATGCTGGAGCTACTATCATTAGTTAGGGGCACGTGTGTCCTATTACTGCTAGCTGGCCCACTTTCCATGGGCCAGTCGCGTGACAGATAAATAAAAGTGGTTTACAACCCTGTTGTTGCTTGCATGATAAAGTGCGTTGTGATGAAGTTTCTTGTTAAAGAAGGCATGAAACCTGCGGAAATTTACAGAAGACTGCAATCATAATACGGTGAGAAGACACTCAGCTACAGTAAGACATTTGAATGGTTTAAATGTTTTAGTGAAGGTCATACATCCGGGAGGGATGATTCCGGCAGTGGTGGCTCTCAACCCACCACAGTTATTCCTCTGAATATCCAGATTATGGAATGCCTTATCCTGGAAAATCGACCCATAATTTATCGCAAAATTAGCACAAGAGGCAAGTCTTTCTCTGTACGGTGAACACTATTGTTCATGAACATTGACATTTTCGGAAGGTTAGTGCACGTTGAGTGCTAAGACAGCTATCTGCTTTTGACAGGCAGAAAAAAGTTCAAGCCTGCACGGAATTCAATGAATGTTTTATGATGGCTTCATTACATGTGGCGAAGCCTGGACGCATCATTATACTCCTGAATTGAAATGAGCATCCAAGCAGTGGAAGCATACCACCACCCAAAAAATGTTGAACAATTGTGTTTGCAGGTAAAGTGATGGCGAGTGTTTTTTGGGACAAACTTGGCATCATTCATGTTGATTTTCTACCTCGCAGTGCCACTATCAACAGTGAACAGTACATATGCATTTTGAGTGAAACGCATAACCGTCTGCGGAAAAAAATGGTCTAGATTGATCACAAAGGATGTCCTGCTTTTGCAAGATAGTGCTCGACCTTATACGGATCACCGCACTATGTGCCATCTGCAGCAACTCGGCTGGGAGGTATTGCCACATCCAGCTTACAGCCCAGACCTCTCTTCAAGTGATTTCTACCTTTTTGAACCCCTACAACAATTCCTGGGAGGTCAGCATTTCAGCACTGATGACGAAGTGAAACAGGCTGTCCTTGATTGGTTCAGATATATTGACAAATTTTTCTACTCTAAAGCTTTTCAAACTTTACTTAAATGCTGGGAGAAGTGCATAAACGTTTCAGGAGGTTAAATAGACAAATAAATGGCATTTTGATTACTCGAAAGTTTTTTATTTTTTTTCTCACAAAATAAAGTCCTGGTTTGACTTGAACGTGCGTGTGTGAATATATATATATATATATATATATATATATATAAATATATATATATATATATATATATATAAATAAGTAATTGCGTTGAGAGTTTGTGTTTTTCCTGTGGCAGCTTATGGCTGCGAATCATGGACGATTACCAAAACTTCTAGACAAAGAATCGAATCCATTGAGTCAAAATGTTACAGAAAGATCCTCAGAATACTCTGGACAGAGAAAAAGACAAATGTAGACATTCGGCATAAGTGAGCTTAGTGGAGAACTGGTTTATCAATTCCATTATGGTCAGAAAATGTAAATACTTTGGTCACATCAAGAGATACAAAAGTCTTGAGAGAACAGTGATGGAAGTGTATGGTGTCAGGCAAAATAGGTAGGGGTAGACCAATAAGACGATGGTACCAAGATATCCAGGAATGCCTGGGTATGACTGTGGCGGAGGCTGGAGTTTTGGCAAAGGAAAGAGTTCTTTCAGATAAATTGTGATGGGAACGGCATTCTATAAAGGACATGCTACATGATGATGGTGATATATGTGTGTGTGTGTGTGCATGCGTGTATGCGTGCATGCGTGTGCGCCCTTGTCTTCCATAAACATGCTCTGCTTATCACCAATTTCAGGTTTAATTTATTCCGCACTCTTCTCATGATGATTCATACAAGTGTTTTCATCATGTGACTCATGAGACAGATGACACAACCATAAGTTATATGTTACATTTTTGGTATATTTGACAATACTCTGGTAATGTGTTAGAGCAGTTGCCAAGTGGTGTGGAATTTCTATTCTACAACATTCACAGTTCATTAGATACTTGCTCTGATACTCTTGTAGTTGCAATAAAACACAAATCAATGGAACTCTCTTATATTTTCACAATTTGTTTTTCTGTTGGTGATATTTGTAGTGATGAAATGAAGAGCTAGTAACGTGCTCAACCCAGCGGAAAATTTCTTGAAATTTGTATCTTCTTCTTTGGTGCTCATCCTGAAAAGGAGGTGACATTGTGTGGAAGTTTACAGCAACACATCTTGTTTCAGCACTGCATGTTTGGTACTGGGTTTGCCTTACCTCTGTGATTCCAGTTCTCTTAGTGTAATCTATTTCAAGAGCTGCCACTTGGAGATTTTCTTCTGCGTTCGTTCTCAAACTCCCGCTACCAAGACCTGAACAGGGCTTTGCAAGTAGCAGCATGTAGTCCAGAGGACTGAATGCATTGTGTCGCTAGTTTATAGTGTGACTGCGAAATTTGCACCTTTCGGTCCGACACATCCATCTTCGACAGCAGTAATTTTTTTAGTACCGGGTTAGCCTTTCCTCTTCTATCCCTTTTCCTTAGTCAGTCTGCTCTGTTCCAGCCTGTTATCCAGAATCACTGTGTGGAGTGTAGAAGGTTCTTGACAGCTCTGGTTTGCTGGCCCTGACACTAGCAGTCAGCTATGGATCGCTGACCGCTACAGCTCATGCGCTGCTCAGCATCTTGATCCCTTACTTGGAGATGAGTTGAGTCTTGGTCAGCTTTGGTTCGCTGACCCTGATGCTAGAAGCCAGCTATGGATCGCTGACCGCTGTCAGTTCATTCATTGCTGCATGTTGTGCCGAACATTTGTTTCAAAATCAAACTGAAGTGCATCAAAAAAATATAAAGGTGAACTAAGCTTATAATGGCAGCATGCAAATTCTGCCTCTCTGTGGCCTCGTTGAATACATTATATACTAAAGGAAGTTGATCTTATATTGTGGAGAACAGAATAGGACCAATCTGTTAAAAGGTGACTGATAAGGGTTGTGATTGGGGCTGGCAAACTCGATTATGTAATGTCAAAATGTTGGAGCAATGAGGACAACACCAACTGCAGCTTGTGAAATCCATACACAAGTGGAACCCTTTGAGATGCGGAGGGATAAAGCAGTTATGGAAGTTTATGAGTGAAGTAGCAGAATGAAACAAGATCATCCCAACAGACTCCTTGTGGGAAAACTGGCAGCCAAAAAGCAGAATTAAACAAAAGTCTGTACTTTACCATGTTAGTGAAATCAAAGACAGAAACCATCTACCAGAAAGAAAACAAGTTACATAGTGTAGTAAAAGACATATCTCCACAAGCTTTCCTTAAAACAGCAGAAATACAGGCAAAATTAATAGATAATACAACCAAAAGTTGAGATCCAAGTACTCTCAATCGAGCAGCTCCAAAAGAGAACTATTTATGCCTATCCCGATGAATGGATACATGTATATACTGATAGATCTGCGTTTAAATCCACCATCAAAGCAGGTTATGGCATTAATATAAAATACCTGGACGGATCCTCTGATGAACTGTCTGCTTGTGGGAAGGTTTGTTCCAATTAGGAAGCGGAAATCACTGCACTTGAAGCCGCTTTGTACCATCTGGATAGTTTATGATGCCTTTCCTTCAAAGGACCAAAACTGTTGTTTTCACAGATTCAATGTCAGCTCTTCAAGCATTAGAAGTTGCTGGTCATTATAAACCTGACCTTATCCAAATATCTCTAGACATTGACCACTTGACCACATTATCACATCCAGTGCTGTCAAAATAGTTCTGCAGTGGATCACTGGACACTTAAGCACACCTGTCAATGACAAGGCAGACAGACTAGCAACGGAGGGATCAAGACAAGAGGAGCCACACACAGCAACAACTTTACAAACAGCCAAACAGCTCATACGATCGGCAAACAAAGAAACTAGGCTGAACAGATGGACCATGAGAAACATTGGAAGGGAGATCTACAGACATATGGCAACCCCAGTCCAAATGACAGTGTAAATCAACTCACAAGGAAGGATCAGAACACCATTTTCTGACTGAGGACCCAACACATCCGACTAAACAAACACCTGAACAGAATCCAATCACAACATACTCCTGAGTGCCCGCTGTGTACACACCCATATGAAACCGTTGATCATCATCTCTTTGAGTGTTCAGCGCTCAATGATTTTAGGAAAATGCTTCTTCCTCCGTGGCCAAATACATGGAGCACTTTGTATGGCACTAGACAACAGCTGATAAACATGTGCAGATACCATTACATGGCATTAGGCCGGAGGCGATCGGTAACAACAACAAGGACAAAGTGTTACATAAACCACCACAACAGGAGCATATAAGTGATTTGGCGTATTCTTCATGCCTGTGTGCATCTTACCGTTGTGCTTGATGCCTGTGTGCGTCTTACCAGTGTTATTCATGCCTGTGTGCAATCATACCAGTGTTCTTCATGCCTGTGTGCAATCATATCAGTGTTCTTCATGCCTGTGTACTTGTTTCTTACCCGTGTGCTTCTTACCTGTGTGCTTCATACCTGTGTGCTTCATGCCTGTGTGCTTCTTACCTGTGTGCTTCTTACCAGTGCTGCTTCTTACCTGTGTTCTTCATACCTGTGTACTTCTTATCTGTGTGCTTCTTACCTGTGTTCGTCATACCTGTGTTCTTCATACCTGTGTGCTTCTTACCTGTGTGCTTCTTACCTGTGTTCTTCATGCACATGTATTTCTTACCATTATTCTTCATGTATGTGTATTTCTTACCTGTGTTCTTCATGCACGTGTGTTTCTTACCTATGTTCTTCATGCACATGCGTTTCTTACCAGTATTCTTCATGCATGTGTATTTCTTACCTGTGTTCTTCATGCACTTGTGTTTCTTACCTATGTTCTTCATGCACATGCGTTTCTTACCAGTATTCTTCATGCATGTGTATTTCTTACTTGTGTGCTAGTTTCATGTGTCCTTGTGTTTCTTATCCATAGTGTGCTTTTTACCCATGTGCTTTATACCTGTGTACTTCTTACCTGTGTGTTTCATTCCCCTGTTTTTCATTCCCATGTGTGTCTTTCATATATGCTTTTTACCTGTGTGCTTCATGCCTGTGTCTTTGTGCTTCTTATCCGTGTGTTTTTTATCAGTTTTCTTCATTCCTGTGTGCATCTTACCCATGTGCTTGATGCCTGTGTGCATCTTACCAGTGTTCTTCATGCCTGTGTGCGTCTTACCAGTGTTCTTCATGCCTGTGTACTTGCTTCTTACCCATGTGCTTCTTGCCTGTGCGCTTCTTACCTGTGTGCTTCTTACCTGTGTGCTTCTTACCTGTGTTGCTTCTTACCTGTGTTCTTCATACCTGTGTGTTTTTTACTTGTGTTCTTCATGCATGTGTGTTTCTTACCTATGTTCTTCATGCGTGTGTGTTTCTTACCTGTGTTCTTCTTGCATGTGTGTTTCTTACTTGTGTGCTTTTTTCATGTGTCCCTGTGCTTCTTATCCGTAGTGCGTTTTTTACCCATTTGCTTTAGGCCTGTGTACTTCTTACCTGTGTTTTTCATGCCCCTGTTCTTCATGCCCTTGTGTGTCTTCTGCTTTTTACCTGTGTGCTTCATGCCTGTGTTTTTGTGCTTCTTATCCGTGTGCTTTTTATGAGTATTCATTATGCCTGTGTACTTTATTCCTGTGTCATTCATACCTGTGTGCTTCATTCCTGTGCGCTTCATTCCTGTGTGCTTCATACCCGTGTGCTTCATGCATGTGTGCTTCATACATGCGTGTTTCATTCCTGTGTGCTTCATACCCGTGTGCTTCATGCATGTGTGATGTGCTTCATATCTGTGTGCTTCATTCCTGTGTGCTTTCTTCCAGTGTGCTTCATACCCGTGTGCTTTCTTCCAGTTTTATACCCGTGTGCTTCCTTCCAGTGTGTTTTAAACCTGTGTGCTTCCTTCCAGTGTGTTTTATACCTGTGTGCTTCTTTCCAGTGTGTTTTATACTTGTGTGCTTCTTTCCAGTATATTTTATACCCGTGTGCTTCCTTCCAGTGTGTTTTATACCTGTGTGATCCTTGCAGTGTGCTTCATGCCAGATTGGAAATGAAAGTGGGGCCTCCGTGTTCCTATTTAGAGTGGCAGTCAAGGAGGGATGATATTGTGGCATGATCCATGTATGATAAATTTCAATTAAATCTTGCACTGTATTACATATACGTCTGTTTGTCTCACGTATGTTTATCCTAATGCTCTATAAAATACTCTTTAAAAATTTTTAGTTATACAACATAACTGGGGCCAAAATAGGAGCATGGAAGATCAAAACTGTTGCCACCAGGCATATTGTAAGGGATATCATCTCATAGAGTCTCTAAGCCACAAAAACTTCCAACAACTATGGACAAGTCAGCTAAGAAGAAAAATTAAAACCACCCATCGAGACATGTCCTCTGTCAAGAGGGAAAATGACGTGATAAAAAGAAAGCCACAAGGAATCTGCATTGCCAACTTGCCTGATTTTTTCTAAAAGCTTGTGACAAACATAAAGGAAACATGGCAGATGTGGACAGAACTGAATGAGATGGCTCAGGACAGCAGTACTTGGTGTATATTTGTTGAAGACCTATGTTTCACAGAGGGCGGATAGGTTTTCAGTGATTTCTCATGTTAAAATAATATTCTTTGTTTTAACTTAGTGTGTCACATTTTGTGATGGTTCAAGTATCACACACATACAACTCATGTCATCATTCAATCATTCATATAGTATTGCATCCTTTTTACTGTCTGTTTCCAGATTTGGTTTGAAGGTCTCCGTAAAATAACACTCAACACAAAAGCTAACAATGTTTGTCCCATGACCCAGCTCAAGAAGCAGTGAGTATCCTTAGTAATAATTTACATTGTCTAGAAAAAAACATATATTAAAGCATATCATGGAATCATGTTATTCAATCAGGCAGATGAACTTGAAACCTGATACCTAGTAGCCAAAAGATGTCTCAATTTATTCCAATATTTTTCCCTGGAATACCAAGTTGGAATAAAGTTAACAACCCATCTTTCCATATTATTGGCGGCAACCGAGTGGACTCTTATAGTAGAGTGACCAGAGTGCCACTTATCGTGCCTATTTGCTATCCGATATGCTATGCGACCTATCTGGATTTCCTTAACTATGCTGTCTAGGGCATCAAAGATAGTATTATTTATTGTCTGGAAAAAGCTTGTATTTTTTAACAATTTGCATTATCTGAGGTTTTTTGAGAATCTTGTACTGAATGATCTGCAGCAAAATATATATGCATGTAATATAGCAGGAAAAATATAGTCTTTAAGCATCACAAATAAAAAAAAGGAAACAGTACAGTTTAAGAAAACAGGCTAGCTCACTCAATTCATATGATATGCCTCATTCATTCTACTTCTTCCCTGAGGTATAGAGATAGCTGAATTGATGTATTGAAATTACTTATGTTTCTTGAAATCCACTTATTTATCAATGAATGTTGATTAATGTTTGGTTGTAGTTGTTGTTATTGAATGCACACGATGAGAATGTTTACTCTTTTGTGTGCCATGAAAAGGTTGTTAAGTAGCAGTTTGTAGTAGCTTTTCTCACATTCCGAGCATGCTGATGAAGGCGGTTGTGCTATGCTTGGCTTCATCTGCGAGATCCTTAATATTATGGGCATTACGTCTATACACATCTTGTCAGCCAGACTGCCTTGAAAATGCTTGTTTCCAGGGAATGCACCGTGAAAGAGAGTTAATATATTGTGCCTGACCCTAACGCCACGTCTTGTTAGTATGTTGTGCCTGGCCGGACTAGCACCTCAGTTCCTCATTAATGTGTGGTACCTTGATTCACCATTATCTTGCGTCTAGCCATATGTTTCTTGCCATTTTATGTTCAGTAGTTTGCCATTGCTTTCTTAGTGTTGTTCTGGTCGCTTACCAGCTATGATCCCTTGTGATTCGGCAAGAATTGAACATAGAGGAGAACTGGTTTATCAATTCCATTTTGACTAAAAAATGTAAATACTTTGGTTACATTAAAAGACACAGCGGTCTTAAGAGAACAGTGATGGAAGGTATAGTGCCAGACAAAAAAGGCAGGGGTAGACCGAGGAGATGATGGCACCAAGATATCCAGGAATGCCAGGGTATGACTGTGGCAAAGGCTGGAGTCTTGGCAATAGAAAGAGTTTCATTCAGAGGCTGTAATGGAAGCGATGTTCTATAAAGGACATGTTACAAGATGATGATGTATTCTAGCAGTTGACTAACCCCCTCTATGCTCACCTTTGTTGTTTTAGTTGTGTCAGCTGTGTTTGCTTGTTTATTTTGACTAGAATATGTTGTTACTGTTTGAAACATGTCAAGTTGCATTAGAGGACAACATGTTCGTCTGGCCAATATAAATACATTTGAGAGTTTGAGAAAAAACAGTGTAGACTACACATTTATGTATGTGTGAACTGTGGAAAGACAGACAAAGATACACAGTTTGTGTAATATGTGTGTTTAAGGGTGTGTGAACTGTGGAAAGACAGACAAAGATACACAGTTTGTGTAATATGTGTGTTTAAGGGTGTGTGAACTGTGGAAAGACAGACAAAGATACACAGTTTGTGTAATATGTGTGTTTAAGGGTGTGTGAACTGTGGAAAGACAGACAAAGATACACAGTTTGTGTAATATGTGTGTTTAAGGGTGTGTGAACTGTGGAAAGACAGACAAAGATACACAGTTTGTGTAATATGTGTGTTTAAGGGTGTGTGAACTGTGGAAAGACAGACAAAGATACACAGTTTGTGTAATATGTGTGTTTAAGGGTGTGTGAACTGTGGAAAGACAGACAAAGATACACAGTTTGTGTAATATGTGTGTTTAAGGGTGTGTGAACTGTGGAAAGACAGACAAAGATACACAGTTTGTGAAATATGTGTGTTTAAGGGTGTGTGAACTGTGGAAAGACAGACAAAGATACACAGTTTGTGAAATATGTGTGTTTAAGGTTGTGTGAACTGTGGAAAGACAGACAAAGATACACAGTTTGTGTAATATGTGTGTTTAAGGGTGTGTGAACTGTGGAAAGACAGACAAAGATACACAGTTTGTGTAATATGTGTGTTTAAGGGTGTGTGAACTGTTGAAAGACAGACAAAGATACACAGTTTGTGAAATATGTGTGTTTAAGGGTGTGTGAACTGTGGAAAGACAGACAAAGATACACAGTTTGTGTAATATGTGTGTTTAAGGGTGTGTGAACTGTGGAAAGACAGACAAAGATACACAGTTTGTGTAATATGTGTGTTTAAGGGTGTGTGAACTGTGGAAAGACAGACAAAGATACACAGTTTGTGTAATATGTGTGTTTAAGGGTGTGTGAACTGTGGAAAGACAGACAAAGATACACAGTTTGTGAAATATGTGTGTTTAAGGGTGTGTGAACTGTGGAAAGACAGACAAAGATACACAGTTTGTGTAATATGTGTGTTTAAGGGTGTGTGAACTGTGGAAAGACAGACAAAGATACACAGTTTGTGTAATATGTGTGTTTAAGGGTGTGTGTGTTGTGGTATGAGTGGTGGAGTATATGTATGTGTGTGGTATATGTATGTGTGTGGTAGTCTGTATATATGTGTGTGTGTGCTCGCATGTGTGTGTTACATATGTGTGTTTGTGTGTATAATGGTGAATGTTTGTGTTGGTATGTGTGTATGTGTGTGTGTTGGCATTTATGCATCTATGTGTGTGTTGGCATGTATATATCTGTGTGTGTTGGCATATATATGTCTATCTATGTGTGCCTGCGTGTACATGCGTGCATGTGTGTACGTGTGTGTGTGTGTGTGTGTGTGTGTGTGTGCGCGTGCGTGCGTGCGCGCACACGCATGCATGTATTCGTATATGTTGTACGTTATGTATGTATCTATATATGTGTGATGTAGAACAATGGGACTGAAATGTCTAGGTCTGAAACAAATGACAAAGTCCAAGTAGAAAACATAGAAACTGCAAAAACACTAGGGATTTGAAACACAAGAGCATATTTACATTTTTTCAAATTTAAAATAACACCATAAAAAACCTTGTACAAAACTGTGCAGTCAGCCAGCCAACTGTACGCTGAAGTAAGTCCAATAAAACTGCTGAAACTATGTAGGAAATGTACAGGCTGGTGACATGTACGCTGTGGACTGAGTGTGTTCTAGTTATTACAAAAGAACAGCTATTGACTGGTATCACTCTTGACTAAGTCATTGATCTTATAATTGGTTAAGATTGTATATTTTTATTGACCCAAGTATGTTCTCAGCTTTGACTAAAGCTGTGTTCTCAATAATAAACAGAAACCATAAGTACAATGAATTAGGCAATCTGTAAGAGGAACTCACACAGACCAGCTGCGGCTATTAGATCAACAGAGTGAAAATACAGTGAATCCCTGCCCCCAACTGTAAGATACATGGAAATTAATGGCAAAAGAGAAGTAAAAAAAAAGTAATACAAAGATAGCCTTAAAGGCAAATGGCAGAGAACACCCAAGAATCTGATGTAACAAATACAGACCTCACCTGGTCAAAATTAGATCAAGTGAACTAACCTATGCAGACACAGAAGTTAAATATTTTACGCGCCTGTGTTGACATCTGCCTGTGTCATGCGTCAGACAAACAGTACAAGATATTCTCCTAGTCTGTTGACTACTTGAGAGGAGCAGAGTGACAGTACCGCCCTCTCCAACCTAGATGAGGGATAAACTGTATGGTGACCAAATAGGCCTGAGTCAGACAGACTGTCAAGAGTGACAAAGATAATTATTTTAGAATTAACAGAGAAGTATTGACTGACTCTGTTAAATGACTAATACAGTATTTTTTAAATTAAAACACATTGATTATGTGCGCTCAGCAATAGAATATAATAATGTGCTCCTAACAAATTGTTAAAAATTTAACTTGGAATTCCTGGACGGGGTACTTAATAGTGCTGTACGCTACATTACTGGAGCAGTGAGGGCAACACCTACAGCAGCTTGCGAAATCAAAATACAGGTAGAAGCCCTTGAGATACAGAGCAAAAAAGCTGTTATTGAAACATGAATGAAGTGGCAGATTGAAATGACATGATCCCAACATACTCCCTGTGAAAAATTGGCAGCCAAAATACAGAATTAAACAAAAGTCTGTACTCTACCATGTTAATGAAATTGAAAAGAAGATACCACCTTCCAAAAAGAAGATAAGAATTACAGAGAGTATTAAAAGATATACCACCACAAGCATTCCTTAAAATACCAGAAATGCTAACAAAATTAATAGATGATACAACCAAGAGTTCATATCCAAGTACTCCAAGTGAGCGGCTCAAAGAACTATCGATGCCAGTTACGATAAATAGATACATGTATACGCTGATGAATCTGCATTTAAATCCACTATCAAAGCAAGTTATCGTGTTTCTATAGAATGCCCAGACAATTCCTCTTATGAACAGTCTAATGCTTGCGGGGAGGTTTGCTCCAACTATGAAGCTGAAATCACTGCACTTAAAGCCGCCTTGTACCATCTGAGGATAGTTTTTGATGCCTTTTCCTCAAAGGCCCAAAGAATTATTATTTTTCCAGTCTCAATGTCCGTCCTTCAACCATTAGAAGTTGCTGGTCATTGTAGACCTGAACTTATCCAAATATCAACAAATGTCATCAAAATAGTCATGCTTTGGATCCTTAGACACACCTGTCAGTGACAAGGCAGACAGACTAGCAAAGACGGTATCAAGACAGGAACAGTCATGCACAGCAACAACTTTACAGTCACACAGCTCATAAGAACAGCAACCAAAGAAGTTTAGCTGAACAGATGGGTCATGGGAAACATGTGAACGGAGGTCAGCAGACATATGGCATACCCCAATCAAAATGACAGTATAAATCAACTCACAAGAAAGGATCATAGCACAATTTTTTAGCTGAGACCCCAACACATTCCACTTAACAAACAACTTGAACACACTCTGGAATGTCAGCTATGTACATACCCATACGAAACCATTGATTATCATCACTTTGAGTGCTCTGCGCTCAACAATGTTAGAAAATGCTTCTTCCTCCAAGGCCAGATAAATTTAACATGTGCAGATACCATTACATGGCATTGGGCTGAAGGGCAAGAACCCAGATCTGGCAGGCTTCCGGGCTCTTGCCCTTCAGCCCGCCAGATCCGTAGCAACAACAGTTGAATCTCGAGGTATTTCATGTGTTGTATATTCATGTACTTACAATTTATATTCCTAGTTGGATAAAGCTGTGCTGTATGGTCAACCCAAGTGGGAAGATTCCAGTAAGAGGGTGAGTACTGCTACTGGTTGTAGATAAAAGGATATTTGTTCAGAACATGAAGGGACATAATACTGACACAGTGTGTCAAGGATCTGAAAATTGGTCTCCTATTGAATCCATTGAGACACAATTTTATACTATTACAATTGGTTTTGTAGTGCTGAAGACCAAATAAATTGTATTGTGTGTAATTTTCAAAAACGGATTGCAGTTAATGTCAACATCAACACATACAATGGCCGAAGTGCATCTCACTTAATCTCTGCTCTTCTACCCCTTGGGGGTGTAGAGGTCTTTTTGTATACTTGTAATTGAGTGTGCTGACAAGGGGGGGGGGGGGGTGGGGGGGGATTGGCCTGTTGTGTCTTTACATAATGGAGGCCACTGTTGGGTAGGAATTTTACTACCTTTAGAATATATGCCTGGATGGCCACTAACAGCCAGCTCTTTTTTATTTTCAAATGCCAGTAGTTTTTTTTAATGTGCGCAGCATGTATACAGAACCTCTGAGTTTATCACCCATCTCCAATATGACTAGGCACTAATCTCATCTCCCTTGAGACCAGGGCACATTTGCGCAACTTGTGGGATTCGAGCACACACCGTTTTGAACTTTGTTTCTTGCGAGACAAGATCCTTACCTTTCGGCTATAGTGACCTTTGACTATAGTGACCCTCTGCTGAAACACATGCAAGATTTAAATGCAGTTTTGCACAGAATGGAGGGGGAGGGGTATTCCTGAGCCTACCAAATGGTAGAAAAATAACACTGTCAGTGGCAACTGGAAAATTCTCAAGCAATTTCAGAGTAGAGGCAGAGACACTGAAGGCTGCAGTAGAAGCAATGCTGACAGGCGAAAGCAATGAAAGCCAGATAGTCCTGCTTACAGATGCCCTGTCCGTGGTTATAGCATTAAAAAGCCAGAAAAATACTGAACTTAATGATTTAAGAGCAGTACTCTGTCAACTATGCCAGCAGTCCGCCCAAACAGAGTAGTGGTACAGTGGGTTCCATCCCACTGTAACATCCAAGGCAACGAGGAGGCAGACAGACTGGCAAAAGAAGGTGCAAGACTACCACAACCAGATTCTAGTGTGACCTACGAAGAGTCCAAAAGGTTTATTAGGGCTAGATACATGGCCAAATGGGAAACAGAACATACTGGCTACACAAAAAATGATGCCTACTACCAGCTGAACAGAAGAGAGCAGGTCGTGGTCTTCAGACTCCGCACAGGCCACAACAGACTGAGGGACCATATATTCAATAAATTGAAGATAGGTGGCACTGACGAATGCACCTGTGGCACAGGGAAAATGACCGCTGAACATCTGCTGCAAAATTACCCGACATACGAGGACCAGAGAAAGCACATGTGGCCATCACCAGTGGCAACACTAGACAAGCTCTATGGCAGTGTTGACAGCCTCAGGATGACCGCTGCTTTCTTCGAACAAATTCAAGTTGACATCTGACAGTGTACAAAGAAGAAGAAGAAGAAGAAGAAGAAATGCAGTTTTGTAGGAAAACAATAACAGATGTATACTGACATTAACCTAAATATGTATTTATCATGGACTGGGCAGATATTTTTGTAGTTTTTGTTGAAATTATGTTCATCCAATAATGTGATAAAGGTGTATGTAGACTGAAAGCTTACTGCTCTCATGACAAGCTTAAAATATTAGCCACTGTGTAATCTACATACAGGATGAGAGTGCTGTGTTGAACGGAATAAAATATCTTCATTATAATGGAAATCAGTGGAAAATTACTCTTAGAATCAACTTCATTGCACATCGGCACTCGCATATGTGCTCACGCATATGACCTCAGTGCATTTCGATGCTGAAAGAGAGCTGGAAACAGAGCACGAACCCCATAGCACCCATGACAGCTCCAAAGTATTCATCTGATTTCATCAGGTATCCATTTACAGCTGGATCGACTGGGTGAAGGGGCTATACTATGTAAAAACCCATGACAACCCAGTCTGTCAAATTGAGGATGATGTGGTTTTAATCTGGTACCTTGGAATTGTAAACCAAGTTGACAATCCCTAGGCCACATGTCTGTCAAGAAAGGAAACATATACCACTTTACTTATTGCCAATAGTTTATTCTGGTAGTGATGAAGCTGAGGAATTATAAATGACAGTAAATGAATAATCAAGATTGGAGTGGTGTTGATGGAAGAATATACATATTCATTAATGAAATCGCAGTTTAAAAGTCCTGTGTAAATGAGATCTTCCGCAAAAATGATGGTTGTAGGTGGGACTATTCTTAATATAATGAGGGTTGTTGTTGTTGAATACTCACAATGAGTAAAATTACTTTTGTGTGTGTGCTGACAAAGACGTTAAGTGGCGGGTTGTAGTAGCTTTCCTCACATTCTAATCGTGCTGATGAAAGTTGTCCGGGGTCCACCAGGCGGTTGTAGTATGCTTGGTTTCATCTGTGTATCACTCCCTTCTACAGGGATCACGTCAATCTCCCAACTTGTCAGCCAGACTGCTATGAAAACAGCCTGTTTGCTGGTAGACCTGTGTGGAAGTGATGTGGGATGTTGACCAGTATATTTGACCTGACCCTGACTAACTTGTCTGACCAGACATTATTCTCTTCTCCACTTACTGAGGATGACAAAAGATGTCATGATCTTACTTTTACTGCTAGAAATTATAAAAGGAAAGAGAAGAATTATACAGATAGTTGTGAGACAGATAAGAGACAAAAGCTTTATGGAGATAAAACAGCCTTACAAAGAGAAACCAGGACCTTGATTTGATGATGAATGAAGAAGAAGAATATACGGACAGAATTGCTGCATAAGTGCTCAACATATGAATAGCTGAGAAAGCATGTAACAGAGAAAACACATATGGCCATCACCAAATCCATTCCTAGAAAGAAAAAACTCTATGGAGATAACAACCTCAAGCAGATAACTGCTTTCTTTAGATGTATTCATGCTGTCTGAAAATATGCAAAGAACATAAACAATATACAAATAAAGACCCATATCAGCCAAGCTAAAATGCAGCAATACACATGAGGATGCACCAAATGGAATTACACAATGAAGAATATTAAGCCATGGAAGAAATAAATTGTTTGACATATCATTTTGTTGTTGTTGTTTGCTAATCTAGTTGTGTCAAGTTCTTCATTCTTCACACATATTCTTTGATCACTATAGCTGAGAGACAAAGGTTCTTGCCTCTCAAGAAATGAATGCGTAAAACAGTGAAGGCTAGAATCTGACAAGTTTCACGCGTTGCCTGGTCTCAAAAGAGGTGAGACCAGTGTCTAGTCTTAAACACAGAGACCCCAATGTACACATTGTACTGATAAAAGCGCCCTTAGTAGTTGAAAATATATAAAAGTAGGCTTAGTCGCTGTTTCAACAAAATTCTCAAAAGTTATTTTAACCCTTTACAGTCCAAATTGTCCATTGCTGTCAACTAGAGTAGCACCCCTTACAGTCCAATTGATCTGGTACAACATGTTGCATATCAACCATATCTTGTTATTTAGCTCAATTTGATTTATAAACAAAAGCTGTATCTTAAAATTAAAAAATTATCATTTTAGTTTTGATTACTTTTTTTTTGTTAACCGTGAAACACATAATTACTGCTATTGTCTTGGACGCTTAAGACTAACATGGTGTAAATTACATTGAACTATAGAGAGTTAAATTCCTACCCTATATGCAATCTACCATCCCCAGGCCTAGTAAGTCGCAGGAGATAAACATTGCAAAATTAAGAATGTGCAGCGGATAGCCTTTGGCTACCTGGCAGTAGGCATAACCTGTATATTTTAATACCAGGATTGCAAGAATTCCAAGCGAGTTGTAGGTGTAATGACTCTTCTTACATTCCTACTGGATAAGGTGGACCTGGTTCCTACTGGATGAAGTGCAATACAATGTATCGAAGAAGTTTACCACTTTGGGGATCACAAGAATGATCTCCACATTACTGGCTAGGCAATAAATGCAATGGAGAATATCACACGAATCGAAAGTATGGAGACGCGAAGAGACCAAAAAAAACTCCAGCAGGGGGAGAAGTTCAAACAAATGCATCAAATTCCTGCAGCCAAACGACAACCCAACCTATCTGGGAGTCACATTTGATCGGCGCATGACATGGAAAAGTCAGATTGAGAGAAACCGAATGAAAGCCAGAGAAAGAATGGCAATCATGAGGAAACTTGCTGGCACAAGCTGGGGAGCAGACGAAGGCATACTAAAGAAACTGTATACTGGAAGAGTGAGACCAGTTCTCGAGTATGGCATTGCGGCATGGACAACAGCAGCAAAGGCGAACTTCGATAAAGTTAACAAACTTCAAAACCAAGCCATGAGAATTATAACAGGTGGCATGAAGTCAATGCCAATTGTAGAACTTGAAAAGATTACAAAACTGCAATCCATGACCGATAGAAGAGACTGCAGAGCCCAGCTGCAGTCAGAGAAACTCCGAAGACTGACTGACCATCCAATGCACCAGAGACTAAACAATTTGGGAAATGGGAAACTAAAGCGGAGAAACTTTGCAGAAATAGCCAAAGCAAAGATGCACGAAGATCCCATAAACGCACTAACAACACCAAAACCCATCAATACTGTACGAAAACCTACCTGGAGGCAGGATATATTTCCAGAAGTGGTAGAAAATATACCAGGTATTGCAAACAAAAACTGCCAGACTGAAAAAGAAAGGAGAGATACTACCCTAAGCTTCATAACGAAAAGCTACCCAAGCATGGACTGGATCCATGCATACACCGACGGTTCTATAACAAACACTACACAGAATGGAGGGGCAGGAGCATTCCTAAACCTACCAAATGGCAGACAAATAACACTGTCACTCGCTACTGGTAAGTACACAAGCAATTTCAGAGCGGAGGCAGAGGCACTGAGGGCGGCAGTGGAAGAAATGGTGACACACAGTGAAAATGAGAGCCATATAGTCCTGCTGACAGATGCTCTCGCCGTAGTCACAGCGCTAAAAAGCCAGAAAAACACTGAGCTTAATGACTTAAGAGCAGCACTCTGCAAACTGTGCCAGCAGTCCGCACCAAAAAGGATAGTGGTACAGTGGGTTCCGTCACACTGCAACATCCAAGGCAACGAGGAGGCAGACAGACTGGCAAAAGAAGGTGCAAGACTACCACAAACAGATACCAGTATGACGTACGAAGAGTCAAAACGGCTTATCAAAGCCAGATACATGAACAAATGGGAAACCGAACATACTGGTTACACCAAAAACGATGCCTATTACCAGTTGAACCGAAGAGAGCAGGTCGTTGTCTTAAGACTTCGCACTGGCCACAACAGACTGAGGTACCACCTATTCAACAAATTGAAGATAGGGTGTACCGACGAATGCCCGTGCGGTACTGGTAAAATGACCGCTGAACATCTGCTGCAGAACTGCCCGACATACGAGGATCAGAGAGAGCAGATGTGGCCATTACCAGTGGAACTGCAAGACAAGCTCTATGGCAGTGGCGAGAGCCTCAGGATGACCGCCGCTTTTTTCGAAAAAATAATGGTTACTGTCTGACTGCGTACGAAGAAGAAGAAGAAGAAACAAATGCATGATCACCCAATATATGACAGGATAAATCGCATGGGAAGAGGGAGATTAAAGAGAAACCACTTCATATAAAAAACAAAAGAACTTGCAAGAGCAGACAAAATCATAAGCAAGGCAGTGGTTAGAGATCTAAAACAAACATCCCAAATCACACCATGGAAAAAAGCCAAGTCCCCTGAGATGGTAGAAACCATAGAGGGAATAGGGAAAAAGGGAACTCAGACAGATTCAGAAAGGAAATTTATCACAGAAGAATATCTTAGGAGAGTATACCCACCAGAAACATGGACACACGTATATACAGATGGCTCATCTAACAAAGCCACATCCAATGGAGGTGGAGGGGTCTATTACAGACTAAGGAATGGAGAAGAAAAAACTCAAGTTTTAACTACGGGAACATATTCCAGTAATTTCCGTGCAGAAGCTGAAGGCCGCAGCTGAGCTTGTAATCCAAGATAAAGATATCCACCAAAAAAACATAGTATTCCTGACTGATGCCGAGTCAGTAATAGCAGCGCTAAAACAACACAAAGATGAAGATCTTGAGCAATGTATGTTCTCCCTGACACAGCTCTCAGCAGAACACCCAAGGTTGGTCATACAGTGGATCCCATCCCACTGCAATATTGAAGGCATTGAAGCTGCAGACAAACTAGCGAAGAGTGGAGGAGCATCTCCACAAACAGATCTGAGTATCACATATAATGAGGCCAAGACCATAATTAAAGCCAACTTCAGGGTAAAATGGGCTGATCAACACCCCGACTTCTGAAAAGAAGACAGCTACTTTAACTTAACTAGAGAAGAGCAAGTCATCATCTTCAGATTGAGAACTGGGCATAACAGACTCAAGAGTTATCTTTACAACAAAATGAGGATTGGGACAGATGACAGGGGCCCATGTTGGGAGCATATCATGACCGTGGAACACATCCTACAAAGCTGCATGCTTACGCAGGAAAAGAGAGAAAAATGCTGGCCTCGTGAAACAGATATGAGACAAAAACTGTATGGAGACGAAACAGCCTTACAAACAACTGTGTCCTTTGTAAGAGAAACCAGAACCTTGATCTGAGGATGAATGAAGAAGAAGAAGAACTGGCTAGGCTGTTATATCACAGCCTGTTTCCAGGTGCATGGTGCAAGTGATGGGTCTTAGTCATTAGCTTGCACCTAACCCTGTAGCTTTCACACTCCATCACAAGTATGCAGTTAGGTTGTCACTAAATAACAAAGTTTGCAATGTTTCAACAAAGAATGTAAAAACATTGATTGGTATGGTTCGGATACCCCACAAGAACAAAAACAAGAACATAATCTAGGTTATGACCAAAAGGTCTTCATCTGTGACAATGGATAATACACGTAAGAACAACTAACACATCATAGAAGTAGAGATGAACACATGAAAAAGATACTTACTCAGAATATGTCTGGACTATAGCTATGGTGGGTTTTATGTGTTCATCTCTACTACTCCATGATGTTTTAGTTATTCTTATGTGTGTTGTCCATTTTCACAGATAAAGATCTTTTGTAAAAAAATAAGAACAGTAAAGATTCTGTTTACACACCTTGTGGATTATTGGGGATATGGTGTTAGTTCTATCATTTCTTGATCAACAGCACTCTAGGGGTGATGTGGTCAGCAGCATGTAGACCACCTTTACTTCCCAGACTTGTTCTTCTACCAAATTTTCTAGATTGGATCGGCCCCAGGTGCCGTCTGCCACTGGAAAAAAATATCCTGCACCAATTGGAAATTGAACCTAGATCAATCAGCTATGTAGCCAGTGCACTAACCACTGTGCTACCATGGCTTACTTTTGGTTGAGTCATGCATATCCATGTTGTTGAACTCTGTTGTTTTCCATCCACAGTAATGCTACAACATCATATTATCATTATTTTTTAGTTGTTTTAACAAACAATTTTTGCTCTTGATCTGTTCCAGTATTACTCGAACATTTGCCTCTGGCAAAACAGAGAAGATGGTCATGTCTAGTCTGAGAGATTTAGGTCTTCCTAGTGGCAAGGTAAGTAAATTTTCTTATATTGTCTATTTAGTAAGACTGTTTTTTGTTAGGGAAAGAAAGATGATTTTTATTGTTGAATAAATAATGAAATCTCTTCTCGTCTTTCCTGTAACCATAAGAAGATGTGGGAGGCGTCACATCTCACTACGGCTTCATTGCTCATTGTGTGAGTGATGTGTCTTGAGTATAATTTTAATATGTCTCCCGGCAAGTCCGTTTTGACCCCTGTAAATATTTTCTAGCCACACCAAAATTGGCACTGTCAGTAAACGGGGTGGAGGGTCCCATTTTTGTCAAGTTCACATGTGTGCACTGGACTATGGAAATACCACACATGGACTGTGCATTAAAAAGTGTAGATCTGTATTTTACCCCTCTTTTTTGTGCAGGAGCGAATACTTTTGCAGGATGAATTCACTAGCCATATGTACAACCATCATTTGTCATCTTTATCACATGCTTGGTGGGAGCATCTTAGTTGTTGCGCTCACATTTTGGGCCTTTGAACTGCATACAAATGTATACTTAAGAAAAGATAAATAAATTGCCATATGATGGTATACAGATGCCACTAGAATTCACATAAAGTTGCTATATGATGGTACTCAGATGCCCCTAGGAATCACATGTACCATTGCTGTATGATGGTAATTAGATGCCCCTAGAATTCACACACAGTTGCCATATGATGGTACTCAGATGCCACTAGGATTCACATACAGTTGCTATATGATGGTACTTATATGTCCCTAGGACTCGCATACAGTTGCTATATGATGATACTCAGATACCACTAAGATTCACATACAGTTGCTATATGATTTTATTTGGATGCCCCCAGGATTCACATACAGTTGCTGTATGATTTTATTTGGATGCCCCCAGGATTCACATACAGTTGCTATATGATACACATGTATTGTTCTGCTTCTAGGGTGATGAGATAGATCCTGCTTTATTTACATTTGACAAGTTCTACGAGCTGTACCACATGATCTGTCCTCGCACAGATGTAGAGGAACTATTCAAAGATTTGTGAGTCTGACACTGTTTTCAGTCTACTTTGTTCATTTAAACTATATATTGCAGAGACTGTTAACCTCTAGGGTGTGCATTCCCATTGGAGAGGCAGAGGAGATGCAGTAGAAGTAGTACTAAAAAAGCAAATTGTCAACATTATGTTACTGCTATCTTCCTGTAATAAGTGCCAGGCATAGACCCAGACAAATAGACAAGAATGAAAGGTCGCAACAGCATATTAAATGATAGGGTTGTGAAAAAGTTATGATTACTTATGTGGCAGCTTCACAACAAGAATAGAGTGGCAACATGGCCTTCCCCATTCCAATTGCGTGATACACTGTAAGGCGATGAGATAAGACTGAGACAGCTGCCAAAATTAGTGAGGAAAATAGGTGCGATTATTTGAAAGTTAACTATGAAGAAAACTTAGTTAAGATGATATAATAGCTGTCCATCGTTGTCGATGAGGAACGCCGACATCATCCTTGTCACAGATTTTCCTGTTGGGTGTGGGTGCGCATGTGGCTGAACAGGCCAATGCGAGCACGAAAACATCTGCTACATATTGGGCACACAAGGTTTGTAGAAGGTGATGGTGTTCCCGCTGTTCGGGATTTCCGGGTCTTACGTCTGCTCTGGGCTTTCACAGTGCGGTCGTCTTCGCCGGTAGCTACACCCAATTTGACTGCGCTTCTACAGTCTGATCTGTTTTGCGCAAGACATTCCCAGGCGTCGATGTCTATCTGGCAACTTTTCAGTGAGTCGTTCAGACCGTCTTTAAATCATTTCTTTGGGCGCCCTCTCTCGCGCCATCCCTCACTCAGCTCGCCGTAGAGAAGCTTCTTTGGGAGCCGCTCGTCTGACATACGGACGAGGTGTCCGGCCCATCCTAGTCGTGCTTTTTCTAGCAGTGCATGGATGCTGGGCATGTTAGCTCTCAAGAGAACCTCGATGTCAGTGACATGATCTTGCCATCGGATGTGGAATATTCGCCTCATCAACCTGTATGGAAGTGGTTTAACCTCCTTGCATGTCCAGAGTATACAGTCCAGCTTTCGCAAGCGTATAGTAGGGTTGGAATGATGGTTGCACGGTAGACTTTGAGTTTGGCCTTGACGCTGATGCCACAACGTGCCCAGACCATCGAGCGCATTCTACCAAAGACTGTGCTGGCCTTTACTATTCTGCTTGCCACCTCATCGTCTAGGCTGACAGAACTCGACAGCGTGCTGCCTAGATATGTGAATTTGTCTACGACATTTAGCGTCTGCCCACTGACTGTAGTCTCTGGTTTTGTGTACGGCATGCCTGGTGCTGGTTGGTACATGACCTCTGTTTTTTTTGGCATTTATGGTCAGACCAAAATTGTCGCATGCGGCAGAGAACTGGTCCATTCCAACCTGCATGTTCAGTTCTGAGTTGCTCATTAGAGCGCAGTCGTCAGCAAATACAAGTTCCCTGATTATGTCGCCAGCCACTTTGGTTTTGGCCTTCATTCTTCTGGGATTGAGTAACTTGCCATCTGTGCAGTACTTTATGGGTATTCCAAGCTCCAGTGATCTGAAGGCAACTGTCATTGTGGCCGCGAACATCATGCTGAACAAGGTCGGGGGCGAGTACACACCCTTGTTTTACTCCGTTTGATACTAGAAACGTTTTAGAGATTGCACCGCTGTCAAGTACACGAGCACACATGCCTTCATGTAGCTGTTTCACCATGGTTATGAACTTGTTGGGGCAGCCAAACTTGGACATTATCATCCACAGCTCTCCTCTGTTTACTGTATCAAATGCCTTTGTCAAATCAATAAATGTGATGTACAAGGCCTGATTTTGTTCCCGACACTTCTCTTGTACTTGGCGAGCGGCAAAAATCATGTCCACTGTTCCTCTTCTGGCTCTGAACCCACATTGGCCTGTTTAGCAGGAAGCATGCTAGGATCTTGCCTGCTACAGAGAGTAGTGATATTCCACGATGGTTGTCGCATTTCTGACGGTTGCCTTTTCTTTTGTACAGGTGAATGATTGAGGCGTCCTTTAGCTGCTGCGGAGTTTTTCCTTCAGCCCACATGTGGTAGAAGAGTTCAGTGATCCTTCTGGTGAGGGATGGGCCAGCTGTCTTATATACCTCTGCTGGTATTGCATCCGCTCCTGGAGCTTTTCGTATAGATATACAACTGATTGCCCTGTCGACTTCCTCCTCAGTGATGACTTCATCCAACGCCAGATTCAGTTCCACCTGCGGCATTCGCCGGATGGCCTCATTTATGGACGATGGGTGGTTTAGTATTTTGCAGAAGTGGTCTGCCCATCTGTCTAGAATCTGAACCTTATCTGTTAGCAGTGCTCCATCCGCACTGCTAACTGGAGTATTACTAGAGGGCTGCGGGCCGTAGAGAGCTTTCAGTGCTTCATAAAACCGTTTGGTGTCATGACGCTCGGCGAACATCTCAATTTCGTCAGCTCTTTTGCTGAGCCAGGAGTCTTGAATCTCTCTAAGCCTGATCTGGACAGTTTTGCGAGCAGTATTGAAGGCAGCTTTTGCTGCCGGAGATGATGTGTCCTTCTGGTATTCCCTGTGCGCTTCATATATATATCATCTTAACAAAACAAAACATGAAGTTAAGATGATATAATCTTCCGTCTAATGACATAAATGAACAGATGAGATAGAAGATTGGATGGTAACAATAACTAAGTTACTCCTTCAAGGCACCTCCTTACAACGATGTACAGTTTGTGTGAAATTTATGACAAATATATGTATCATTCTGGTTTCTCTCACCAGATCTCGAAATCGCAAATTCCTCAACATACACCAGTTGATTGATTTCTTTAATGATGTAAGTACTCAAAGTATTGGTTTCTTTACTGATGTTCATACATGCATTAATGGTGTCTATAATGGTGTGGAGCGTGAAGCCTAGTCAACAGTGAGCTTGTTTGCAAAGACTGGGATTACGCTGCGCAAGAGTTTAAAATCACATATGGTCAGAAAAAAATCAGGGCGTTGTTTGTTCCTTGTACGACCGCTCCTCCAGTCGATCCAGCTGTAAATGGGAAGCTGATGTATGAGTTCGGGAAGGCATAAACAGCAAGGAAGGGAACTACTCGCCTCACCTCACATAGGCTGCGGCTTAGTACATGAAGAGTTATTTTCATCCCTGACGGCAATTGTTGCTGCCATGGGACTGACCTTTACCTTTAATCATGTGAAAGAGGCAAAATTCTAGTCTTCATTTTGATACATGAAACACTGTTACTTTAGTCATTTCACCGTTTATTCTTATTGCTGTGGTCCACCAAGAGAATTGATAGAGTTGAGGAATAAAGGCTGTCTTGCCCTTGCAATCACCATGCACTGTTGAGTCTAGGTTTTTATTTGACCTCTTAGATAAAAACCTATGCTTTATGTTGGTCATTAGATAAAAACTTATGCTTTATGTTGGTCATTAGATAAAAACTTATGCTTTATGTTGGTCATTAGATAAAAACTTATGCTTTATGTTGGTCAGAAGACCAACATCAAAACCACTAGGTCAGCTGCTTCTCTATTTAGTATTTTAACCCTACCACACCTGAGGCCCTGAACCTAACTGTCCCCCATTCCTGGGCTCCAGAGCATTAAAGAGAAAAAACCAACATGATATAGAAAAATGTTAGTTACATGCAAACAAGTGGTTAGAATAAGATGTAACTTGGAGACATTGTAGAAAATAGGTTTTCCTTTCATCTAGTGTCAATATTCCACCTTTGTGTGCCAATCCACCCAGAAAAATGCAAAGAATCTGTCTCGAGTCATAGCATTTCGAAATCCGGGAGTAAACACAACAAAGAGCCCTCATTTGTCCAATAATCCTGATAGCTGGGCTTTATACATGAGTATTCCATATAGATCCTCAGTCCAAGAAAAGCCTTCATCTCATCACTCGAGCTCTCTCTGTCTGTTTCACTTGAACAGAGTCTGAATCAACCAAATTATTGATCACCTGTTGGACTGTCATAAGCCTAGACTTACTTTGCTTTCCTGTTGAAGTGCTTGGTTCATCAGCCGCTCGTTTCATTGTCAATTTTCCGAATTTGTTCATGTTAAACCCCACAAAATCAATTCAAGCATGGGGGAAGCCATTTGCAATGACTAATCACGAGGATTGACCACGATTGGTTGGTTATTTTTATATTCTGGCCCATTTTATTACTTACTACCTAAAGTACCGCAAAACCGGTCCAGCGGTATAGCGTCAGTTAAGGAAATTGCCGGAAAAAGGGTACAGCGGTCTGGTAGGATTAAACAAAATTTATTTTTGTTTAACCTTTACCGTACCATCGTCATGAAATCATGACAGAAAAAAATGTTTGTTTGCCTACCGATGTAGCGAAATCAACAATGTGGTAAAACAACTGATCATACACCATTTTAATGATATAATGACCAAATCAGCCTACCATAGAAATAGATAGTTTGTTATGATGAATACGTCATGTCTATCTACACAGGCTTTCAGCCGGTAAAAGTATTTTTTGTTAGATTACAAATGGATTTTAAGAGCGTTTTCTTCTTCTTTTATGCGGATTGGAGCTAGCCCATTATTAAGAATGGGGAAGTTAAGTTGTTGCAAAAGATCTTTGTGAGGTTGATCTGCTTAGTTTGTTTAGAAATGAAATACGTTTTTGGTGTAAACTAACAGTTGTGCTGATATTATAAAAGAACAGTATCCATACTTTGTTGTGATTTCAATGGATTTATTGAGGAGCAACGTTACCTAATCGGTGAGTCTAAATGTTTGTGCTTTGTTTTAAAAAATGTTCACTTTCATCTTGTATCTTTGAAACTAACAAACACAATGAAACTAACACACACACACAAGAAAAATGATAACACCAAAAGTTCTTTATTCATTTATGTTTCTACACACAACGCAATCATATTTATAGACCAATAGACAGGAAGGTTACAGCTCTCAAAATCAACAACCACAGTAAAATGTGACATGCTCAAAATGATAAAATGATGCAGGCGCCGATACAGTTGTGTTCAATTTTTAATGTGAAGGTTGAAAATCGATCTTAACATTGAGTGAAGACAGGGAAGGAAACTGGTTAGCCCACCTCATGAGACCTAGTGCAATCAACATTTGGTCCCTGTTGAATGTGTCAGCTCTGGGAACACCATTACCGTTTTTACCTTAGCAGTACAGTTAATTGTATCATGGCGTGTCTCCTGTCATTGGTTTCTACATACACCCCTATTCTCAGTTCTTCTGTTGATGCCATATGATGCAATGTGAAATAGTAATGTTAAGATAAGGGTCAAATTAAATGATGTCGCTGTTTTGTTGAATTCTCAAAGACAGACCAAATTAGATAATGTCACTGCCCTGATTTTTTTTAAATTCTCAGAGACCGAGACCCAATTTGATGATGTTCCTGTTTTCCTGATTTGTTGTATTCTCAAAGACAGATAGCCCCAATTAGATCATGTCACTGCCCTAATTTGTGTCTATTCCTAGAGGCAAAGAGACTCAATTAGATCATGTCACTGCCCTAATTTGTGTCTATTCCTAGAGGCAAAGAGACCCAATTAGATCATGTCACTGCCCTAATTTGTGTCTATTCCTAGAGGCAAAGAGACCCAATTAGATGATGTCACTGCCCTAATTTGTGTCTATTCCTAGAGGCAAAGAGACCCAATTAGATCATGTCACTGCCCTAATTTGTGTCTATTCCTAGAGGCAAAGAGACCCAATTAGATCATGTCACTGCCCTAATTTGTGTCTATTCCTAGAGGCAAAGAGACCCAATTAGATCATGTCACTGCCCTAATTTGTGTCTATTCCTAGAGGCAAAGAGACCCAATTAGATGATGTCACTGTTTCCTGTTTTTGTATTCCAAGAGACAAAGAGACTTAATTAGATGATGCCACCATTTATCCTCATTTTTGAATTCTCAGAGGCAAAAGGACTCATTTAGATGTCACTGTTTGCTCTTCATGTATTCCAAGAGACAAAGAGACCGAATTAGATGATGTCACTGTTTACCCTAATTTTTTGTATTCCCAGAGACAGAGGTATTCAATTAGATGATATCACTTTTTGCTTTAATATTTGTATTCTCAGAGGCAAAGAGACCCCAGGTTAAATGAGATTCTATTCCCTTTCTATAACCAAGGACGAGTTAAAAACATCATACAGTCTTATGAAGCAGATTCAGAATACTTAACTAAAGGTAATTTTGTGTATTCAATAATACTATACTGTAATATTGTAATTCTGGTATTCATTCAGACACAGCACATGTCCCATGCCAGGTAGCCAAATGTAGTCTAAACTGATCTCTGACTTTTGTCTTGGAGTACCATTCCAGACGAGGTATTGTCTCAGGCCACCCCTCCATCTCATTAGTGGATATCCAGGTCGACGAATAAAGGTGTAGGCCACCAAGACGTCACTTTACGTATCCATCTATTGTCAGGCAATTGCACCACATGCCCATCTGTACTTTCTTTTCAATGATGTATCCTCATTGAAAAAAGTTTGACTCTTGATGGTGTTTTGGATGTACACAAAACATTCATCACCTGTTGAGTAGCTCTTATGTCCATTTTTTGTAGATTCCACATATCGCAACCATACACTATAGGCACAATGACCATGCTATTGAATGTGTGAGCTCTGTTTTAACTGTTTTTCATCTACTGAAGTATGGACCTGATGCGAGACTTCCTGCTGTTATTCTTCATGAGATCTCTATAAGAAAGATGTGTGTTTTCCCTGTAGTCAATTATTTTAATCATGCCACACAGGAACAAAAGATGCAATGTTGTTGTTGTTATTTTGAGTGCTCACAAGGAGTAGGTTTACTCTTTTGTGTGCCCTGAAAAGTTGAGAAGCGGGTTACAGTAGCTATCCTCACATCCCGAGCGTGCTGATGAAGGTAGGCCAGGGTCCTCCAGGCGGTTGTGCTATGCTTGGCTTGATCTCGTGTCGCTCACTACTGTGGGGATCTTGTCAATTCCTCACCTTGTTAGGCTACCATAAAAACAGGCCATTTCCAGGGGGGGGGGGGGGGGGGGCTACGAGAAAGCTGAGGTGAGCGTCTTAAGTATATTTTGCCTGACCCTGACTAACATGTATGTTGTGTCTGACCAGATATTAGTCTTCCTCCCCTAAAGATGCAATCATAGCTTTGTTTTATGTACATAACTCCTCTAGGGTAGAGAACTCCATCTCGGGGAATTCCACAAAGGTCAAAAGTGTGTTGAGTGATATTCATTAAAGGTAACATTAAGGTGTATTCAATGGTTTATTTAACATCAGTTTACATTGTTGTTGTTGTTGTCTAAAGCTGTGCATACAGAGTTCTTCATTCTTGACATTTTTTTTTTCTATAGAGAAAGTAACTTTGGGCTCTCCTGTAGTGCAATGCAAGGTTTCTGAACAGGCTTACTACTGTGGTGATCACATTTACCAAACTGCTGTTACAGTCTGTTTCCACTTGCACAATGTGATGTGATGTGTGGTCTTTGTCATTATGCAGCATCTAACCCTTGATTCCACAAATATTGATTGCGGAGAAGTTAATTTCAACTTGAGTGTACATGTGCCTGTTGCAATAAGCAGTTTTCATTTGTATTCGAATCATCAGCAGTGGACGGCGTGGGCTAGTGGTTAAGTGACACGGCTCACAACCCAAAAGTGCTGAGTTCCATCCCCATCACAGCACCGGCCGTTACCCCGGGGAAGCAGACCCTTACATAAAATGTATGCTGAAGTCAGATGCACTGGGCCGACAGGCGCAAAATAAAAAACCACAGTGCAACCAACGCACACCGCCTTGGGGAATAGAGAGAAAAAAAAAGAAAGAAGAAAAATCATCTGCGTGCCTGATGCTTCACTTTCTTTTCTGCTACTTGGTGTGTATGTGGTCGAGTAATTAGAAAAAGACTTATTTTGGCAGTGTATGTCACAACGTTATTTGTATATTTGGAAAATTTCACAAATAATTTTCATGTTGAATCCGTGAACAGAATGGCTGAGTCAAGATGGTTTCTGTAGGTACTTGATGTCAGACGAAAATGCCCCTGTCTTCCTGGACCGTTTGGACATATATATGGACATGGACCAACCACTGCCCCACTACATCATCAATTCTTCTCACAATACCTACCTGACTGGTAGACAGTTTGGTGGGCGTTCTTCTGTTGAGATGTACAGACAAGTACTGCTGGCTGGATGCAGGTCAGTGTGATCTGTTTGTGATGAATGAGATAAATCAGTAATAAATAACATGGTAGATAACATACATATTGAATCAGCAAAATGCGAGGGCTGATCAAAAAGTATCCGGCTTTAGGCTGGGATTAAAAAAAAAACAAACATACATACCTATTTAGTTCAAAACCTAATCTGCTTCAAAATAGGGCTCTAATGAGTTGTCATACGTCTCCTGCGGTGCTCCCACTGCATTATTTCCAATACAAGAAGTATTCCTACAAGCATTTCTGTAAGTCAAGCTGCTGCTTCTTCTTCATCGTTTATTCTCAAGCCTCCGCTACCTAGTCCTGAATAGGGCTTTGCAAGTAGCAGGATGTAGTTCGATGAACATAATGCCAATAGTCGTAGTTTACAGCTTGACTGCGATATTTGCACCTGTTGGTCCAACACATTCGACTTCAGCATCAGAAGTCAAACATTTCTGAAATCCTTTTTTGGGATGTCCATTAGGTGCTTTGTCCCATTTATCTTTAATTTCTTCTATATCCTGAAATTCCATCTCTTTGATTGGCACCATGAGTCTTGGAAAGAGCCAAAAGTCACAGAGAGTCATGTCTGGGGAGTAGAGGGAGTGCTGAACCTGTCCAACACAGTGTAAGTAAGTAAGTAGTACGTCTTTTGCAGAACGTCGCTTCTTACAACCGCTACCTATTTGACTGTTATAAGTTTATTGGCAGGTGTGCTGTACGGTAGGTTGCCATTACTTTCTGTATGTGGAGGAGCGATTGCACCGATAAAATCCAGTGTCTGCCAAACTGGATACTGGGATTTGAACCTGGTGCGCTGGTATTGTGAAAACACGTTTTCACTCCTAGGCCACGCTGCCTCCTCCAATGTCCTGTTTCAGCAAAAAATCCTCAGGATTGTAACCATAGACCCAGGACTCATCTCTGGTTATGATTTATTTCATGAAATCAAGGTCAGGGTTAGCAAATTCTATGCTCTACACGTTTGGTCTTTTTACTTCAAACACAAATGCAACGAGTGCAATGCACTAGTGTGACTATCACAGCAGCCTTGCAGCAATTGGGTGGTCAGGTGCAGTCTGGCAAAAAATCACGCATTTGCAGAAGATATCAATGTTGCAAGCCACTCTAGCCTGCCCCATTGGTCTGCTTAAAAAAAAAAAAAAAAGAGTAAGATTGGTTACTTTTTTATCAGAACCAATATCTTTCTATATCATCAAGTATTATCACGCATGTGATATTGTTGGTCGAAGCAACTCATGATGAGTTGAGTTACTCTTGGTGACATATAGTAGGTAGAGGGTTACAGATGTTCTCCTTACATCCCGAGTCGTACTTGAGAAGACGTACCTGGGTCCATCCTGTTGTAGTACAATTTGAGACTCTTCAGTCATCTCACTATTGTGGGGATTACAATGTCGATCCCCACTTCTTCCGCTAGACTGCTTTAATTCAGCCTGTCTTCAGGAGCACGAACAGAGATCATGAGGTGGGATATGGACAGTTGTGTTTCACCTTACCCTGATTGCTCTTTGCCTCCCTTGCATGTAATACAAGATATGTTTATATATGTGTTATATTATCAACTGATGAGTTGACTTATAGCTGGCTGCTTGCATCAGAAATAGCGAACCACAGCTGACCAAGACCATATTCCGCCTACAAGTCGCAGCCCTGGAAACATCTGCACTATTATAGTCCGGATACGAGAATAGGAATCGCAGCTGTAAGACGAACCCTGTACCTAAAAATACTGTGCTGAAACCACACATGTTGGGTCGGAAGGGGCATTTATTATAGCCTTACTGTAAACTACGACAACATCACAACATCCTGGTCAAGATGAATGCCAACGAAGAAGAACAAAAAGATATAAAGTATTATGTGATGCAAGACATGTTTCTGTATGTGATATATCATCAAGTATTATCATATGTTGTGAGATATGTTTCTGAATGTGATATATCATCAAGTATTATCATATGTTGTGAGATATGTTTCTGTATGTGATATATCATCAAGTATTATCATATGTTGTGAGATATGTTTCTGTATGTGATATATCATCAAGTATTATCATATGTTGTGAGATATGTTTCTGTATGTGATATATCATCAAGTATAATCATATGTTGTGAGATATGTTTCTGTATGTGATATATCATTAAGTATTATATTACTTTAAGATTATATTACTGTATGTCCACTTTATTTCATAACTGACACGCAGTGTCTCACACTTCCCTGGCACATCTGGTTAATGGTGGTTAACTTAAAAGACTCATGTTACTTAATTTTTTTGTTGTGATTTGTTAGTTGTTTTCATTCTTTTTTTGTTTCCGACAAAGACCCTTAGGCTGTAACATAGGTGTTTTGTTTCTTTTCTGGTTTGGTCACTGATATATGTTTTTATCTACTTATAACCTTCAGTACCACTGCAGCTTCGATCTATTTATTTCTCTTGTTTTTTAGAAGTGATGCTCTCTACAGTAACTGCTAGATTGTGTAACATATTATATGCTAGATTGTATAACATATTATATGCTAGATTGTGTAACATATTATATGCTAGATTGTGTAACATATTATATGCTAGATTGTGTAACATATTATATGCTAGATTGTGTAACATATATGCTAGATTGTGTAACATATATGCTAGATTGTGTAGGATATTATATGCTAGATTGTGTAACATATTATATGCTAGATTGTGTAGGATATTATATGCTAGATTGTGTAACATATTATATGCTAGATTGTGTAACATATTATATGCTAGATTGTGTAACATATTATATGCTAGATTGTGTAACATATTATATGCTAGATTGTGTAGGATATTATATGCTAGATTGTGTAACATATTATATGCTAGATTGTGTAGGATATTATATGCTAGATTGTGTAGGATATTATATGCTAGATTGTGTACCATATTATATGCTAGATTGTGTAACATATTATATGCTAGATTGTGTAGGATATTATATGCTAGATTGTGTAACATATTATATGCTAGATTGTGTAGGATATTATATGCTAGATTGTGTAACATATTATATGCTAGATTGTGTAGGATATTATATGCTAGATTGTGAAACATATTATATGCTAGATTGTGTAACATATTATATGCTAGATTGTGTAACATATTATATTCCAGGTGTGTGGAGTTGGACTGCTGGGATGGAAGAAATGAAGACCAGGAGCCTATCATCACTCATGGCAAGGCAATGTGTACAGACATCTTGTTCAAGGATGTCATCCAGGCCATCAAAGAGACAGCTTTTGTAACATCCTGCTATCCTGTCATACTGTCATTTGAAAACCATTGCAGGTATTATTCTGCTATCCTTTCAGTTCACAAAATTTCAAATATCATGCTTTCCTTCCATTTGAGAACCACTGCAGATATCATTCTACAATTCTTGCGGAATAGAACCCTTGCAAATATCATGCTGATATCCTTTCATTTGTGAACCATTGAAAATATAATTATCTTCTTCTTCGTACGCTGTCAGACGTCAACTTGAATTTGTTCGAAGAAAGCAGCTGTCATCCTGAGGCTGTTGACACTGCCATAGAGCTTGTCTAGTGTTACCACTGGTGATGGCCACATGTGCTTTCTCTGGTCCTTGTACGTCGGGTAATTTTGCAGCAGATGTTCAGCTGTCATTTTCCCGGTACCACAAGTGCATTCGTCAGTGCCACCAATCTTCAATTTATTGAATATATGGTACCTCAGTCTGTTGTGGCTTGTGTGGAGTCTGAAGACCACGACCTGCTCTCTTCTGTTCAGCTGGTAGTAGGTATCATTTTTTGTGTAACCCAGTGTGTTCTGTTTCCCATTTGGCCATGTATCTGGCCCTAATAAACCTTTTGGACTCTTTGTAGGTCACACTGGTATCTGGCTGTGGTAGTCTTGCACCTTCTTTTGCCAGTCTGTTTGCCTCCTTGTTGCCTTGGATGTTACAGTAGGATGGAACCCACTGTACCATTACTCTTTTTGGTGCTGACAGCTGCCATAGTTGACAGAGTACTGCTCTTAAATCATTAAGTTCAGTATTTTTCTGGCTTTTTAGTGCTGTGACCACAGCCAGGGCATCTGTGAACAGGACTATCCGGCTTTCATTGCTTTCGCCTGTGAGCATTGCTTCTACTGCAGCCTTCAGTGCCTCTGCCTTCGCTCTGAAATTGCTTGAGTTTTTTCCTGTTGCCACTGACAGTGTTATTTTTCTACCATTTGGTAGGCTCAGGGATACCCCTGCCCCTCCATTCTGTGTTGTGTTTGTTACAGACCCGTCGGTGTATGCATGGGTCCAGTCCATGCTTGGGTAGTTTTCCGCTATGTACCTCAGGGTTATGTCTCTCCTTTCTTTTTCAGTCTGGCTGTTCTTGTTTCCAATACCTGGTATATTTTCTACCACCTCAATAATGATAAGCTGCTTCCATTTGGGTTTGCGTACAGTAGGGATGGGCTTTGGTGTTGTTACAGTGTTCATAGGGTCTTCGCTCCTCTTTGCTTTGGCTTTTTCTGCAAAGTTTCTCCGCTTTAGTTTCCCATTTCCAAATCTATTTAGTCTCTGATGCATTGGATGGTCTGTCAGTCTTCTGAATTTCTCTGCTTGCTGCTGGGCTCTGCAGTCTCTTCTGTCTGTCATGGATTGCAGATTTGTAATCTTTTCAAGTTCTACAATTGGCGTTGACTTCATGCCTCTTGTTATAACTCTCATGGCTTGGTTTTGAAGTTTGCTAATTTGATCAAAGTTCACTTTTGCTGCTGTTGCCCATGCCGCAATGCCATACTCGAGAACTGGTCTCACTCTTCCAGTGTACAGTTTCTTGAGTATTCTTTCATCTGCTCCCCGGCTTGTGCCAGCAAGTTTCCTCATGATTGCCATTATTTTTCTGGCTCTCATTCGGTTTCTCTTGATCTGACTTTTCCATGTCATGCACCGATCAAATGTGACTCCCAGGTAGTTTGGGTTTTCGTTTGGCCGCAGATATTTGCCTTTAAGACTTATTTTGGTGTTCTGTGGTTTATTTGAAAGCGAGAATTTAGATATAATTATGATATCCTTCCATTTGAAAACCATTGCAGGTATTGTGCTCATATCATACTGTCATTTGAGAGCCATTGCAAGAATTATTTTGCTATTCTTTCAATTGACAAAATGTCCAATATCATTATACTATCCTTCCATTTGAGATCCATTGCTGATATTGTTCTGCTGTCCTTTCATTTGAGAACCATTGCTGATTTCTTAACTCAACTTAATGTCTTTATACTGGTTTAGAAGACTCTGCAGAGTCTGTATACAACCAGTTTAATTTAAATTACCTTGCTCGAAAAGCTATGCACATTCAATTTATTCTTAAATGCATTAACTGTCCCTGCCTCCACTACATCCCGTGGCAATGCATTTCAAGCATCCACCACTCTCTGACTAAAAAAATACTTCCTAATATCTAATCTGGACCTCTCTTTAGTTAATTTGTAGCTATGCCCTCTTGTTTCATTCTACAATATTTTAATTTGAGAACCATTGCTGATATTCTACAGTTCTTGCAGTTTAGAACCATTGCAAATATCATTTTAATATCCTTCCATTTGAGAACCATTGCTGATATTCTACAGTTCTTGCAGTTTAGAACCATTGCAAATATCCTTTTAATATCCTTCCATTTGAGAACCATTGCTGATATTCTACAGTTCTTGCAGTTTAGAACCATTGCAAATATCATTTTAATATCCTTCCATTTGAGGACCATTGCTGATATTCTACAGTTCTTGCAGTTTAGAACCATTGCAAATATCATTTTAATATCCTTCCATTTGAGGACCATTGCTGATATTCTACAGTTCTTGCAGTTTAGAACCATTGCAAATATCATTTTAATATCCTTCCATTTGAGGACCATTGCTGATATTCTACAGTTCTTGCAGTTTAGAACCATTGCAAATATCATTTTAATATCCTTCCATTTGAGGACCATTGCTGATATTGTTCTATATGTTCATTTGTCATACATTTCTTGTATCATTGTGTAACTCTTTAATTGGAACAATATTACAAGTGTTATTGAGCCATCTTTTCATTCCAAAAAGATTGCATGTATTTATTGTTCAATTGAGCAGAAAATAAACTTAAAATTAGTGTAAGAAATGCAGATAATGATTTCAGATATCACCTGTACATGTTTATATAAAGTCTAGCACATGCAACATAAAGAATTGAAATAATTCATCTGTTCCCCAGCAAACTGCAGCAGTACAAGATGGCCAAATACTGTGAGGACATCCTTGGGGACTATCTGTTGAAGAAACCTATAGATGGGCATCAAGTGAGTACTGGTTCTTGGACTAATAGGATCAAAGAGTAATCACGGTTAGGTGAAACATACTGATCAAGACCCCCACCTCACATCAAGGTCAGGTGAAACATACTGATCAAGACCCCACCTCATATCAGGGTCAGGTAAAACATACTGTTCAAGACCCCACCTCATATCAGGGTCAGGTGAAACATACTGATCAAGACCCCACCTCACATCAGGGTTAGGTGAAACATACTGATCAAGACCCCCACCTCACATCAGGGTCAAGTGAAACATACTGATCAAGATGTATGAAGATTCACTGAAACTGCTGCCAAAGAAATTTTGAAATTTAACTTATCGCAGCACGAGTAGCTTCGAACAGCGTGCACTAATCAAGGCTGCAGTGATATTTGGTCAAACCAATATGTGGAGGGAAAGGAAGCTATAAAACAGGTAAATGATTCAAGCCTCAGAAGATATTTATAACAAACTAGAGAATTATGTAGTATTTCTGTGAAAAATAATGAATGAAAAGTGCAGAAAAATAGCAAGAATAAAACAACTCTCTACTGAGCCTTTGGTTTTCCGTTTCTTTTTGGCGTTGTATTTTCACTTCGATGTGTTTCATGAGCTTATTTTCACCCAGCCTGAGGTGGCTCGTCAAGTTACATCTCCATTTGGATCGGTCTGCAGCTATGTCTTTCCAAGATATCAGATCCATATCCAGAGCTTTCATGTCCCGCTAAACAATGAGTATTGTGCTGTACTTCGTGGACTATGACTCAAATATGAACAGTAATAGCAGTACAAAATTAACCTTCAGCACGCCTCAGTCCAGTACTTCTTGATACACTAGGCCTACAAAAACGGTGTACGGAAAAAATTTATTTTTTGAACGGAGTCACTCCCGACAGCCATTTTTTACTGCTGAATACATACTCCATATATACACGATATTTTGCCGGTTAAAGTATCGTATGTGCGATTACAAATGGCTTCTGAACAGTTTTAATTTTGTATACACCGTTTGGACCAAGCCGACTTTTTGCGAAAGGTGAAGTAGGTTGTTAGGAAAGATTTTTATTGAGTAGATCTATTTATTTTGTTTATTTAAATGAAAGAACTACGTTTGAAATGGAAACTAACAGTTGCGTTGATATTGTAAACACAGTATCGATACGTTGTTGTGGTTTCCATGGTTTTCTATCGAAGCGACTAGGCATAGTGGTCGAGCCCAAATTTTTTCCGAGATTTTCATAAATTTCAACTTTATCTTTTTGTATCTCAAAAACTAACAAACACACAACAAAAACAATAACATCCACATGTTCGTTATGCAATTGTGTGTTTACACGCAAGAAAATCATATTTATTGACAAACAAACATAAAAGTTACAAATTTTGAAAGACACTACCATAGCGACAAATTCAGAAAATTAATTAGGTCAAATTTTTTTCAAAATAAAACCCGGCGTGAAGAAGGTTTAACAAATATAAGGTCCTGCTTCCTAGATTATCGGTACCGAAATAACAGACAGTAAGAGCATTTCATAGATTACATAGACTGGCTATGATTTATTACTTGTGTTGTATTTTCAGTATTTTCGATTTCAGTATTAATCATAATTTCACATATGTAAGTGTTCAGCAATTTCTCTTAAATATTTGAGTGCGAATTTCTCATAAGTAAGTGTTTGAGTGCGAATTTCTCAAATAAGTGTTTGAGTGACTGATTAGCACAGCGGTATAGCACTCACGTTTCGTGACAAAGGTACTGGGTTCAATTCCCGCTACTGGCAGCTCCAGTCCACCCAGTTGTAAATGGGTACCTGACTAAGGGCTAGGGAAAGAAAAATACAGTGAAGAAGGGAACTGGCCACCCCACCTGACAAAGCTATGGCTTAGTACAATGAATTCTCTAACAGTTCATCGATAGTGTGTGCTATGTACCCTTTTTTGTTTTTTCAAGTGTTTGAGAATTTACTTAAGCAAGTGTTTGAGTCACTTCCAAGTCAGTTGTAGAAGAATACAAACCAGGTAAAGTAAGAGTAGCAATGATTTTGCAAGATTCATCAGATAAGATTGTCCAGACCATAAAGACCCCTACAGATGCAGAAACTGGCAATTGAGCAATGCTGTAGGAACTGCGTGGGAAACTCTGAAACTGAATGAGGAAACCAGTTGTATACAAACCAATAGGTTAGAATTTGGTCATGGCAACATTTGTTGGTGTCTGTTTCTAAGAATTGATATCACTGAAGTCCAGGCATACCCATATGTGTTCAGTCTCTCTTAGCAAATGGCGCAGGGTCTGGATGCTGATGGCCCTTGTAACTTGCTGGTTGTACTCTCTCCAGCTCCATCCTCTCATGCACGCCACTCCGCTCGAACCTTGTTTGATGTCAAAACTTTGCAGTCTGTGGATTGCTGATTCATCTATTGCGGTGTCCTCATCCAAGAGGTGGTCATTGATTGATTTCAAAATGTCATTCCTATCCATCACTAATGTGCCTATGATGGGAGCTTGTGAGGATAAGATGTCAGCTCTTTCGCTGCTCTAAACCCCAGCATGTCCAGGAAGATCCATGTCAACCCCTGGAGGTTTGAGGCCTCAACAGCCACTATCCACTCGCACCTCAGCCATCCCTTCTGTACCTTCTGAAGTATGGCTTGCACATCTGTCACCGTTGGTGGTCGAAAGCATCAAATAAGGTACAGAGAGATATGATAGTCCATGAAATCTGAGAAGCGAAGGACAGTAAAAGGATGTGAAGCATGGACTATGGGGGACGGAGCTTTACAGAGATGCTTTACCACACTGCGGGCCGTCTATCACATCCGTACTTGTTTTTCAGTTTTTTTTCATGAATGGCCAAACACTGAGACTGTAGAGATAGACATCTTTTAATGTTGAATATGTCACGTCCATCTACATGGGTTTCTTGCCGGCTAATGTATTCTATGTTAGACGACAAATGGATTTAAACTATTTATATTCTTATTAATCAGATTGGAGTCGGTCTATTTTTGAGAAAAGTGAAGTAGGTTGTTGTAAAAGATCTTTATAATGTAGATCTTTTTTTTTTTTTTGCGTTCGCCTTATTTTTTCTAATCCTCAAGGCGGTGTGCGTTGCACTGTGGTTTTAATTTTGCGCCTGTCAGCTCAGTGCATCCGACTTCAGCATGCATTTTATGTAAGGGTCTGCTTCCTCCTGCATTTTCTAAGGGTTTGCTCCCCCGGGGTAATGGCCGGTGCTGTGATGGAGATCGAACCCAGGACCTTCAGATTGTAAGCCGTGCCACTTAACCACTAGGCCACGCTGTCCCCTAATGTAGATCTGTTTTAGTTTATTTAGATGTAATAAATATGTTTGAAGTGAAAACTAAAAGCTGTGCTGATAGTATAAACACAGTATCAATACATAGTTGTGGTTTCACTGGATTTATAGAGAAGAGATGGTCTATATGGGTGAGTTCAAATTTTTGTGCTTGGTTTTTATAAATTTTCTCCTTCATCTTCTTGTATCTTAGAAACTAACAAACACACAACAAAAACAATAACACCAAGAAGCCATTTATTAATTTATGTCTACAAAACAAAATCATATTTATTGACCAATAAACAGAAAGGTTAAAAATTCTCAAAGTCGACAACCAGAGTAAAATATGAAATTATGATAAATTATGAAAAATGTTTGCAGTGTGGTAAAGATTGTGGGAGAATGTGTGGGATGTGACACTCTTGCAACTCAGCTTTATTATCAGATAAATCCCCTGCCATCAGCTAAAAACCTTCGCAACTGCCTGAGAAGGCTCAATGTCTTCTGTGCAAAGGGAGGCAAACTCTGAAATATGTAATTTCATCTGACAATCAGATTATCTCCTGTTGCTGTGCTCTGCATAGAGAATCCAATCAATTTACGAATTTCACATAAGTAATTGTTTGAGATGTTCACAAAAGTAATTTAGGAATTTCACATAAGTAATTGTTAGAGATTTTCATAAGTAATTATTTGAGATGTTCACAAAAGTAATTTGAGAATTTCATATAAGTAATTTAAGAATTTCACTCAAGTCGTCGTTTGCGATTTTCACATAAGTAATTGTTTGAGAATTTAACATACGTAATTGTTTGAAATTTTTACATAAGTAATTGTTTGAGAATTTCACTTAAGTCATTGTTTGAGGTTTTCACATAAGTAATTGTTTGAGGTTTTCACATAAGTAATTGTTTGAGGTTTTCACATAAGTAATTGTTTGAGGTTTTCAAATATGTAACATATATTCTTTCAATTTGTATTGACAGCTTGAGCCTGGAGTTCCTCTCCCATCCCCCAACCAGCTCAAATACAAGATCCTCATTAAGAACAAGAGACTGAAGCTTGAGGTTGAAAAACGTAAGATTTAATGTGTATGTATGTAAGGATTTAAGAGGGCAATTGGAACTGGAAATATCCTAGTTTAGCAGTTCTTAAACTTGAGTAGCCCAGAGGGCACTCTCAATAGCATTTATATTTGTTGTTGCATCCCATGCAACTTTGGTAATGCAAGTACTTCCATCATTAGTATGTGTATTTATTCATACATTCCTTACTTCAATAGTATTCCTGGAACTCCTCTTAGTTTATGTATTCATTCTTACATTCCTGACTACTTTAGTAATCCTGGAAATCCCTTTAGTTTATGTATTCATTCTTACATTCCTGACTAATTTAGTAATTCTGGACCTCCCTTTAGTTTGTGTATTCATTCTTACATTCCTGACTACTTTAGTAATCCTGGAACTCCCTTTAGTTTATGTATTCATTCTTACATTCCTGACTAATTTAGTAATTCTGGACCTCCCTTTAGTTTATGTATTTATTCTTACATTCCTGACTACTTTAGTAATCCTGGAACTCCCTTTAGTTTATGTATTCATTCTTACATTCCTGACTAATTTAGTAATTCTGGACCTCCCTTTAGTTTATGCATTTATTCTTACATTCCTGACTACTTTAGTAATCCTGGACCTCCCTTTAGTTTGTGTATTCATTCTTACATTCCTGACTACTTTAGTAATCCTGGAACTCCCTTTAGTTTGTGTATTCATTCTTACATTCCTGACTACTTTAGTAATACTGGACCTCCCTTTAGTTTATGTATTCATTCTTACATTCCTGACTACTTTAGTAATCCTGGAACTCCCTTTAGTTTGTGTATTCATTCTTACATTCCTGACTACTTTAGTAATCCTGGACCTCCCTTTAGTTTATGTATTCATTCTTACATTCCTGACTACTTTAGTAATCCTGGAACTCCCTTTAGTTTGTGTATTCATTCTTACATTCCTGACTAATTTAGTAATCCTGGACCTCTCTTTAGTTTGTGTATTCATTCTTACATTCCTGACTACTTTAGTAATCCTGGAACTCCCTTTAGTTTGTGTATTCATTCTTACATTCCTGACTACTTTAGTAATCCTGGACCTCCCTTTAGTTTATGTATTCATTCTTACATTCCTGACTACTTTAGTAATCCTGGAACTCCCTTTAGTTTGTGTATTCATTCTTACATTCCTGACTAATTTAGTAATCCTGGACCTCTCTTTAGTTTGTGTATTCATTCTTACATTCCTGACTACTTTAGTAATCCTGGAACTCCCTTTAGTTTGTGTATTCATTCTTACATTCCTGACTACTTTAGTAATCCTGGAACTTTCTTTAGTTTGTGTATTCATTCTTACATTCCTGACTACTTTAGTAATCCTGGAACTCCCTTTAGTTTGTGTATTCATTCTTACATTCCTGACTACTTTAGTAATTCTGGACCTCCCTTTAGTTTATGTATTCATTCTTACATTCCTGACTACTTTAGTAATCTTGGAACTTTCCTTAGTTTGTGTATCCATTCTTACATTTCTGACAATTTTTGTCATCCAGGTACAATTATCAGTTTGTGTATCCATTCTTACATCTCTGACTACTTTAGTCATCCAGGTACCATCTCCAGTATGTGTATCCATTCTTACATCTCATACTACTTTAGTCATCCAGGTACCATCTTCAGTATGTGTATCCATTCTTACATCTCCGACTACTTTAGTAATTAAAAAAAATGACATCTTGCTTTTGTGTACTTTTCTTTTGAAAAGTATATTATGTTATTGTTGGGTCGTGTAGGCGTTTTTTTGATAGAACACTTAGAACATTTATCTCATGCAGCAAAAGGAACAGGTTCAAGACCACATCTTGGTTTGCCCCATTATATCCATCTGTAAAGAGGTACCTAACTCTAAATTAATCAAAAATAAGACAGCAGCAAAGAAGGGAACTGGCCTCCCAACCTCATAAAGTTGGATCTCACGTATTGAAGTCTCTAACACTGCAAAGTAATGTACCATAAACTTTTTTTAAACAGTATTTAAAAAAAAAGGTTAATATGCAATTCTCATGATTACTATTGTAAATTTATCTATTACCCTTAAGTAAATTTGAATATTTCATGTCATTTTCTTCACAGATCAGTTGGAGCTGTTTCAGCGGGGCATGATACAGATCGTCAATGAGGATAGTGAGATCATAGAAGACCCAAATGTTGTGACTTCAATAGATGGAGAGGATGGCCCACTCAATGGTAACACATAGCATTCATCACACATTTTCTTCTAACATTCTGTACAGAGCACATATGTATATCAGCACAGTTTTGTGGGTTACTGCCATTAAGTGGTCACAGCACAGGTTTTCTAGTGTTTGCTCTACCCTTTCTATTTTTGATGTATTCTTTTAAAATTTCTTAATCATATTTATAATAACATTTAAGAGTGCATAGACGGTATAAACCGTAAAATTTATAATGTCAATAGTGCTTAATTTACCAAAATGTACCACTAAAAGTTATTAATCCTTTAATTACCAAATTGTTTATTTCACTAAACATTATTGTTAGGGGTATACAATTCGAAAAAAAGATTAGTTTGTTTGTCTCTCACGGAGAGAGACCTGAGTTTTAAACCAATTGTGACATGTTCCAGTTTACCTAGCTGTGAAATTGGTACCCAACTGCTTTGAATGAGGACAAGGCAGTGAAGAGGATAAATGGTCACCTCAAAAGGTTGAAGACCTTGCATAATAGTCTCCAGCACTTATCCCATAAAGCAGCATGTACTCTGGGGAAGCCTTGACATTTGAGTCATTTGATATTTTAATGGAGGAGAGTCTGGCTGAACGATTTTAGAGTCAGTCTTTTGACAATGAGGACATGCATTAAATTCTCGGTAGGGTATAAATTTGTTTCTATCAGAGGAAATAGAAACCTAGTCTGCATATTACATGGTGACTGTAGGGCAAACAGCCTTTATTCCTCAGCCTTATAGATTCACAGCCCATAAATCCTCTCATGCACCTCAGCAATTGGATAAACATTTGAAGATGTCCTTGTATGATGCGGGAAGATTTGCACAAAAGAGCGATGTGTTCAATGCTGCCATAGTGGAGACTGCGTTCTAGAAAAATATGTGACTAGATGATGATGGTGACGATTACATTCTCCTGTTGTTTCTTCGTTGTTAGGGTTACGCAATAATTAATATATCTTGTGCATAATAATAAATCAGGGCAATAACAAATAGAACAAGGAAATAACAGATAGATAGATCAAGCAAATAACAAATAGAACAAGCAAATAACAAATAGATCAAGCAAATAACAAGTAAACCTAGCAAATAACAGATCAAAGAAATAACATATAGACCAAGCAAATAGATCAAGCAAATAACACATAATCAAGCAAATAACAAATAGATCAAGCAAATAACAAATAGATAAAGCAAATAACAAATAGATAGATCAAGCAAATAATAGATAGATCAAGCAAATAATAAATAGATCAAGCAAATAACAAATAGATCAAGCAAATAACAAATAGATAGACCAAGCAAATAACAAATAGTTACTTTAGTAAGTTGGTCACACAGTTTGAAAAAATACACATAATATTGTCTAGAGACATTTTCTCGTATTGTTCAAGGTCTAATTGATAACAGTTTAAAGGGAATAAAGTACTTCTGCATGCATTAGTTAAGTTCTCTTTGTTTGGTTTCTATTTCCCTTCTTCTGTTAAATGTGTGTCTACAGTGGTTTTTTTTAAATCATGAATATTTGCACACCTTGTCACACATATTTGTCTTTCCAGAAATCTCACTTTTGTTTTTCCATTTAGCATGACATGGAGTGGGGTCAAGCACATTCCAGTTGTGTGCACTTTTTATATTTCACTGCCAACTATGCTTACAAACACTTTTTGCTGAAACATTTAAAGTAATATCTGCTCTACAGAAATCACCTCCATAATAAATTATATTTTTTTGTCCATCGCTGCCAACATTTGAATGCATGCATTATCTTTTGGAAAAATAAAATCAGAGCGGTCCTGCTTTCTTAAATACCGTTAAATTTTAATATAAACTCATAGTTATCCTTTCATGAAGGCTAGGGATTGTTATCAATGTTAGCAAATAAAGGCGCTGTGCCTTATCAGTAATCCATCTGTAATCCTGGTGTTCAATCCAGTGTCTGATGCCAGGTAACCAAACGTTTTTAAAATCATTTTTGGGTATTTGCCTTGGACTATCATGTTGGACCAAGGAATTTACTCAGGTCATCTCTCCATCTTATCGGTGGATGTCCACATGGACGTTTACAATTGTAAGGTCACCAGGACGTTACTAATTGTGTCCATCTGTTGTCAGGCATATGCACCTCATGTCCAGCTCATCTGTATCTTCTAAACAATGCAGTATCTACGACATCATTAAAGGTGGATGAATGGGGGATAAATTCAGCAGTGTTACATGGATGGTGGATCAATTCAGGAGTGTTACATGGATGATGGATCAATTCAGGAATGTTACATAGATGGTGAATCAATTCAGGATTGTTACATGGATGGTGGATCAATTCAGGAGTGTTACATGGATGATGGATCAATTCAGGAATGTTACATAGATGATGGATCAATTCAGGAATGTTACATAGATGGTGAATCAATTCAGGAGTGTTACATGGATGGTGGATCAATTCAGGATTGTTACATGGACGGTGGATCAATTCAGGAGTGTTACATGGACGATGGATGAATTCAGGATTGTTACATGGATGGTGGATGAATTCAGGATTGTTACATGGACGGTGGATCAATTCAGGAGTGTTACATGGATGGTGGATCAATTCAGGAGTGTTACGTGGATGGTGGTTACATGGAAGGATTAATTGTGGAGTGTTAATTGGAAGAATGAAGGATTAATAATGGAGTGTTACATGGATGAATGAAGAATAAATTCAGGAGTGTTACATGGACGAATGAAGGATTAATTGTGGAGTGTTACATGGATGAATGAAGGATTAATTGTGGAGTGTTACATGGATGAATGAAGGATTAATTGTGGAGTGTTACGTGGATGAATGAAGGATTAATTCAGGAGTAACATGGATGAATGAAGGATCAATGAATGAAGGATCAATTCTGGAGTATTATAATGATAAATGTAGGATTAATTGTTGAGTGTTACATGGATGAATGAAAGATCAATTCTGTAGCGTTACATGAATGAATAGGAGATCAATTCTGTAGTGTTACATGGATGAATGAAGAATCAATTCTGTAATGTTACATGGATGAATGAAGAATCAATTCTGTTGTGTTACATAAATGAATGAAGGATCAATTCTGTAGTGTTACATAAATGAATGAAGGATCAATTCTGTTGTGTTACATGGATGAATGAAGGATCAATTCTGTAGTGTTACATGGATGAATGAAGGATCAATTCTGTAGCGTTACATGAATGAATAGGAGATCAATTCTGTAGAGCTACATAGGTAAATTAAGAAAAATATCCATATAAGAAAATAATTATCATTTTAAAAACCTGTAGGAAGAAACTGTTTATGTTTGCAGTGTGTCATGTCATGTTCACATTACAATTATACTAAATCTTCTCTATTGGTTTATCCAAACAATGTTAAAGCTTAGCCCTCAATATCACATATATCAATATGAAGCTCCTCTTAATTTCATCTAGACTATAGTAGAGCACTGGTGTCCAAAGGGAATAAATGTGTTTATTAGGTATGAAGTGGGTTGTACCAAGAAATAATTTTTTGACTGGTTATTTCCTGAAAGTGAAAGGCACTTTTTCCTTAGCAGTTCAAAATTGCCTTTCAAATTATAAAAATGTCAATTCTTGTGTACTTGAATAATGTTTGTTCACATTGTACTCCTTTGGCACATCCATTTTATGACTCCAAATTTCCTTCCTTAAACTAAAATTCTCTCTGCTTTCCCAGTCAAATTAGTTTTATCAGAACACATTGGTGGCCACAAGCCATAACTCTGCAGACTATGTGGCTCTCAGACGTCCAGTTGGACAGATTAGTTGTAGTGTTATGTTACAACATTAACACTAAAAGCATGCAGTTTAATAGGAACATTGAATGTAAATGCCAGATGAAAAAATTGAAAAACATTATGAGGGAAGTAGAACTTAATTATTGTAAACATACAAGGATGAAGTGAAGGGCATATAAACATACAAGGATGAAGTGGAGGACATGTAAACATAGAAGGATGAAGTGAAGGACATGTAAACATACAAGGATGAAGTGAAGGACATGTAAACATACAAGGATGAAGTGGAGGACATGTAAACATAGAAGCATGAAGTGAAGGACATGTAAACATACAAGGATGAAGTGAAGGACATGTAAACATACAAGGATGAAGTGGAGGACATGTAAACATAGAAGGATGAAGTGAAGGACATGTAAACATACAAGGATGAAGTGAAGGACATGTAAACATACAAGGAAGAAGTGAAGGACATGTAAACATACAAGGATGAAGTGAAGGATGAGATGAATCATTGTAGAAGAAATACGATCTCATAATTAAATAGTAATTTATTATGGATACAAAATAAATGAAAGAGAAGTCAGTTAAAATTGAATACATAAAGGTAAATGGATAACAAATTGTATTTTGATGTAAGCATAAAAGATTGGGGGAGAATTTGAAGTCTGAAAATATATCTCTTGCCAGCCACATTCCATTTCATATCTATGTCACCTATCAAAGTGAGTATTTATTTGTTTGTAATCTTGATAATTCATATTTTTTTAACAAAACATCACCCTAGTGGTTTGTCAGGGTCTTTGTGTATGACAAATACAAGAATAGCACCACTGCCCCACAGAGAGTATGTCATAAGAGGCGACTAACTGTGTGACATGGCATAACAGTGGTCATGGTTAAGTAGTTTATAAGAGCAGCATAGATAGTGCCTAACAGGCTGCGGGTCTACTTTGCTCTGGTGTTTGAGTCTATTAAGATGGACTTGCAAATCGGTTAACCAACCTCCATGGTACTTGTCTAAATGCAGCAGAGTAATAAGCTGCTCAAGCCAAGTTCGTTAAGCAGGAAATCCTTCGCTGGCTACATTCATCTCGTGCCAGAGCTGGGCCCTGCACAGGGGCAGATGCCCTTGTAGAAGTACAGGTCGACTAAGACTAAGACCATACAAAAAATATTGTAGTTTAATGTGGCAGAATAAAAATTGTTATCACTAGACATGAAGCAACAGAATTTACAAAAATGCAATGAAAACATATTTTCAGTTTGATCATTACTTGTCTCTTCCCATCAGACCTTAACCTTTCTGTTCATCTTCCTCACCCGTCCAATGTTTATAAATAAACACTTGCACCCCCTTGCACATGTTGCCATCATTTGCTGTCTTTAACCTAGCCCGCCACTCCTTCCTGCTGCTGCTCACTGAAGCATGGCTTCATGTTTGTAATTTTTGACTGACCATGCTTGATGGTGTTTTTGGTTGAATCCAGAGCTCATTCACTGACCATGTTTGGCCTTAGTGGGTTATTAATGTTGCTAGTACAGATTTTTATTCCATTTGATATCACAGTGTAAGTGATGCTGTTCACGTCTTCAAACATATCATTATTATCAGTGAACCAGCATAAAGCACCAGTTTCATTTATGGAGTAAAGACTGAACAAACTCATGTCTTATCCAAGTTAGGCCTTTCTCAGGAAAAAATTCATTTACAAAAATGACTGAAATGGATGGAACAGGAAAAAATAAATATAACTGCAATTGTATACAGGACAAATAAAAAATAGACATCGCTGTAAAGTGCAAAAACTTATTTTACCAGCTTAAAGATATCTAGATTTGTATTTTACTTAATTATAAATTTTATGTTGCTGTTTCCGTTTTACTCTGAAGATGATTGTGTATACCACAACATGTTGGTTTTATTTGATAGGTCTTGTGTTGCTATAAAACTGCTGCTTTCATCCTATACAAGCTGTAACAACTGGTATACAGTCGCACAGCTTATTGCCCTCTTCGTTTCTCAAACCTGTGGCCGTCATGGTTGCTATCTTTGAATAGAGACTACCATTGTTGACTCTGTATTCTGCTTCTTACCCCAGGAATGTTCATTTTACAAGCACTACATAAATATGTGATTACTTATTCATTATTTGATATACATACCTTTTGTTATTATTGTCCTGGATAACATATTATTTAAAATAAATGTAAAGGTAATCCCATAGCAGACACTGTTGTCGGGGATGAAGTGTTAAATATTTCATTATACTAGACCTCAGCTTTTTTTTATGAGGTGGGTGAACAGTTCCCTTCTTCATTGCTTTTCCTTCCTTAACAGTAAATCAGGTACCCATTTACAGATGGGTTGCTGGAGCCTGTTGACAATGGGAATCAAACCCAGTACCTTTACCTTGAGAAGTGAGTGTTGTACCACTCTGCAACTCATTAACTAACTTCTATAGTTGTTATTGTCCTGATGAAATACTCTTCTTGTACCTTCAGGTAATGATGCTCTGATGTCTGTTCACTTACATTTTGTATCTTGAAGGGCTTTCATAAGCCTCTTTTTGTTGTTTTTGTAGTTAACAAGTCAACTTATTCAGTCATGTTTCATTTTCTGACAGATACAATTTCCTATATCAGTACTTAACGCTTTAAACTTTCGCTATCCAGTCCGAAAAATCCCATTCCACTCTGCTCCTGAGACAATATGCACAATATTGACAATGTAAACATTTGAGTAAAGCTATTTAATATGACAAAACTATGTGCTCTCATTTAGTTATTCTATCTAAAATTCGCTGACCAGCTAATCTACAATGTTCCTACTTCAGTAGTGTGTGGAACATATTCATCTAATGTAATTGATACATTATGTGGGATACTCCATCCAAGATGGATGAACGATAGTCCAAATCACCCACAAGTTGTTCAAATAGCAACTGATCCTTTTCAGAAAAAAATCACCATCTAAATTCAATTTATTAGCCTCAAAACCTTGAAATTACATTCAAAGACTTGTTTTGTTGTTAGCCTTTTAGAATGGTCATGTCTTGAATTTTCAAAACCCTTTTTTTATCACGAAAGTGATCAAAATCATTGTGAAGACATGCTTCGATACTTGCGCTGCCACATTTGTAATTTCTGCAAATGTGTGTACTGTCTAGACATCACTACATTATGACCAAAATCCAAGCGGTGCATCCAAAAACATTCCTCAAAATAATGGTCCACCTATCCCACTGGCAAACAGGTGGCTCGGGGGATGGGATATTTATACACACCCCGATATATGTCCCAGGTTCAAATGGTTAAATCTTTCTCATACTCTGTCCCACAGTTGCAGCCTTGTTTCCTGTTACAGCTAGCCCGTATTTTTCAAGTGTCTTGCAGATTTACATTCACATGTTACTAGTTTGTGTTTCTTTGCACAAATTCAAGTTATTCTCCTTTTACTGTTAATGATTTTCCACTGTCACTATAATAAGTTATAAACTCATGTGTTGGTTTTCTGTGCTTCTTTCATTTCTTATAAAACTTCCCTTGAACACTTTTCTGTCCATTAATGTCGTTAGATGTCATGAGAGTGTGCCATCTACTTGTATGTGCCATCTGCTTGTATGTGTCATCTACATGTATGTGCCACCTACTTGTATGTGCCATCTACTTGTATGAGCCATCTACATGTATGTGCCACCTACTTGTATGTGCCATCTACTTGTATGTGCCACCTACTTGTATGTGCCATCTACTTGTATGTGCCATCTACTTGTATGTGTCATCTACTTGTATGTGTCACCTACTTGTATGTGCCATGTACTTGTATGTGCCATCTACTTGTATGTGCCACCTACTTGTATGTGCCATGTACTTGTATGTTCCATCTACTTGTATGTGCCATCTACTTGTATGTGCCATCTACTTGTATGTGTTACCTACTTGTATGTGCCATCTACTTGTATGTGTCACCTACTTGTATGTGCCATCTACTTGTATCCACCACCTACTTGTATGTGCCATCTACTTGTATCCACCATCTACTTGTATGTGCCATCTAATTGTATGTGCCACCTACTTGTATGTGCCACCTACTTGTATGTGCCACCTACTTGTATGTGCCATCAACTTGTATGTGCCATCTACTTGTTTGTCCCATCTGTTTGGCCATTGTTATTTTCAATTTATGCCGTTGGTAGCGTTTCTTTAAAGTTGTCAATCCACCCCTTCTTGGTCTTCCTTTAACTCTGAAACCATTCTATCTGGTGATACGATAACTCAATGCATAAATTGACTTGGAGGTATACTATCTATTAGACATCTATTAGACAACCTTTGTCAGAAATAGTCCATTATTTTAATCAAACCAATTATTTGTTTCTTCTCTTCCCTGGTAAGTCCAGGCAAGACAATTGGTGATATGTTAATCCTCAGTGTTATAGCAATATGCTTCCCAAAAGTACAATACTTGTATATCTTCTTCTTCTTCATCTTACGCAGTCAGACAGTAACCATTATTTTTTCGAAAAAAGCGGCGGTCATCCTGAGGCTGTCGACACTGCCATAGAGCTTGTCTTGTGGTTCCACTGGTGATGGCCACATCTGCTCTCTCTGATCCTCGTATGTCGGGCAGTTCTGCAGCAGATGTTCAGCGGTCATTTTCCCGGTACCACACGGGCATTCGTCGGTACCACCTATCTTCAATTTGTTGAATAGGTGGTACCTCAGTCTATTGTGGCCAGTGCGAAGTCTGAAGACAACGACCTGCTCTCTTCTGTTCAACTGGTAATAGGCATCGTTTTTGGTGTAACCAGTATGTTCGGTTTCCCATTTGGTCATGCAATACTTGTATATAAATTCTCATTGGTAGCTAAGCCTAGGGATTCACTGTTGAATCATTTTATATTCCAGTGAATTCATGTTTCTATATTTTTATGCCAATCTATTCTTCCTTCATTTTAGCATGTTTAAATATATTTGTTGGTTATTTTTATTTATTAGACTTAATTCTTATCGGGTTTTATTTTAGAGGTTATGCTTTTATTGACCCAGGTGGTTCCTGTCGCAAACAGAATAGGACAATTGTTTCCTTCCTTGCAACTAAACAGAGTTGTGAATGGGGCAGGCAACCTCATAATGTAAAAGCCATTGCTGTGAAACTACACTGCAAATGACTGGCATCAGGTTTGCCTAAACAGATTGTTAGAGTAAGGAAAATGCAGTGTTGGACCAATGGTTCAACAACTGGAGCAATTGGAAAATTATTATTATATTAAAATTAATTTTGTTGTTTAATATACAGATTTTTATTAGTTTATTTTGTATACTACATTTAACCACTTCGTTGTACCACTGGTGGTGCATATACCTCACTTTGGGAAGACTATTATTTGCTGACTTGCACAGAGCTTATACAAAACAAAATGGTACAGAAATCACAGCTAAGAAAGCACATAAAGGTTTAGGCACAGGCTGTTGTATAGAGGCCTGCTGAATTAAGGGGCTGGCCCATGCTCGCATTAAAGAAAACATTGAAAGGATAATATTGAGTAGTTGTTAATAGCTTTAACATCTATGTCATAATAAAGAAGATGGCTGGAATGTCAGCCAGACATTTTGCCCTAGTTAGAAATTTTCTTTTCCATTAGTGGTCTCCTAATAAACTTTTGTTTCATGACATAGAACATTTCTGTGAAGGAAATGATTAGAATATCTATTATGAAAGGAATGGTTAATATGTGAGACCATGTTGGGTTTCTTAATCATTGGTTTTGTGGACTTTAATGGTATAGACCTTGTATGTGATTTATTTGATTAAAATGCACAGGCACAGCTTGTCTGTTATGACATTGTACAGGCCATATTTTACATTTCTTAATCCGCTTTCTTCATGCACATTTCTCTTTTCCCCAACCCATTTCATTTTTGCCATTTAACTTTTCCATCATTCCCCAGATGATGATGCTGATAGTGCTAGCAGCATTGACAGCTCCCCACAATTAAAAGAAGTCACCATCACTACTCCCTCCACCTCTAGCACTACCACCACTACTACCACCACCAAAACCTCTGGTACTTAGACAAGCATTTTTCTGTTACATCAGCCTGCCCGTAGCCCTACCTAGCTTTTCCCTCTTTGTTTTTTCATTGTATAGAACATGCCAACATTCCCTCACCCTTTATATTGTTGACTTTCATTATAAATCTGTTTATTTATTTTTTGCTTTACATTTATGATCAGTTCTTTGAATGCTTATTTTTATTTTTTGCAAAGTGTAGAGCAGTTAAGGCAGGAACAATTAATGCATTCAAGAGTAGATTGGATGGTCATAGTTTTTACAGCAAGGAAATGTAAATAAAACTAGTTGTAAACAGACTCTGTAGAGTCTTCTAAACCAGTATAAAGACGTAGTGAAGTTAGATGTATCTCTCATTCCAGCATCTTTTTAGTCAATTATTATTTTATTAGATCGTTCTATGTATTGATATTAATCATTGTATTTTAGTAAGGGGGAGGAGGGTGTGTGTGTGTGTATTTGTGCATGTCTCTAAATGTCTCTAATATTTTGTTTAAACTAGATACTTGCAGTGTTTTGATTCATTGATTCTTCCAAGCGATACAGCTCTTGCCCTTCAACCCAAGTGTTAGTTCATGTTTCCAGTGTTTGCTAGGTTTCTTCCTATTCAACCCAAGTGTTAGTTCATGTTTCCAGTGTTTGCTAGGTTGCTTCCTCTTCAACCCAAGTGTTAGTTCATGTTTTCAGTGTTTGCTAGGTTTCTTCCTATTCAACCCAAGTGTTAGTTCATGTTTCCAGTGTTTGCTAGGTTTCTTCTCCTTGAGTAAGGAGGCTCACCCTGAGGGCCACTCTTCCCCTTCTCTCTATTCTCTCCTCACTCTGTTTCATTTGACTTTGTCCTACAGTCACACTCTTGCACAACTTTCACACGCGCCCTCATGGTGAGGCCCTTCCATTGCACTTTGGTTAAGATTGCTTCTGAGGGCGCACAAACCTAGCATAGGTACATACAGATGCACACATTCATCCAAGCACTGGTTTATGCGTCCTGATATGGCCCAATGGACTACGGTCTGGGGTGGAAAATGGCGCGCACCTGCCAGTAGAAACTAGTGAGGCAAACATCTAAGCAACAACAAGCAACAGTTTCTTCTCCTTCAACCCAAGTGTTAGTTCATGTATCCAGTGCTGTTAAGGCGCTTACTCTTAGTTCCAAATGTTTTTAATGGTTTCAGTGCTGTTAGAGATTTTACATTTTGACCATGTGCTATTTAATTTATTTGTTGCTGCTAAAGCTCTAGCCCTTTGTTCCAATGTTGGTTCATGTATCCACACTGCTAAGGGTTTAAAATCCCTTAAGGGTTGGTTCAAGTATCCATACTGCTACGAGTTTAAAACCCCTTGACTGAAGTGTTGGTTCATATATCCATACTGCTAAGGGCTTAAAACCTCTTAAGTGTTGGTTCAAGTATCCATACTGCTAAGGGTTTAAAACCTCTTAAGTGTTGGTTCAAGTATCCATACTGCTAAGGGCTTAAAACCTCTTAAGTGTTGGTTCAAGTATCCATACTGCTAAGGGTTTAAAACCCCTTAAGTGTTGGCTCATATATCCATACTGCTACGAGTTTAAAACCCCTTGACTGAAGTGTTGGATCAAGTATCCATACTGCTAAGGGTTTAAAACCCCTTGACCTATGTGTTGGTTCATATATCCATACTGCTAAGGGTTTAAAACCCCTTGACTTATGTGTTGGTTCATGTATTAATGTTTTTATACAGGTTTAGAAGACTATACAGAGTCTGTAAACAACCAATTTCATTTACTTTCCTTGCTCTAAAAGCTATGCGCATCTAATCTATTCTTAAAAGCATTAATTGTCACTGCCTCCACCACTTCCTGTGGCAATGCATTCCAAGCATTCACCACTCTCTGACTACAAAAATATTTCCTTATCTGGGTGATGTTGTAATTTTCCTTGGGAAACATCTTTGTTTTCAGACCTTGCACTTGATTGTTATTTTTTAATGTTCTTTTTTTTGTCTGTTACACAGCATCTATTTTATGTATTTTATTTGACTTTGTTTTTATCCATTGTTTATTCATTGATATATGCCTTATTCTCATTGTTTGCTTGCTAATGAATGCCTGCTATCTCCATGTGTAAGATTTTCCCTGATTAAATAGCTGCACTTATATCACCTTTTTTTGTATATCTTACAGCACCTCACCTTTTATCTGTTACTTTGCTGCTTATTAACAAAACTTTAGCCATAACAGTTCTTGTTTGTCAGTAATTTTTTTTCTCCGTTGTTTTTTTCCTCTTGCAGATGACCCTACCTTTTATAACATTCCTATGTGCACATCAGATGACCTTGCCTATTTCGCCTCTTTTTTAATTGCTTACCAAATATTTCCATTAACAAATATGTGTGTTTCTGTAAAATAGCTGCACTTTATATTCATTTTAAATATTGCTTACTGTCCTTACCAGCTTATGCATTGCCTTGCTTTAGTAATTTCTGTTTATTAATAATTTGAATTCACATTCCTTGTTATGTTTTCTGTCACTTTTATAAAATGATCCAATTTTGTAATTTTTTAAACTGATTAAATAACTTTCTGTATGTTGCTGTCTATCATAAGACTTTCTATTTAACAAGGGCAGGATACATTTAAAACTTTGATTTGAGCTTTTCAATACAACAAGCGATAAGGACATGCCAGCCTCAAAGCGATACGCTACAATGATAAAGGGGTGAACTTAGATGTTAAAATATTGTTGTTAAAAAGTCGCTAGGTCTTGTCATATGTAAGAACTCAAATTGCCTGCTACTAATAACAGTTTGTTCATGTTCTGCATGTCAACTATTAGGACAGTAAACTAAAGTTCACATCTTCATTAAATCAGAGCTTAGTATTATGTGTTGAGAAACTCTGTCTGTCCACAAAGTTGTGTTTAATGTGTTGAAACATTCATAAATCTCCACATATTATGTTTTGAGTATTGTTTCCCTAATTTTACTCTCCCATTTAATTATGCATGTTTAAAAGTGTGTTTTTTCCTTCAATTCATAATTGTCTGTTCATGTAAACAGATAAATTAGACCATAACAAGTTTTCCAAAATACAACCACCTTCAAGAAAGAACAAGAGGGCATAGCTACAAATTAACTAAACAAGGGTCCAGATTGGATATTAGGAAATATTTTTTTAAATCAGAGAGTGATGAATACTTGGAATGCATTGCCACAGTTAGTAGTGAAGGCAGGGGCAGTTAATGTATTTAAGAATTAATTGAATCTGCATAGCTTTTAGAGCAAGGTAATGTAAATGAAACTGGTTGTATACAGACTCTGCAGAGTCTTCTAAACTAGTACAAAAACGTTAAGTTAAGTAAGTTATGTCATTGTCGTTCTGGTTTGAAACTCTGATCTACTTTTGGTTATTTTGTTTGGCAACATAAAATAAATAAACTCGTGTTAAAGCTCTTGTTTATTGAAGCAGAGATAAAAAAAAGGAAAAATTAAGAAGAAATATAAATGAATAGACCTAAGAGTAACATTGAATGTTGTTGGTTTTTTTTGTGTGTGTGCACAGTAATATACATCTCCATGTCATGGTCTCTCATCTGTATATTTCCAATACCCTTATTTCTGTCTGTAGTTTGTATGTTTTCAAAACCCTTATTTCAGTCTGTAGTATATATCTGTATGTTTCCCATAGTCTTATTTCTGTCTGTAGTTTGTATGTTTTCAAAACCCTTATTTCAGTCTGTAGTTTATATCTGTATGTTTCCCATACTCTTATTTCTGTCTGTAGTTTGTATGTTTTCAAAACCCTTATTTCAGTCTGTAGTTTATATCTGTATGTTTCCCATACTCTTATTTCTGTCTGTAGTTTATATCTGTATGTTTCCCATATTCTTATTTCTGTCTGTAGTTTATATCTGTATCTTTCCCATACTCTTATTTTTGTTTATAGTTCATATCTGGGTAGTTTAGGTGGCGGCCTCCATTTTTCTTTACCCAGAACAATGGCTGTCATTTGATAATGCCTTCACTGACATCTATTCTCCACCTTTTATTCTCCTTGTATTTATCAGTGTCTTTCTCTGGGTCATATCACTTTAGTACAATCATTTATAATGCTTGTAACTTCCTGGTTTTATCTATTGCCATTTTTCAGAGCAGTACAATTGGACTGACTTAAGATTTGAGTATAAAATGTAAAATTTAAATCATTTCAACTTTTGTAATATAAGCCTGTTTGACATTCTGTACTATGATATTGTTATAAGTTTCTGTGACACTCTGTACATTGATATTTTTATAAGTTTCTGTAAATCTATCTTTATTGATGCCAGAGTTCACATTCTGATTGGGTACTTTTCCCATTTTTGCTCATGTTTTATAAGTAACAGGCTAGCTTCCTTAGAGTTAGGTACCACAAAATTACTTCCCCTATTATCTCTGCCATAAATTCTTACCAAAATGTTAACACTGACAATTCTTAGAGAAATACTAAAGTAGAATTTTATTATATACAGTAATATGTTAATTCAACTGTATCATGATAGTTCTAACTTTATCCGTCACTGTACCGGTACTAATAAATCAGAGGTTGCCTACATAACGTGCCTGCCCAAACTATTTCCCCAGGTTCTTATCTCTGTCAAACTATTATTATCACTAACACTACCTGTTTAAAGGGCTAATGTTCTTGTTGTTGTTCTTGTTCCTGGCCTCTCATAGTGTCTGTGACTTATGACATTCTTGTGGGTTTGTCTTCTACATTCAGGTTCCACTGTGAACTAAATGCTGACTTTACAATCCATTTTGTTCATGTTATATCAACACTTTATTTTCCCTGGTCTCAGGGCATGATCCCTTATGCCAACACCTTGTTCATCCACTATCTGACAATATGAACAGATAAATGCTTATACTGAAGTTTGGACTGTCTAAAATCTTTGTCAAGTCTGCTTATCTATGTAACATCTCAAGTGTAACTCAGCTTCTGCTTCTTGAGTCAAAATCTATCTACTCTGGTCTGTTCTGCCTCATCTCCACGTCAACTTAAATGTGCCTCCTTATCTCTAGCATTATTTCTTTGTTGATGAGAAAATCTAATCATGTGACACAACTGGTCAGACCTGGAACCATTGTGTTCCGTCTCCACAGTTAGCTAACCAAATTCCCCTATATAAACATCCTTACGCTTATTTCCAACTTCTCTCCCCATCTGAAAACCATCACTATCCACTTTCTTGGACATCTCTCCATTAAATATACTGGATGATTTAAAACAACGGACCTTTAAGTCTGAAATCCAACTCGTGCTTGGTGTATACTGTGGGACCAATTACTATACCTACCCATATCTATTTGTCCCCATCCTCAACAATAATAATGGTCGAACTGGGGAAATGATTCTCAAATTCAGCATGAAATGTTCATGTGTGTGTCATGTGTTGACCTTATGCTCATTTGTCAAGCTCTAAGTTATCTATAACAAACGTCTGATAACAACGTGTTATTATCTAGCTAAGCGGTGACCCTGTCACATACAGGCTAAGGAACCATTTGTGCCTGGATTTGCTGTCCACCTCCACAACCTGTTCCTTCAAGGCAATGGGGACTTTTAGAATAACAACTCCTCAGAAGTCTACCTAACTTTAGCGAGTTTTTAATTTTACAGTAATATTGTCAATAATAAACTTTAGCTTTAATGCTGGTCCCCTAATCAATTAGTTACGTGGAGAGGGGGGACCTGCTACACGGGCAACAGCTTGTTCTCCATAGAAGAATGCCCAAGCTTATGACCTGGAGAGGCCTTCCAGTGTTATTATTTTTTTTTCCACTCCAAGATATATCATCCTATAGTCAGTCATGACTGAAAGGGGCTTCTACTACTAAACTTTAACTGTAAATCAGGCAATTTTTATGTCTATTATTCTGTTAAACTTCCCTTGACCGACTGAGGATAATGAGTTAAATACTTTTTGAACAAAGTCTGTTTTTTTTTTTAAAATGACGATCTAGTTGAACGTTAATTGTAATATTGTTGGTAGACTTTTACTTCTCTAGTGTTTTTGAATCTGAACGCCTATGTTATTTTGGTCTAATCTGTATTACTTCATAGTTTCAAGACTTATTCATAAAACAATCTATTGAAGACCTTTTTAAACAAATTAGATGAAAAATGATGGTCTCTGCTTCAGTGATTTTTCATGGTACTTCAAATAATATTTTCTCTGGGTAATTTGTGCATTTGATGTAAATTCCATTCTGTCGCAACCTGAAAAATTATCCATTTTAAAATTATGCTGATAATCTTCAGTCTCCGAGTAATATATCAACTTTCTGTAGAGGTGTTAACTTCTGCTTCGATAGCCAGTGCTGAATTATAACTAACTTTTTCTTCGTGATCAAGTATTATGACTTTCTAGATTTCATCCTCGGGTTATCACAATCTTCTAGCAGTTTCATCTAAACAGGCTGGATGCTTGGGACATCCTGTGATGGAGCTAGTCTCTTTGGATGATCTAAAAATATTTGATCTTAACTTAACTTAACGTCTTTATACTGGTTTAGAAGACCCTGCAGAGTCTGTATACAACCAGTCACATTTACATCACTTTGCTCTAAAAGCTATGCGCATCCAGTTTATTCTTAAATGCATTAACTATCCCTGCCTCCACTACCTCCCCTGGCAATGCATTTCAAACAGACAGCACTCTCTGACTAAAAAAATATTTCCTAATATCTAATCTGGACCTCTCTTTAGTCAGCTTGTAGCTAGCTATGCCCTCGTGTTATTGTGGGTGGCTGTATTTTAAAAAACTTGTTATAGTCTAATTTATCGATTCCTTTGATCATCTTATAAACCTGTATTAAGTCACCACGAATTCTTCTCTCTTCGAGACACTGTAGGCCGGTTTTTCTGAGTCGTTCCTCATAACTGTAATTCTGGAATCCCACTATCATCTTTGTCGCTCTTTTTTGTATTCTTTCCAGCATGTTTATATCCCCTCTATGATAAGGACTCCACACCTGTACACAGTACTCCAATCTAGGTCTAACTAAAGCTTTATACAGTTTGACTATCACTTCCTTGCTCCTATGTTTAATATTTCTTTTTATCATACCTAACATTGCATTTGCCTTTTTCACTGCTACCTTAACTTGCTCACTCACCTTTCCTGTATGATCTATTATAATCCCTAGGTTATCTAATAGTTTATTCTTCAAGCTTATGTCCATTCATGTGCTTGACAAATCTTTTGTATGTCTACAACGTCATGTTGCATTGTGAATGTTTTTATCTCTAAGAAAAATAAGCTTTCTCTCATGATGTGATTTCTTGAACAGATTACTTTCCTGTCATATATCCATTGTCATTGTTTATCTGTGAATTTAGGAGCACGCATGCATGTTGTGTTTTTACCCCTTTATTTTCTTGTTGGAAGCATGTTATTGTGGAAGTCACTTATACTGAGTTAATTCAACTCTTAATGATATTTCATGAAGCAAGAATAAAGGCCTGCAAGTTAAGAGAGCCAGAAGTTAGGACCAGATTTTAGAGTCTTACATAGACAGCAGTGGCAAGTGCGAAGAAGTCTCAGGAGAATCTATAAATTCACGGCCATCCTCAAGGCAGCTGCAGTTCAAGCATGCGGTTAAGTCAGAGTCAGTAAGGATATAAAGAGAAAGCTCTAGTGGACAGAAGTCAAAATGATAATAAGGGAAAATAAAAAGCTGTGCAAACAATCTTTGATAGTTAAAAATATAGCAGGAATAACAGAAGTACAAAGAATATGTACATAGAACTGAGGAAGCCAAGAACAAAGTGCTAACAGCAAAACAGAAATCCTTGGATGACTTGGGAGAAAGATGGGAGAACATTTCAGGAGAAAAATTAGAGAATCTGCTCTACATGACCATGAAGAACATGTGGAAGGAAAAACAATGCCCTCTGAAATTTGTAAACGACAAAGGTGTTTTGCTTGCCTCCCTGCAGAAAGTAATGGATAGATGGAAGGACTATGTCTCAGAACTCTGGTGCTGAGGAAAACCAAGTTCCAGGCATAACATATTCTAATACAGAGGCAGAAATCTGTGATGGACAAAACATCACGATGGAGGAGCTGAAAGTAACATTAGAGAAAATAAAGATTGACAAAGCAGCCACCATGGCAACATATGGTCAGCGAGAAACCAGTAACACCTCATGCAAGCGGTTTCGTACTGTCTGGATGGAGACCAAGTCCCAGTGGACTGTTGAAAATACTGCTGTAGTGAGTACCATTTTGAGTCTGAGTTCTGAAGGCATGGGTAATGAGAAGTCGGTCTTGACTTTTGGGCAGCCAGTCTAAGCAAATCAGAAAGTGCTGTGATTTTGGTACTTGTTCCACAATCTGCAGACAACTGTGAAACATTGAGATTCCTAGCATCATACACCTGCTGACTTTTGGTTTGCATCCTGCCTATGTCTATCCATCTGTGCTGTTCTGGCAAATGCTGCTTGGTGAAAGATGTTATCTGCTGCAGAGTCATTTAAAACTTGTCTATGATGAGTAGCATTCAATGAACATGAGTTGTACATGTTTGGATGAAGAAAAAAAACCTGTGTGAAATTTCGTAAACATACTGAACAATATTACAGTCAAGTTGTAATCTAGCGACACAACGCATTCTGTTCTTCAGACTACATCCTGCTACTTGCAAAGCCCTGTTCAGCACTTGGTAGCAGGAGATTGAGAGCGAACGAGGAAGAAGATTTTGAACGGACATGCTAGTCAAGGTCAGGTAAAATATATAGGCCAAGACCCTCACCTCACTTCCATGCAGGTCTCCCTGGAAATGGGATGTTTTCATGATAGCCTAGTTAATGAGGTGAGGATTCCACATGATCTTCATTGAAGTGAGCGACATGTGGAAGAAGTCAAGAATTGCACAACCACTGGAGGATCCCAGGCCGTCTGGAGGACCCCGGACCATCTTCATCATCATGATCGGGATGTTAAGAAAGCTACTGCAACCCGTCACTTAGCTTAACGTGCCATTTTCAGGGTCCACAAAAGAGTAATCTTACTCATTGTGGGGATTCAACAATAACAACAGCATTTGTGTGTAAATCATGGGTAATGACATCAGCCCAGAAAAACCAGCTCCAAGCATCAGATATGAGATATCTAAGGAAGGTAATACATGAACCAAGAAGGGACAAGGTCTGCAATCAGATAATATGACAAGATCTCAAAACTAGCTGTTGCCGACTCAAGTGAAGCAATCACAACTTCAGTGATTTGGCCATGTTGACAGAATGAAAGATTGGCTACTGCGGCATGTATGGAAAGCAAAGAGACAAGGATCCAGACTCTGAGGATGACTCAAAGTCTTCTTGGATGACAACATAAAACAGTCATCGAGAGGTCATGGACCGAACTGAAATCAGACTAATAGGAAGACAGCAGATAAAAGACTCTGACGTTCTTTCTGGCTAAACCTCTATATCCCAGGGTAGAGAAGGAGCAAATAAGTAAGATGATGTTTCTTTAGTGGTGGGTTGCAGTGGCTCTTCTAACACCAAGAGACATACTTGAGAAGGTGGATCAGGTCCTCGTGGCTGTAGTACAGTGCAGGGATCCTCACTAAGCTCATCTCTATGGGGAGTACAGTGTCAATTTCCACCTAGTTGGTCAGAGTACTGTGAGCCTATATACAGGGGGAAACACACGAATGTGAAATGTGGTCTTGATCAGTATGTTTCACTTGACCCTGATGTTACTCTTTGCTCCCTGAAACATTTGTCATAAAACCTCCTGCACTATCTATGCCAATAATATAATATATGACTAACCTGCTATTTGACAGCTTGTGTAACTCTTCTCTTAGTTGCTCTTTTTCTACGACTGAGGATATAGATATCCTTTGTTTTGTATATACTTGAAATCAAGTATGTAGACAAGCAGGTGATTAGTCACCTCCTTTTGGCCTTCATGCAGTCCACTATTGCTTAGGAATTACGTTACCTTCATAATTTGTTGCCAGTCTTTGATAAAATATTGAAGGGCAGAATTAAATCCAAACTACTGCAAATGGGCATATCTAACAATATGTACAACTGGATCAGTGATTACTTGGATAACAGAACAGCAAGAGTACAACTCCAATGACAATTCAGCAAAAAGATAAAAATGAAACAAGGAGTTCCACAAGTTGGAGTACTCTCACCAATGCTGCTTTGTTACTCGTATATATCAATGATATAGTCTCAGAAATCCACACAGTATACAAATTCAGATGACTTAGCGCTATCTTAGTCGACCTGTTCTTTTACAGGGAGTATGTCTCTGTGTACTTGCTTATCTGGCATGGCTCGAGCAGCTTATTACTCCACTGTGTTGGGGGTAAGTGCCGCAGAGGTGGTTAACCGATGTGCGAGTCCATCTCAATAGACTCAAATATTAGAGCAAAGTAAACCCGCAACCTATTAGGTGCCATCTATGCTGCTCTTAAACCACCTAACCATGGCTGGTGTTATGCCATGTCACACAGTTATGACATGCCACTTATGACATGCTCTCTGTGGAGCAGTGGAGCTATTCTTGTCCTTGTCATACACAAAGACCCTGGCAGACCACTCGAACTTAGTTCTATGGACATTTGAAAATTCTACACCTGTAGCTAGAAACTGAGTGCAAGAGACCATAAATCAAAGTCATGTGTAAAAAAAATGGCAAATCACCATCAACAATGCAAAACCACTTACAAATCTTCTTCCTATCTCCCAAACCTCACGTAGTAGTCCTAGAAATAAATCGCCAGACTCTCCCACTAGAGGCAAGTCCAAATTATCTATGAATAATAATGGGCCCAAGGCACAAATTGAAAAAAACCAGATCCAAAAACATCCAATAAAGCTAATAACAGAATGGACATGATGAGTCAGATATCGGGCTCAGCATAGGGTGCTGACATGAGCATCCTAAAGAAACTATACGCCTGTTATGTAAAACCTGTGATAGAATACGGGATAGAAGTATTCAAAACCCTAGTATATGTATCATCACTGGAGCTATGGAACAACACCAATAATCAAAATAGAGAACATCACAAGAATAAAAAAGTACGGAGATACACCAAAACCATAAAAAAGCTCCAGCAGGAGGATAAGGTTCAAACAGATGCCAAATTATCAATGCACGACAGGATAAATGGCAGGGGAAGAGGGGGAATTAAAGAAAAACCGCTTTATAGAAAATACAAAAGATCTTGCAAGAGCAGACCCAATCATAAGCCATGTGGTAGCTAGACATCTAAAACAAACATCCTAAATTTCACCATGGAAAAATAAAAAAATTTAGAAAGAAAAATTGTCATGGAAGAATATTTTAGGAGAGTCTGTCTGCCAGAAACATGGATGCATGCATATATAGATCACTCAGCTGACAAAGCTATGTTCACTGTAGGTGTAGGAGTGGGTCTAGTGCAGACCAAGGACCAGAGAAGAAAAAAACTCTAGTGCTACTAACAGGAACATACTCCAATAACTTCTGCTTAGAAGTAGAGGCATTGCTGAGCTTGTAATCCAATAAATAAATTTTCACCAAGAAAACATAGTATTCCTGACTGATGTCTCATCAGTCATAGTGGCTCTAAAACATCAATATAGAAATTGATCTCGAGCAATGCATGTACTCCACAACAAAGCTCTCAACAGACACCCATGGTTGGTCATTCGGTGGATCCCCTCCCACTGCATTATTATAGGCAATGAAGCTGCAGACAGACTAGCAAACTATGGAGAAGCTTCCTCACAAGCAGACCATCACAAATAATGAGACAAAGACTATTAAGCCAACTTCAGGAGAAATTAGACTGATTAGACCCCCACTTCTAAAAAGAAAACTACTATGATTTAACTAGAGAAGAGCAAGTTGTCATCTTTATCTTGGAAGTGGAAATAATGAACGGAAGGGTCATCTTTATAACAAAATGAGGATTAGCTTAGGTGACAAATGTCCATGTGGTAGCATACCATGATAAAGGCTAACAGCCTGTTCTTTTCTATTTTCATCTGCTAAGGATTGTTTTACCTACACAGCGCATACACAGGACCTCCGAGTTTTGTTTTTCATCTCAGATGGTACTATAATAATAGTTGCCCATCGCAAGCGAAGATGGCGACAGCATCAGACATGCTCTGAGAAATATGTTTTCTTATGACTGTAAAGACCAATTCTGGAATGGCATTCCCTGCCACACAGAACGAGGATGTGGAGATTCTCATAGAATGATTCCTTTGCCACCGCAGGGTTGCTCATTGTCGGGGCATATTGATTGATCGACATAGGACATTGCTTCCGCCCCAATGAGAGCATTTTCTCACAGATTTTCATCTGATGCTGTAAATTTAGTTTGAAATGATTAAAGTGGAAAAGGTTTGCGTGTCAACTCTACTCTCTCGTCCCCTGCAACCTTACATCCAGTGGCATGATGTAGTCAAAATGACTGGTGATGGCATGGGATGTAAATTTTCCCTCAGGATTTACTCCCAAAGCCTTTCCTGTAAACAGGTGACTCACAAGGCAGCAGGCATAATACCACTGCAGTGCCAATGTCACCTCCTTTGAGACCAAGGGACATTTGAAGCTTGAGGGATTTGAACACCCACCTTTCATGGTTTCATTCAGGATGCAATAAGCACTTTATCTCTCAGCTATAGCTATAGATGACCACCTGGATGATTGTTATAGCAAGAGTTATTAACGCCGATTTAACAAAGTCAGGATTGAGCTGAGACGTGAATAATCTAGCCTTTAGATAATGGTCTTGTTCATCATCATTTGGTTGCTCAGTCCGGAGACTGATTGTAAGGTTGTTTTAGTATGTCTCTCCATTTGACCCTATCCTCTGCAGCTCTCTTCATTTCAGCATAGGTTTGTACTTCAATCTCCCTGCATGCATGTGATGTAAAATTGGATCTTGAACACCCGAGTCCTTTCTTCCCTTGAATCTTTCCCTCTAGTATCTTCTGTAGAAGACTTTCATGTCTCATATTGTGACCCAGCCAACTCTACCTATGTTTTTGTATCATATACAATATTTATCTCTGTGCTCCCACTTCAGTGAGTACATTGTCATTACACCTTTTTTCTGTCCAACTCACTCTTTCCATTCTATGGTAGCACCACATTTCAAACTCTTCCAATCTTTTTTCATCCTTCTTTGTTAGAGTACATGTCTCAGCCCCATACAATGAAATTGGCCATATAGGAGTGTCGATTATTCTTTTCCTCAGTTCTACCGTGATACTCCTTTAGGTAAACAATTTCTGTTTTTCTCTGAAGACCTTTTTTGCCATTGCAATCCTTGTCTTGATTTCTGTTTAATTTTAGGCATCTTGTGTTATGGTTTGGCCCAAATATGTAAACTTTGGAACTTGTTAGATTATTACTCTATTGATTATCAAATTTATTTGTCTAAGTTGCTTGGATTGTTGTTGTTATTATCCCATAGCTGCTAAGCAAGCCTGCTCTTGGCAGCCCAATGCCATTCTAATATATATATATATATATATATACAGGTCTTCTTCACTTGTGTCACTGCTCCGTACAGTGTGTTGGTAATTGTTGGCAGTGCTTATAAGAATATTTTCCTCATGTCCACAAGCGCCTTGCACTCAATGAGTAGATGTCGAACTGTTTTATCAGGATGAGAGCAATATCTGCACAAGGGCAGGTGCTGGGGATTGATGTGGTTCAAGTGGCTATTGACTCTGATATGTCCTATTCGCAACTGAAAGATGAGACTTTGATCTCTTCTATGTAGTTTATTTCATCGTTACTTTTTGGCTGTGACATTTCGCTAAATACACTGCGACCTGTCGTTCCCGTCGCCCACCTGTTCATCCAGATTTCCAGAGTATTATTCTTAATAATTCGTTTTACTGTGTGGTTACTGCAGGGTCTATCCAATTGTTTCGAGGCTCCTGTTTTTGCCAGTCTGTTGGCCATCTCGTTCCTTAGTAGCGTACTATGTCCAGGGATCCATTGCAAGGTGACATTTATCCCATGGGCAGTGATGATGTTGATCGCACTCCCCACCAAAAATATCTCCTTATCTTTGTATGGGGTGTTCTTAAGTGCTTCCAGAACCGACTTGGAGTCACTAGAAATTACCAAATCCATCGGCAACAATTTGCCCAAGTCAAACTGTTGGTATAAAATCTCAACTGCTGTTTTTATAGCCTCTGCTTCATCATTTGAATCACAGAACTCTGTATATGGACCCATCCGGGTATTTAAAATGGATACCATACCTTAAAAAGAGGTAGATTTGAATGCTGATTCATCCGTATAGGTCAGGATTTTGAGTAGCTAGATACTGTCTCCAAGGCACATGTCTTCATATGATTAGGTGTAGTCTCCTTGGTGGCTGCCTTTTCTGTCAGGTGTGTTTTTATGACTGGCAGGTCAAGATTTTCCCAGTGGGGTGGTCTTCCGTTTCTCTCTCCTTTGGTAGATGGTGAATATGGGTTTCCTCCTCTTCTATATCCAGTAGGGGCAATTGCTTCAGTCTTCTCTTTTGCTCCCTAGTGTCTATTTGTACCCTATTTGGATGGTCATTTTCTTGTCTCTCTACCGCTTCTTCAGTCAGTGCCCCCTTTCTGCTGATATCTAGAGGTTCTATGTTGGCCTCTATCTCGAACACCGCTGTAGGGGTTGATCTCATCCCCCCCCCCCCCCCACAAATTAGTCTGAGAGCTTGATTCTGCACCTAGTCAAAAGATATGTTATTTTTACTCACAGTCGTCTCTATGGGCAGGCTGTAGTCCGTCACCGGTCGTACATAACCAAGGTATAGTTGCTGAAGAGTTTGTTTATCAGATCTCCAATTTGTACTAGCAAGTGTTTTGATTAAGTTCAAACGCTTGATTGCTTTACTTCTGACGTTGCAGATGTGGCTGTCAAATTTCAACTGTCTGTCCAGTGTTACTCTCAGATAAACTGTGGTATCCTCTTTTACTAGTAATTCCCTATTCATTTTGATGTTAATGAATCTCTTTGCTTCTTTTTGACTGCGGGAGAAGATGGTTTTCTGTGTATTTATCTTCAGTTTTCACAGTTCCCAGTATACTGAAATTGTTAGTAGCGCTTTGTTGATCTTGGCTTTTGCCAAAATGTGATATTTCTCTGGGGTCCAAATGGCGAGATCACCAGCAAACAATGCTTTTGACACATTTAGATGTCTAGTGAGATCATTAATATAGATGAGGAAAAGGGTGCAGCTTAGAGGAGAGCCCTGTGGCAGTCCTTCTTCTAACATTCTTTTACTTGATGTTGCCCCTGCAAAGTTGGTATTTGTGGTCCTGTTGGTCAGGAAGGCCTGTATCCATTTGATCATCTTTCTTTCTATTCTCATTTTCCTCAAAAGGCCCTTCCTTCAGACTCTGTCATATGCCTACTGTAGATCAATAAACACTGCTAGTGTGGTTTTTCTTTCTTGGAATCCATCCATCACATGCTGTGTAAATCTAAATATCCATGCAGCGTCCATGCTTGAACCCAGCCTGGTTTCTTTCAAGGAGGTTTTTGATTTCCAGCCAGCAATATAGTCTGTTGTGTACCATTCTTTCAACCACTTTACCTAAACATGAGGTGAGCAACACAGGTCTATAGCTTCCAGGTGTTCCTGGTTGTTTCCCTTTCTTCAGTTTGGGTTTGATAGTTGCTGATAGCCATATTGATGGCAACTGTCCTTCGTCCCATGTTCTATTGATAAACCATAAAAGTACCTCTTTTGCCTTTGGTCCTAATTTACCAAACATTTCATTTTTAACTTTATCTGGTCCTGGTGCTTTATTTTTTACCAGTTTCCTCATCGTCATGCTCAGTTCTTGTGAAGTGAAGTGATTTTTAAAGGCAACTGTATTGATGGAGTCGATGTTAAAGGAGTCCTTTAAAAGTGCTTTATCTAGCAGTTTTCTTGGTTGCGCTATATTGATGGTTTTGTTATCAGGAAATATTGTCTGATAGGAATATAAAAACCTAGCCTAATTCTGCACAGTAACTGTGAGGGCAAGTAGCCTTTACTTCTCAGCGTTATTCATCTCCTTGGGAGACCTCAACAATGGTAATAGACATGTAGCTATATAATTTATCGATAGTTTTGGGATAAAAATATAATGAGTTAAGTGAAACATCTATTCCTACCTCACGTCTTTGATAGTCTCCTGGAAACAGACTGTGTCACAGCAGTCTGGCCAATGAGGTGGGGGATTGACATTGTAATCTCTATAGTGGTGAACTTGCTGAGGAGCATTATACTACAGCCAGGAATACCCAGGTATATCTCAAATATACCTCAGAATATAATTAGAGCCACTGTAACCCACTTCGAAAGAAACACCATCAAGAGTTACTTCAACTCAGCACAATTACCTTTGAACAACAACATAGATAGTATTGAGCTTAGTGGAAGTTTTGAGGTTTTGTCACTAATTGAAAAGGTTTTCAGGGATAGAAATCCAGGATATCAGATGTTCTTACTTATTTGTCTTATTCTGTACGCGTTGTGCGAACAGTTCTAGACTGTCAAGACCTTCAATTGTTTTCTGTCTCTAGTCATGTTACCAATTCTGTTGGGGATTGTTAGTTAAATGCCATGATATAACGAATTTTCATTTCTTTGTTATCTTCTGTCTCTTTTTCTTGAATTGTATATGTTGTCATTATGTTTTCTCACTTACGATCATTCCTAAATGTGTCTTAATTATTTCTTCACAATGAATCAATTCACTTGAAGTTTAAGATATCTAAGAGAAATTTAATTTCCAAATGTTTAAATAGCTGAATATATTATTGGCTGCTATATTGTATTGTATTGTATTGCTATATAAATGACTTTTTTCAAGCTTATTATTACAATTATTTGATTATTTTTGGTTATTTGTAAAATAAATACAAACATACATGAAAGTATGTATATGCAACCATGATAACAATTGGTCATAGCTGTAAAATAGAATCTATGCATGGATGTACTTGTTACCATAATGATCAACTCGTACAGATTATCATCATTTAATATCAACTGTTAACAAAGTGATATTTCATGCAGATCATCCATCGTCTCATTTAACGTCAACTGCTAACAAAGTGATATTTCATGCAGGTCATTGTTTTATTTAACATTAACTGTTAACAGAGTGATATTTCATGCATATCATCGTCTTATTTAATGTCAATTGTTAGCAAAGTGATATTTCTTGAATATGATCATTTCATTTAATGTCAATTGCTAACAAAGTGATATTTTATACAGGTCAACATCACATTTAATGTGAACTGTTAACAAATTGATATTTCATATAGATTATTATCCTATTTATCATCAACTATTAACAAATTGATACCTAATAAATATTGCTATGTTATTTAAACATGAACTAACGTGCTACAGTAATTGTGTACATACCTACTACCTGCTGTTGATTAATTTCATAGTAAATCAGCATAACTTCTTTCATATGGTGCTCAGTTGTTTTAAATCAGTGGTGTTCAACCCGTTTCCCACATGTAACCCCATTGAATTATCATTTTATTTAGAAGACCCCCATGTAAACAAAGTAAAGTATAATGAATTTGGACATTTTAATGTGCATTTTTAAAAGGAAATTCATTTATATTGATTTATATTTATATTGACCTGGAATTTGGGGAAATATTGATTTAGAAAAAACACCTGACTGACATGTTGTTGCCCTTTAATAGCCTCATAAGGCCCTAAATGGGATGTCACTACCAGAATGTTGCACACCACTATTTGAAATGACATCTAAGTATGACCAATTGTGACATTGATATATTCGACAGACTGATTGATAATGGTTGTCATTGAATCTTCCTCACTGAAGCTGAACATCTTTCGTTGAAGTTGGGTCTGATGTACAAACATAAAAAGTGATAGGAACCGCTAGAATAACTCTTGTACTCTTTCATTCTAGACCTAGTCCCGACCACCAAGAACACAGACACCGAGGCTCATCCTGAGCTTGCAAAGACGAACACTGGCAGTTTAGACTCAGACTCAGAGACGAAGAGGACTAGTGTTAAGTTACCAGTTCAAAAGAAGGGAGCAAAGGAAGAGGTAGGAAATGAGAGTAGAGGAGGTAGGAAATGTGAATTGGTTAGACGAGGTAAGAACTGAGAGTTTATTGGAGGAAGTAGTTGATAAGAGTGTGGTGGATTCTAGGAGATGAGAGTGTTAGAGGAGGTCGGAGATGAGTGTGTTAGGGGAGGTGGGAGAGGAGAGTGTGTTAGGGGAGGTGGGAGATGAGAGTGTGTTAGAGGAGGTGGTAGATGTATTTGTTAGAGGAGGTGGAGGATGAGAGTGTGTTAGGAGAGTTGGGAGATGAGAGTGTGTTAGGAGAGTTGGGAGATGAGAGTGTGTTAGAAGAGGTGGGAGATGAGAGTGTGTTAGAGGAGGTGGGAGATGTGTGTGTTAGAGGAGGTGGAGGATGAGAGTGTGTTAGGAGAGTTGGGAGATGAGAGTGTGTTAGAAGAGGTGGGAGATGAGAGTGTGTTAGAGGAGGTGGGACATGAGAGTGTGTTAGAGGAGGTGGGAGATATGTGTGTTAGAGGAGGTGGAAGATGAGAGTGTGTTAGGGGAGGTGGGAGATGAGGAGGTGGAGGATGAGAGTGTGTTAGGGGAGGTGGGAGATGAGGGTATGTTAGAGGAGGTGGAGGATGAGAGTGTGTTATGAGAGATGGGAGATGAGAGTGTGTTATGGGAGATGAGAGTGTGTTAGAAGTTAGGAGATGAGAGTGTGTTAGAGGAGGTAGGAGATGAGATGAGTATTTGAAGAGGTAGGAGATGAGAGTGTGTTAGAAGAGGTAGGAGATGAGAACCTGTTAGAGTTAATAGGAGATGAGTGTGTTAGAGGATTTAGAAGATGAGTGTGTTAGGGGAGGTAGGAGATGGAGATAAGAGTGTGTTAGAAAAGAGGAGATAGAGATGAGAGTGTGTTTGAGGACATATAGGGTTATAGTTGCATTGTTCTCCAATTAATTAGTTATCGATACACTTGCAGCCTAAGTCATTTCTCCTGGCCCAGATGCATCACATCTGATGTCATCAACCCATGGTTCTGGAAAATCATCTTTATGGCATCTATCGACGTTCCCCTAAGTCAGCCCGTTGCTCGGAAACCGAACCATCAGGCATTATAAGCCAACAGGGGAAGCTGATCAAGGCGCATTCTCATGAGTTGACTGAACCATCACAGCATTTGTCTGGACATGTATTTGACACAAGGAATGCAACCGACTCTTCTGTGAATGTCCTCATTCCTTAATCTGTTTCTCCTGGAAACACCAGTGACCATTCGCAGATATTTCATTTTGCAAGTAAAGACTCTGCTCACACAGGGTTGGTAGGAAAATGCTGTGGGTCAGTCCTTGCTTCGTTGCTCATTTAATGTGTGTTATGTTTGAGACATGGTGCCAGTTGGTAAGTCGCTCCTGCTGCTTTCTGGCATCTGGTTTCAATTTCCAGGTCACACCTGCAGTCTTCTGAAAAAAATGCTTCTCGGGTACCTGACCTCCTGAACCTGGTGAAGAACCACATTCTGAAAACTAGTTAAGTGGCCCCTGCATTCTGCTTACCCTCAGACATGTTGCGTCCAACAAGACCCAGTGATTTTGAAATTTCAGCTCTTAACTTAACTTAACTTAACGTCTTTATACTGGCTTAGAAGACCCTGCAGAGTCTGTATACAACCAGTTACATTTACATCACCTTGCTCTAAAAGCTATGCGCATCCAGTTTATTCTTAAATGCATTAACTGTCCCTGTCTCCACTACCGCCCCTGGCAATGCATTCCAAGCAGACACCACTCTCTGACTAAAAAAATATTTCCTAATATCTAATCTGGACCTCTCTTTAGTCAGCTTGTAGCTATGCCCTCGTGTTATTGTGGGTGGCTGTATTTTAAAAAACTTGTTATAGTCTAATTTATCGATTCCTCTGATCATCTTATAAACCTGTATAAGTCACCATGAATTCTTCTCTCTTCGAGACACTGTAGGCCGGTTTTTCTGAGTCGTTCCTCATAACTGTAATTCTGGAATCCCACTATCATCTTTGTCGCTCTTTTTTGTATTCTTTCTAGCATGTTTATGTCCCCTCTATGATAAGGACTCCACACCTGTACACAGTACTCCAATCTAGGTCTAACTAAAGCTTTATACAGTTTGACGATCACTTCCTTGCTCCTATGTTTAATATTTCTTTTTATCATACCTAACATTGCATTTGCCTTTTTCACTGCTACCTTAACTTGCTCACTCCACCTTTCCTGTATGATCTATTATAACCCCTAGGTCCCTTTCCTTATCTATCTTTCTAATATTGTTTTCTCCCATTCTGTAATTATGTTCCATATTGGATCTTCTATGTATGTGAGGCATTGTTAATCTGTGAATAGCATTTCATATGTGGAATTGTGATCTGGATTATGTTTTGCAGCCTGAAAAGCCTCTGGCACAATTTTGTCCCCTGAAAAGCCTCTGGCACAATTTTGTCCTTATAAATGTTAAAAAGCAGTGGGAACAGCACACAACCCTGATGATCACCTTTGGTGATTGCAAAAGCCTTTATGTCATCATTCTCCGTATATGCCACACTCTAGTTTCCCCCGTACATAGCCCTCATGTCAAGTAACTGTTCTCACATGCCATACTCCTCCAACACCGTCCAGAATCTATTTCTGTCAACCCCATCAAAAGCTTTCCCTTCTTCTTTTCCCTTGCTATTTGGTATCGCCTTTCTACTCACCCACTGCTGGTTTCGTACAGTGCATGTCTGATTATATTGTTAAGTGTCTTAATAAAGCTGTGTCCTATCCATCTCTACTGTGTCCTATCCATCCCCACTGTGTCCTATCTGTCTCCACCGTGTCCTATCCATCTATAATGTGTTCTATCCATCTTCACCATGCCCTATCCATCTCCACCATATCCTATCCATCTACAATGTGTCCCATCCATCTCCACCATGCCTTATCCATCTACAATGTGTCCTATCCATGTCCTATCCATCTACAGCATGTCCTATCCATCTCCATCATGCCCTATACATCTTCACTGTATCCTATCAATCTCCACTGTGTCCTATCCATCTCCACCATGTCTTATCCATCTCCACCATGTCTTATCCATCTACAGCATGTCCTATCCATCTCCACCATGTTCTATCCATCTCCATCATGTCCTATACATCTTCACTGTATCCTATCAATCTCCACTGTGTCCTATCCATCTCCACCATGTCTTATCCATCTTCACCATGTCTTATCCACCTCCACCATTTCCTATCCATCTCATCTATGCCCTATCCATCTCCACCATGTCTCATCCATCTCCATCATGTCTCATCCATCTCCACCATGTCCTATCCATCTCCACCATATCCTATCCATCTGCACTTTGTTTCTTCAATGTTCATCTGTACTTGAATGCTGTTATGTTTTCCGCTACAGGTTTGTATTAAATCTGCAAGTGGTAAAATTGTAACCCTGTCAATTTGCAGTTGGACGACTTGTTGAAGACCGACTCCATGGATGCAGGATTAACTGCTGATGAAGAACTTGCTTTAATGTCTTCATACCATTACACTGGGGCTACCACTAACATCCACCCATACTTATCTGCTATGGTGAACTATGCCCAGCCTGTCAAGTTCCAGGGCTTTGACGTAGCTGAAGGTAAGTCTCAGAAGCCAAGAAGTAAACATCTGATTAAGTTTAAATAAAAGACTCAGCAGTGGCATAACCTCAACTAATGAAAAGCAGCTAAAATCCGTACTAATAGAAAATAAACTTATGTAAACATATTTCAGGCCAGTAAATAAACTTTGTTTTTTGGACTGCTTTTTTGTGTGTGTGATAGTTGTGATAGAGATGTGGGTGTAGGGGGTTGCTGTAGTTGAGAGGTAAGGCATTCGCCTCTCAAAGCATTGAATGGAAACAGCAGGTGATCAAATCCAGCATGTTACAAGTGACCCCTGATCTCAAGGGAGGTAAGACCAGAGTGTCTGTATACGTAGTTATCTCCAGTCGTCTCGCCACTTGTCCAAGGTAGCTTGGGACGAGAGAGCTAGGTCGATTGCCAGCACAGTTACTTCCTCACTACAATCCAAATATAGCGCAAGTTACATCATCAAGACTAGAGAGAGAAGGAGAGAGAGAGAGAGACCATTGACCAGAAATGTGTGGGCTGCGTTAAGTAACTACAGTTCTACTTATAAAAGTATAAAATATGTCTTACTTCAAATATCAGGACTATTTTTGATAATGTAATGACTGACATTGCCATTTCTTTATAGTGATATGACTGACATCAGTGCTATTTTTGGTAGTGAAATCTTCTTCTTCTTCATACGCTGTCAGACGTCAACTTGAATTTGTTTGAAGAAAGCAGCTGCCAATCTGAGGTTGTCGACACTGCCATAGAGCTTGTCTAGTGTTGGCACTGGTGATGGCCACATGTGCTTTCTCTGGTCCTCGTATGTCGGGCAATTTTGCAGCAGATGTTCAGCGGTCATTTTCCCTGTACCATAGGTACATTCGTCAGTGCCACCTATCTTCAGTTTATTGAATAGATGGTACCTCAGTCTGTTGTGGCCTGTGCGGAGTCTGAAGATCATGACCTGCTCTCTTCTGTTCAGCTGGTAGTAGGCATAATTTTTTGTGTAGCCAGTATGTTCTGTTTCCCATTTGGCCATGTATCTGGCCCTAATAAATCTTTTGGACTCTTCGTAGGTCACACTAGAATCTGGTTGTGGGTAGTGAAATGACTGACAATGCTATTTTTTATAGTGAAATGACTGATATCAGCACAATTTTTGATAGTAAAATGACTGATAACTATTTCTTATAGTGAAATGACTGACAGGGATAGTTTTAATAGTGAAATGGCACAGATATCAGCACTATTTGTTATAAAAGTAATTTTAATAGGCAAATGACTGACATAAATATTTGTATACAATGTATCAAGACTGATAGTAAAAGCTACTTTCCTTATGTTAGAAATAAAGAACGAAAGACAAAGTAGGCCCTCTCATAGACAGCACAAGAAAAATAATAAGTGAGAATAGGGAGGAAGCTAATCTACTCAATCAGTACTTTGGCTCAGTCTACACAAAACAGAACTGCCAAGATCCCAGAGCCAATAAATATTTTTCAAAGAGACATGGATACAGCAGGATTCAGATCAATCTGTATTACAAAGGAAATGGTTTTTACAAAATTGGAGAGGTTGAAAGTGGATATATGTCCAGGTCAAGATGGTATTCATCCACAATTGCTGTTTGAAATTAGAGACCAACTAGCAAAACCATTGACTATATTATGTTCTCAATCACTTGCAAAAGAGATTGTTCTAGGGGATTGGAAAGATGCAGGAGTGATCTCCTTATTAAAAATAGGCAAAAAATCAGATCAGCAAATTATAGACCGGTGAGTTAAACAAGCATAGTCTGTAAATTGTTAGTCAATAATCAAAGAAAACATTGTAATGTATTTAGACAAGTTTAATCTAATCAGAAATAGTCAGCATGGGTTTACTAGAGGGAGATCGTGCTTAACAAATCTATTAAAATTCATAGACGAGGTTACTAAAATGATAGATAAAGGGGAGCCAGTGGATGTTATTTATCTAGATTTTGCTAAGGGCTTTGATAGAATACTTCATCAAAGATTATTTAGAAAGTTAAAATCACATGCAATAGGTGGGGTATTTGCCAAATGTATTGAAAATAGGTTAGCAGGAGTAAAGCAGAGAGTGGGCATAAAAAAGAAGTACTCAGAGTGGTGTGAAATAAAAAGTGGAGTGCCAAATGGCTTGGTTTTTGGACCAATTTTGTTCTTGATATATATAAATGATTTGGACATTGATATGGGATACATGATTACAAAGCAGAAGTGGATATATTGAGGTTGGATTTAGATAAAATTTGAAAATGGGTGTAAGCTGGCAAATGGAGTTCAATGTAGATAAATGTACAGTAATCCACATGGGTAGATCCAATATAGAACATAATTACAGATTTTTTAAAGAGTCCAATCAAATGAAAGTCACATGGTGACAGGTTGGGCTGTAGGCAGGGTGTGTGGCAGTACTTCTCACCTTTTCCATGCTAACACTTCCTGCACAATGCTTGTGACATGAAGACGAACATTGTTGTGCAACAGTCATACCATGTGAAAGCATGCCAGGTTGCTTATGCTTGATGACTTTATGCAACTTGCCTAGTGTATCCTTATAGCGAGTGACATTGATGTTCATGTCAGGCTCTTGAAAGTCCTCCAACAAACTTTACCAGTGGAAACCTAGGATTGACTTTTTGTGTGTTTTATAGATCTTGTATGTTTCCATTACATGCTTGCTATTTTACTGCATAACTCAAAGTGGGGGCACTGCAATTCATTGTCTGCCACTATCCACAACAGAAATGTATCTACTTTTACTTCGTAGCACAGCAAGTGACTCACACTTTGCCCCATGCGTTCTCCCATATGGTGGTTGGTAAGCTTCTGTGAAAACCATTGTGAACACACCTTTCCGATTCTTCAGTGTCTTTCGAACCACCATTTGAACTATCTTAAATGTCTAATACCTCTGTTAGTGAACGCAAGCTCCAACTATGGTCCACCTGTATTGCTGCATCAATTTTGATGATGGCTTCTTCTGTTGCAACAATATGCGCCTTGCCTGGCAGCAGAAGATCTTTCGTTAACTCACGTTCTTTCCTAAACATGTTCACCCCGTCCTTAAATGTTGTCTTCGACACTCAATAGTCACCATACACTGCCTGCATTCTGCGATAAATGTTGACTGGTCAACATCCTTCAGCTGTTAGAAACTAAATCACCGCTCGCTGATCCACCTTAGGCGGATTCAGTAACACACAGGCCATGTTGGAAACGATCTACAGCAGAACGCATTCATGCATGGAGAATGAAGACGTGCTTGCTTGTTCATTGATCTGTGCTTATTACATGAACTGTGACGTTATCAAGCTCCCTATGTGCTGCTCAGCGTGACGCATCACATGCGAGTTCTTTTGATCACGTCTCATAATATCAATTTGTTACTATCACAGCTTTGTTACTTTTCAAAACTGTCATTACTTTGCTTTTCCCATTGCTAGAGTTGGCTAGGTGAAGAGTTAAGGAATAAAAGTCACCTGTCCTGGCAACTGCCACACAGTCTGCAGGATAGTTTAATTTGATAGAAAAATCAAAATAATTTCTGTATTGGAACCTATGAAAGAAACCAGTGTGCTAATAACTTGACCTCTCGCTAATCTTAACTATATACTATAATCTTCTAGTTTCCACATTTTTGTATTGTCTGAAACATTTCGACTTACACATTTTTGGGTACACCAATTGTCTTGTAAATCCATGAAATTGCCACATAGCACTGATAGTGTTCCTAACCAGGTCGGCATATCTATTAGTTTCCACTACAAATGTATTTATAATATCTATATAAATAAATGAAACGGACCTACCTCAGAAAAATCCGTTGCAACAACTTAACTTCACCACAATGAATAATGAAAAAACCTTCCAAATTCACAAGGAGCAGAAAAAATCGTAACTAAATTTGTTAAAAGTCAATTTAGACATTTTGCTGTTTTCAAAGCGTTTTAGATTCAGTCATTTCTATAGCAAAAACATGTGTTAACACAACAAATTCACCAGTGAGTATATCGAGACAATGCTCCAGGCACATTTTTTGTGAATGGTTCAGTTTTTTGTGGTGTTCGCCTTATTTCTCGAATCCCTAAGTTTTTATTTTGCGCCTGTTGGCCCAGTGCATCTGACTTCAGCATGCATTTTATGTAACAGTCTGTTTCCTCCTGTATTTTCTAAGGGTTTGCTTCCCCGGGGTAATGGCCGGTGCTGTGATGGGGATCGAACCCAGCACCTTCTGGTTGTGAGCCGTGTCACTTAACAACTAGCCCGAATGGTTCAGTAAAAGTTAATATTTGAATATTTTTGTGTATTTACATGTGATGACCGCCATAATATTGATACTAAGCTACAGATTAATGACTGTTACTGCTGAGTTTTGTGGGAATTGTGAATAAATTCTGCTTTGGGAGTGGGTGTTAGCCTCTTAGATTATTATTTAGTCTCTGCAGTCTTTGAGGATTCATGAACATTATGAATATTATTGTTATTTACTGTTGTGTTCATTATTAATTATTGTCATTATTCCCAACACTCTTATTGTGGGTGCATGTAGGTTGCTTATGCCTTGTTCATAAAGTTAAAATGATACAATTCTGGCAATACGGACACAAACTACAATATTATTTTATGTACGTCCAGACATTCATTCAGCAGCCTCAATAATGACTGAAATACAAGCAAGATTGAATGTAGTATTTATGAGAACAGTAATAGAAATGTACCAACATTTTAACTGGAATAGACTTTTTTCAAGGACTGGGAAATAGTTAAGCGAAGTGAGAAATGAACTCACCACTTGATACAGAATCTGTGAAGTATAAAAAGGAATCTGGCACAGGTTAGATAGAAATCCACTCTGGTAGCTGCTTGGGCACTTTGGAAGTACTGTTGAAGCTCAGTAACGTAATTAAGAAAGCTATGAAAATATATGTAGAGTTCTACAAGAAGACCAGCTTTTTCTGAGCCCTTTGAAATCATAACTGGTGTGTGGCTTACCATATTCTCTTGGGACGATGAGGCTAATGTCTGGTCAGGCAAAACATACTGATCAAACAATGTTAGCCAGGGTCAGGAGAAATATACTGGCTAAAACCCTCACCTGACCTCCTCGTTGGTCGATCTGGAAATGGGCTGTTGTCGAAGAGAACAGTCTGGCTAACAACGTGAGGTTCGTAGTAGTGAGCGACATGCAGATGAAGCCAAGCTTAGCACAACCGCCTGGAGGACCCCGGTCCACCTTCATCAGCATGCTCGGGATGTGAAGAAAGCTACGATAACCCACCACTAAACGTCCTTTTTAGGGCGCACAAAAAAATGCCAGATACATTCCTTTGTAAAGTCATTGGGCCAAAGGGCGAGAGCCTGGAAGCTTGCACAGAAAGGAGGTGTATGCTGGCGAGATATGGTCAATGGTCTAGGCACTGATAGGAATCATATTCTTTGATTGATTGATTGATGGATAGATCTGTATGACTTAGTTTGCTGTTTTCATTGTGTTATTTTCATGTGTTCAGTCCTTGACACAAGACTATGTGTGCCACAGCATTGGTGCACATCTCTTGCTGTTCTCGTGTAAAACTGTGTTTGAACCTTGCTTGTATTTCATTCATTATTACTGTGAAGTTTTACTGCCATCATTTACATATTCCATATCAGATTCAGAAATGTCATACTTAATTTTGGTTTGATTTCATTTGTTTATCATTTTGTTTGTTTGAGGTCTGTGATATGCAGCAGTCTTCTAATGGTTGCGGGTTTGATATCTGTTGGTTTCAGAGAGGAACATCCAGTACCACATGTCTTCCTTCAATGAAAACACGGGACTGGGTTATCTCAAAACTCAAGCTCTAGAGTTTGTCAAGTATCCACTGCTGCTTTGTTGACCAATTTGTTTGGTTCACCTCATACACCCTTGCCCAACTCACTCAGCATTAGTCAATCATTGAAGTATAATGTTGTACATATCTAGGGTAGGTTCAACATTAAACTGTCTATTTTACCATATTGACAAGTGAAATTATCTTTTTCCCCTGCTCTATTACCAGTTTAGTGAACAAAGTAGTGGTTTTAGCTGTAATTTAAAAAATAATACATGTAGATGATTGATTATGATTGAAACATGAGCCTCTCTCATGCATGCACATTTTATCTATTAAAACTCTTAAGAATCATACAACCAGCATTGTTTGCAGCTGCTCACCCCCTTCCCAACTCAATGACATAAAATACAATGCCTTTTGTGGTAACAACTTGAAAACTAGAACTAGAGAAGCAGTAAATGAAAAAAGTGCAGTGATTCTGTTTAGATAATAGTAAAGATCACATTGACCAAGTGTGTTGTTTTCTTCTTCTTCTCCTCCTCCTCCTTTAGCCGTAATGTTGTGTCAAAATTTAGTGAGGCTGTGATATTTGCGCCCTTTAGCCCAATATTTCCAACTTCAGCTAATTTTTTTTGGGTAGAGGGTTTGTTATCCCACTGCAATTTCTATTCTCTTAGCCAGACTACACTAGTACAGCTTATTTCCAGGGCTGTCACTTGGAGGGAGAATAGGAGCCTGTTCATGTCTGCTTCTCTGACCCTAATGAGTCGCTGTGCTGCATGTTTGGCTCCTGCCCAAGTGTTTGATAGAGAATGAGACAATCACCAGATTGACAGCATGTTGTAAGATGCAGCTAATATTGTGGTCTAAGTCCTCTTGGGTGATCCACCCTGGAACTCCTCTCACACTCAATCTTGAAGCCTACAGAGTATAGAGTAACATTCCGGTTTGCCAGATAGCCGTGTAAACATTACCTCATATATGATTCAGGAAACAAACAGCGAATAACTTGTTTTGCCAGGGAACAGAAGAATCCATACCACACACTGCAATGAGGCATAACACATGTTATCAATACCATCATCACCTTTCATCTCACTCTCTCTCTCTGATGCTCCTACACACACACACATACACACATTTCTAGCTTGTTTGAATATATTGGTGTTTATATCAATTTGTTTTGCACATGCTTGCATATTATACTCCACCAAATATTACTTTTCCCCCTTTTATTTTTTTGGTATAACCAGCATGTATTTTTTATTTTCTTGATTACTTATCCACTTATTCTTTGCTGTTTTTCATTGTTCTATCCCTGACAAGGAGCTCTGGTCATAATTAAGACACTCTCTACATCAAACATAAATGTGTTTTATCAACCTTCATGTTATTGTCTACTTGTGTGAGTTGTATAACAGGTTATTACATAGTTCTATGTGGTAGGTAAATAGTCCACTTAGATGATAAGGGCTCATTGCACCAACCATCATCCATGGACATAATGAGTTACTGAGTCCCAGGCTGCATGCAATGAGGATGATGTCATTCTGATTTGACCTAGTCATGTTGTGTATGGATGTCTTTGGGGATGGGACCATGGCGAAGATGGTCGTTTCTCATCTGTGATGTCCAAGGCTTACTTTAGGAGCTGATGAGCGTAACATCCTCAACAAGGTAGACCACATGTCTAAATAGGGCCAAACGGTGAACATTTAGTAAGGTTAATGTGCTTTCAAGGCTTGACTATCGTGTGACATTGTTGTTTGTTACCCTGTCATACTAGTGGAACATGAGAATGCACATGTGGAAGGCTTCAATGCACTTCTGATCGCTCAAAGGAATAGAACAGGTTTCGGAATCGTACTGCAGAATGAGGATGGCACATATATGGCATATATATATTAATATGTTCTGTAGATTTTCTGAAAACTCTAGTAAGATGTATGTAAATCTCATTTAGCATAGCTTAAGGAAGCAAAGAACAACCAGGATAAGGTGATACATACTGAAGACAACCCCACTTCTCATTCTTATTTGTGCTCTTTAAAACGGGCGGTGTCCCAGCAGTCTGACCAATGAGATGGGGGATTGACACTATAATCTTTACAATGGTGAGCTTACTGAGAAGTCTCTCATTGCACTACAGCCAGGAGAATCTCGTTCCACCTTCTCAAGGATGCCTTGGAATGTAACAAGAGCCACTGTAACCTACTACTAAAGAAACCAAGATTTAACTCAGCATTGAACAGTAACTTAGCATAGGTAAAAATTTAGAACCAGCAGAAGAACCATGAATGCCAACATAAACTCACTCATTAAATGAGAAAGCACACAAGCACTAACAATATTGAAGAATGGCATGGCTGCAGTACTAGTTGGAATATACTTCCCATCCTGCAATCCATAAAATCCAGCTCTTCAGGAAAATTTGAGAACAAAATGCAGTCACCAAGAGATGAAAGGAGGAACATCTAATTAAGGTGCAGAGATGAGCAACTTGACTATATGTAGTGAAAGAGTAGCAAAATGATGGCTACACATTATGAATAAAATAAATGAAACTAAGTTACAGAGAACAAAAATCATAATAATAATGTTTGCTTAATGCGTCGGATGCCTGTTTCGTTAGTCAGCCATTGCTGCAATGTGGGTCCAGGGCGGAGGTGGAGGTTGATATCTGCGGGGACGGTCTCTTCAGCGCCTCCATCCGATCGGGACAAGACTTTTGGCGTTGAAAAATGACTTGTGTAGTATCTTGTGGGCCAGGATTTTCTGGTTCAGTCATACAGCATGACTGAACAAAGAAATTTGGCGCTGGTCAAGTGTTTCTGAGATTGGGTGGAGGCCAGTTTTGGCAGAGACCTCCATGTTGCGGATGTACTCATGTCATCAGATACCCAGAATACGATGCTGGTTGTGCACGTGGAAGGCCTCCAGTCTTGACATATCATGTTTCAGAAATTGTCTAAGTTTCAGAACTGTGAAGCGGGACTGGGACCACACAGGACTGGTAAATGCGGATTTATGTTCCAAGGGAGATTTTGCTCTTACTCCACACACGTCTGAGGTTATGCATAGCAGACGCAGATAGTGCAATCCGCCTTGACATATTGGAACCGCTGCGCCCATTGGATGATATCATGCTACTGAGATAGATACAGAGAACAGGATACACAAAATGTAACTGGTAAAGTAATTGGAGAAGTGTACAATTTGATCTATTTAGGAAATAGGCTGGCGGAAATACACTTGCCTGCCAACTGGCCATACTTTTCAACATATGCATTCATACAAGACAAGTTCCATACCAGTGGAAGGGCTCCAAGATAATCCTGATCCACAAAAAAGATCACAGAGAAATTCTGGCGAACTACCGGCCAATTTGCTTGCAATTAACTATTTATAAACTGTTCACAAAAGTCATTACCTGCAGATTAGAAAGCCAACTCAGCGAGAATCAACTGTGAGAATAGGCAGGTTTCAGGAAGGACTACTCAACCAATGACTGACCACCTCCACACAACCAGTGGATGGAGGGAGTACGAGAAATCCGCATGCATCTATGTATTGTGTTTGTAGATTATGAAAAGGTCCTTGATAGCGTGGAAATAATTACAATGGTAAATGCCTTAAGGGACCAATGTATCAATAGAAAGCATGGCCAGCTTATAGAGAAGATAAATGAGAACTGCTCAACAAGCCACTTTTGATACCTATACACGGAGGAGCACGACAATGAGATACCATCACCCAAAAACTGATCACAGCTGCACTTGAAGAGGTTTTTAAGTCCCTAAACTGACAGGATTGAGGTTAAACAATAAATGGTGAGATACTCTCACACCTACATTATTATAAACAACATTGTGATCTTCAGCCACAGAAGCCGAACAAAGCTTACAAAAACTGAATAAAGCATGCAAAGGCGGTTGGCCTGAACATAAATAGAAAGAAGACTCAATTTCTACTCAACACTTTCTGCTCTACAGGGGAACTGCGATTGGAAGATGAGCCCATCGAAAATATTAATGCCTATGTCTACATAGGTCAGAAATCAACCACAATATTGATAAGAAAATCTCATGCAGGAGAGCTGTGGATTGGCTTTGCATCAACCACATTAAACCGATACTCCAGCAGAGAGATCATATAAAAAACATCGACATCCTCGACCAAACTGTGTTCCGTGATGCTGACGACTTTGCATCAATACAAAAGTACAGATGGGCTGGTCATGTGGTCAGCATGACTGATGATGATAGATGGACGAGGAGGGTATGTCTTTCTGTTGGTCATACAACTACAGCCGCCCACATGGCCAACTGCTGACGAGATGGAGAGATGATCTGCACCACGCCTTTGGACCATTATGGTACACCAAGGCATTCAAGCAGCTTTTGACTACCTGGCATCAGGCAAGCTTAATAAGAATGTTCTTGTAGATGTCAGAGGCGTCGATCGACCACTACCATGTCCAACTGCTGAGGCTGTGTTCATGCGTAGCATGTCAACCGAAATCACTACAGACTCCCCAGGTGGAGCTGAGTACTCCGCTGTCTTGGGATGAGGACTGCGATGAGTGTATTAGACCAATGTTTGTGTCAGGCTTTCCGTGTCTGTTCCATGTCAAACTCCCTGTTTTTTTTTCGTGTCTCGCTGCCGAGTCTAGATTGTGTTCACCTTTTGGTCAGTGTGATACTTGCTGTGCTGAGAATACAAGGTTTGGAGAGGTATCGCGTAGCCTCCAGTAGAGGGAGGGCCAGGCAGGAAGAAGGCAGAGCAGAAAGGTCTTTGAGTGGTGATAACCTGGACTGAACTCTGATGTGCAGCCAAGCAGAATGCCGATCTCCTTCATGCACTGGCCTCCCATGGTTCAAGCCAGGCATGAATTGCAGCATGACAAACAGAATAACCGAAAGCACATCAATTCCACAGAACTAAGTCCCTGATGCCACCTGGTGAAGGAGTTGTTCTTCTTCTTCTTCTGCGTTCGTTCTCAATTTCCCGCTACCAAGCTCTGAACAGGGCTTTGCAAGTAGCAGGATGTAATCCGGAGAACGGAATGCGTTGTGTCGCTAGTTTAGAGCTAGACTGCGATATTTGCACCTTTCGGTCCGACACATCCGTCTTCGGCAGAGAAGGAGTTGTAAATTATTGTTGTTCGACCATCATGAGTGATGAGGATCTTTTCTTTTTTCACCAAGCCAGTCCTTCCAGTCGAGTATTCTGTAATTCTGGCTTGTGGATGGGTGCAGAGATGGCTGACTAGTCCGATTTGGGACCTGCATACTCGCAGGCAGTGAAGGCATGGAAAGTTCGCTTCGCGAGATGGTGATCATGATTGTCAGCAAATTCATGCATCTCATCCGCTTTATTGCTCAGCCAGGAGTCTGCAACTGACGCAGCTTTTTGACTGTAGTTTAGCTTGTCAGCTGGCTTACGCTCTCTACTTTGCCTCTCGCCTGTCGTCACAGGATTCAACTGTGTTAGTGCTGGATAAATGAAAAGAGAATGACTTGAGGCGATGAATTTAATTTACGCAAGGAAGGGTTGCGCAGTTCGTCGACCTCTCTCTCTCGTCCAATGGTAACTAGTTACCCCTACACACCTCCGGTCTAAGTGTTAGCAAGGTGCCTCGAGAGTACATGTGTATTTTTGCTGCACGGCACAGCGATTTTGCTTTCACGCATTGTCGGGAATAGGGGACGATAGGATTAGAGTTTGACTACAACTACAATACGGCACATTATCAAATAGGTGTATCTTATTTCACATAAACTAATTGCAGTACGGTCCTTATGTGGTGTTCCGCTGATAAAACACTTCTTGAATTCATTCCAGTTTTGGAAGAAGATGAAATATCACAGAATATCCGAAATCGATCGGAATATAATCTGAATAGGAACCACCAAACATCAGAAAACTTGACACAAACACTAGAGCTAGTCGAAAGTGCAGCCATTAAAGTCCGAAGTGCAGCCATTTTACCTGATTGAATACCAGGATTCAGGTATTCAAATCAGGAAATAGTATTGATAAAGAAGGAGAAAGGATCCATGATGTAAAGAAGGCCAAATTTGTCATGAACTATATTCATGCAGTATGGAACTCTGCAGTTTTCTGCATAGAAAATAACAACCTTCCCATTTTCCTCAAAAGAAATTATGATTTGTTTGATAAATAAAAAGTAGTATTCTATTTGGGAATTCCTAAATTATAGTACAATCTTCAAATACATTTGTAAATATCAGAATTGGAGTTTCAGGTTTGAAGCAGAATGTATGTGGTAAAATTGTCCTTTACATTCCTATGGTGGTGCCTATTATTAACATATAGTAGCAGAGCATTGTATGACCACACTGACTCAACTGACCTTTTATATGTTTATAGTTCTAAAGAACATATGATGAAAAGTAATCTACATTCGTATCAGTTATTCAGATTACATTATACAGTTGAACACTGTTTACACAAATCAAAGTTCATTCATTTTATGTTCTCCATATGGCATATCTTGATTCTTCTAGTGCACTGTAGCTGGCTATTGACTACATTTAACAGATATTTCTAGAGTGTCTTCAAAATGCCATTAGCTTGACTGACAATTGATCTAGTTTGTTGCTTATAGCAAGCAATGTTTGGCATATAATGAACACAATTATGTAACAGTAATATCACTTCATCATTTTGTGCTTTTTAGCAACTGATTCCATTTAGATTTTGAAGCTTTGAAAACAAAATACTCATTTAATGTATTTTTATGTAGCATAAGTGTGTTAGTTGCATTTTTGTAGTATACTTTTGTTTATTTCTTTGAAGCTTTCATTTCCCATAATAATGAAACTGTTGTTATATGTTAGTCACGAACATTGGCGTCACTAGGGTTGGTGCTACCAGTGCAGTAATTTTGCGTAACGAGGCGCGCGCCCATCCAGACACACACCACACCATACAGAATTCAAAGTAATTTTGTTTGTAATGCTACTCGTAACCCTTGAGTAAATTTGAACTTTTGTTTCCTGTATTCAATCGCAACAACAAACTTATAGAACTTTTCTTTAACTAGTTTAGCTGCAGCATGATGAGCGCTAGAGTGTTGTTGATACTCATTTCACTATAGACCGTCCAGGTCTCACATGCATTTAACAGGGTGTGTAGAACGATTGCAGTGTAGACGTTGTTTTTGTCTGAGTTCTGATCCCTCGCCTATCTCACACTTCGCTATGAAGTCTACCAAATGCCGCACCTGCACTGGCTATTCATATATTCACCTCATCATAAATGGGAAAAACCTGAGACAAGAGTACTGCCAAAGTACATAAATCTGTTAACATTTAAACATTGGATGTGTCCTGTGATTGAATGTTCAGAAAAGGCAATATCTGGAGCCGGTTGATGCAAAACCTCTGTCTTTGCGATAAAGATGGAGATATCAAAGTTTTTTGCAAGCTGTGACAGACTGATCAATGCATTCTTGCATGTCGTCCTCTGTATTTAAATTTAATGCACAGCTGTTTGCATAAAGTAGATCATGTACAGTTATCTTGTGGATTTTGTTTTTGACCTTGAACCTTCTCAGATTGAATAGCCCTCTGTCAGGACAGTAGTGAAGCCCAACTCCAACGTTGCAATTGCTGTAGGCATCCTACCACATGGCAGAAAATATCATACTTAAAAGAGCCGGGGCCAACACACATCCCTGCTTCACACCTGTAGTAAAAGTAAAGGGGTAGAGTAGTTTTCCTGATCAATAACTCTGGCATCCAAACTTGGTCATAACTCTCCACAGACTGTGTCGATTGACTGTATCAAAGGCTTTAGTGAGGTCAACAAATGTCTTATAGAGAGAAACATTCTGTTCTTGACATTTCTCTTTGATTTGCTTTGCAGCAAAGATCATATTGATGGTCCCTGATTTTTTCAAAAGCCACATTGAGTCTCAGTCGGTAACTCCTGCGCCAGGTGAAGATTTAGTCTGCGGAGAAGTATTTTTGCAAGCACTTTTCCTGCTCAGCAGAGAAATCCCTCTATGGTTACTACCTTTACGCTTATGCATACGAACAATGGACTCGTCTTTGAATTCCTAGGATGCTTTTTTCTTCCACATTTTATCAAACAACTGAGTAAGCTTCTCAACCATCTTTTGGCCGTCAGCTTTGTAGATGTACTGGGAGGGTGTCAGCTCCCAGAGTTTTGTCGTTTAGGAGGAGGTCAATCGTGACCTAGTATCTTGCTCAGTCAGAAGGATCATCCATGCTCTCAGTTATTTCTATTTTCTTCTTCATTAACAGTAGAAGGTCTATTAAAGACCTTTCCAAAATATTCTATCTTTCCAGTAGTCATTTTTCTCAGTGATTCATCTTCGCTTAAGAGCAGTGTCAGATTTGATCTATAAGAGACCTAAAGAGGCTCAGAACACTGTAAAAATTCCTCATATCATGCCTGCCAGCAAATCTCTTCAGCCTTCTGATTCAGCCACACATCATACATAGCACGGAGCTGTCGCAGTGCATTCGCTCGAGTGCTTGTAAAGGCATTCTTTTTCGTCACAGATTGAGGATTGTTAGTGTGTGCATGGTGGGTGCAGTGCTTCTTGTGTAGTTTAATTCACAATTTTCATCAAACCAATCCTGATGTTTGCTTGTGCAGGTACTGAGAGCATCAACTGCAGTAGAGTGAACCCAACTTAGTTTTTCGTCAGTCGTAGCATTATCTGTTGTCTCCAGCTGATCTGCCAGATATGAGCAAATGATTGTCCTGCACAATTATCTCTGAGTCCATAGGTGTTGTTTAAATTTGTGTATTAATCTTTCACAGTCCGGTCTAATTAATAAAATGTGTGTCTTAGAAACAATTCTAATCAATTAGGGTGGGCTGTTAACGGTAAAGAACCTCTTGTACCCCTCCATAGATGAAGAGAAGGCTTGCTGTATACAATCAACTAGTAGGTCACTTGTAGGATGGAATTCTGTGTTATATAATTGCATAATAAAAATGTTGCTTGCTCGTACACAATCACCCTGTATGATGCGATGACATCTATTAGAAATAATGTCAGTGATTGAAAAAAATAAATCAGAGGAAGTATGTCTATGATTGGCTACAGTTGGCCATAAAATTAATAAATTAACATTGATTTAGAAAACAAAATGTCTACTGAAACAGTACACTAACATTTTATAGACAGTCATTTTGGTATGACACTCTAATTATGTCTCCAGGTGCTGTCTGCACCCTCATCACCCACCTAGTGGCGCCACTGGTCATGAAATGATATATAAGAAGCCCTCTCAATGGAACATACAATTATATTGTTTTGTATTGCTTTGGTCTTCATTGTTGTGCTTCTTTCCAGCTACTGCCCTAATAATACATTCCTTCTTTGTTTACCTTGTTGCCCACCTAATTGGCATGTCCACAACTCCTTACATGATCAAGAGTTGAACATCCACTACAACATGTCTTCGTTCAGTGAGAACACCATGTATCAGATGATGAAGCACAGATGTATTTACATGGTAGAGTATCCTTCCCTTGCATGCTCTGCTTCTTGTTAACATATTTAACTTTATTTCTCCTCCCAGGTAAGGAGAAATGTCAGCAACAAAATATGTCATTGACACAGGGATAAAATCACCAACAAAACATGTCATTGACATAGGGATAAAATCACCAACAAAACATGTCATTGACACAGGGATAAAATCAGCAACAAAATATGTCATTGACACAGGGATAAAAGCACCAAAACATGTCATTAACACAGGGATAAAATCACCAACAAAACATGTCATTGACACAGATTAAATCAGCAACAAAACATGTCATTAACACAGAAATAACATCAGCAACAAAGTGTCCTGGCACTGATACATTATCGTCAACAAACATATCACTGACACAGGTATATTATCAACAACAAACATGTCACTGACACATGTATATTATCAGCAACAAACATGTCACTGACACAGGGATATTATCAACAACAAACATGTCACTGACACATGTATATTATCAGCAACAAACATGTCACTGACACAGGGATATTATCATCTACAAACATGTCACTGACACAGGTATATTATCAACAACAAACATGTCACTGACAGGGATATTATCAACTACAAACATGTCACTGACAGGGATATTATCAACTACAAACATGTCACTGACAGGGATATTATCAACAACAAACATGTCACTGACACAGGTATATTATCAGCAACAAACATGTCACTGACACAGGTATATTATCAACAACAAACATGTCACTGACACAGGTATATGATCAACAACAAACATGTCACTGACACAGGTATATAATCACCAACAAACATGTCACTGACACAGGGATATTATCAACTACAAACATGTCACTGAAAGAGATATTATCAACTACAAACATGTCACTGACAGGGATATTATCAACAACAAACATGTCACTGACACAGGTATATTATCAGCAACAAACATGTCACTGACACAGGTATATTATCAACAACAAACATGTCACTGACACAGGTATATTAGCAACTACAAACATGTCACTGACAGGGATATTATCAACAACAAACATGTCACTGACACAGGGATATTATCAGCAACACTCACTGCACACACCTAGACAATATGAGTGAGAGTAGATTACATTATGTAAGTAAGTATACAAGAACAGATGGTAGTTTTATTGTCACATTGGCAGAAACATACAAATGCAGCAGAATAGGATAACAGACATAATATAACAGTAGTTTAGCTCCATTATATTCATCTCTGTTATGTGAAGAAGGGTATATGAAGAAGAGTAAATGAATAAGGGCATATGGAGAAGGGTATATGATGAAGATCCTATGAAGAAGAACAGCATAACAAGAAGACCATTTGCTGAAGACCATATGAAGAAGGTTGTGTGAATTAGAACATTAACAAGAACTAAATCAAAATATTTCCAGAGGAGGCTCAATGATCATAACAGAAATGAATACCCAGATTATAATTGAGATTAAGGTGGAAAGAGAAATACTTAAACAAATCGAAAGATTTCTGTTAAACGAAGTAACAACAATGGTCGCAGAGACAAATATTTTTCTAAGCGTATGAAATACATATATAGAAATGCCTCACTATATGAACACATGTTTTACCAATACTCACTCATATGAGCGACTTCAATTATGACCAGATACCTGGCATACAAACATTAGTTAGCTCTTAAACATTTTCCTAGCATTTTGTTATACCAGTTTGCCCTTTTCAAATTGGCTTCATGCCATGTTTTTCTTCAGTTTGATTTTGAAAGTTGTGCTTAACCCAGATCTTTGAAATTGTTAATGTGCATCCGTTATATTTGTGCCTATAATATTCAAACTGGATCGTAAGTGTGGTGGCAAGGCTAAAAGAAACCATAAGCTTGAAAGTTTGAAAGAAAAACATGAACTAATGAAACTTATTGGTCAAGGCATGGGTGCGAGTAAAATAGGTAACAAACTAAGTCTATCAAGATTAATGCATTTAAGAATAGATTGGATGCACATAGCTTTTAGAACGAGGAAATGTAAATGAAACTGGTTGTTTACAGACTCTGCATAGTCTTCTAAACCTGTATAAAATCGTTAAGTTCAAATCAACAGTTGTTACAATTTTGAAAGCAAATTGTTTGAGGAAAATTAAAACACTGCACTAATGCATACTAAAGTGATTAGAAAGCAGAACAGTTTAATTAATCTGGAAAAAGTTTTAAATATTTGGATTGAATATCAAGTCAGTCACAATATTCCTCTAACCATGGACATTATCGAAGCCAAAAAAGTGTTCATTAGCCTATCCTATCATCAGAGCACTACTAACATTTTCAGTGTACTGCGAACTATAGAAACTAAAGATAAGTACACAGAAAACTGTATACACCATCTTCTCCTGCAGTCATAAAGAAGCAAAGAGATCCATTAACATCAAAATGAATGGGGGAATTACTAGTAAACGAGGATACCCCAGTTTATCTGGGAGTAGCACTGGCAGACAGTTGAAATTTGGCAGCCACATCTGCAATGTTAGAGTTGAAGCAACAAGGGAATTAAGCTTAATCAAGAGAATTGCTAGTATAAATTGGGGAGCTGATAAACAAACTCTTTGCCATCTATACCTTGGTTATGTACGACCAGTGATGGACTACGGTTGAAGCATTTGAAATGTGGTGCTACCGAAGAATGGAAAGAGTGAGTTGTACTACCAACAATTGCCAACACACTGTATGTGAACAGTGAAACAACGGAAGAAGACCTGTATCTATATAAGAATGGCATTGGGCTGCCAAGAGCAAGCTTGCTCAGCAGCTATAGGATAAGAAGAACAACAACAGTCTATCCTATCACACTCAGCCTGCCATTATGGAATATAGTCTAGTGTGATGCAGAAATTGTATGGACTCTTATATATGGGAAACCACATAGCAAAATATGGTAGATGTATCAGAGAAAGCACAACAAAAAAATTAAACTCAATGATACAGCCAAAATATTTTTATTAAGGATAAATGAGTGGTGAAGCTTTAAACTCATTCATTACAGCACTACTTATGGCCAGAAACTGGTACATCAAATTTGAAATAAAAAATGAATCCAATAAAAGACTACTTAGTCAAAGTTTTTAAAATACCAAAGGAAATTATCTTTCAAAGTCATAACAACGTCTGCAAATTTCAAAATCAATGTTATTGTAATATATTTGTAGGATTTAATATTTGTTACAAAGTTTTGTACAATTGTTTAGCGCTACAAAAATGAATGGTTCACAGAGAACTGGAAGTAGCTTGATAAACGAAAACAGGTCTATATATTAGTGTATATTCATGCTTTTTCATGATTTCTACTCATAATTGGATACACTACATGGAAATTTTCAAGAAAAGGACATCAAATGCTTTAGAATATCAGAATTTGATTGTAAACAGACATTTTATATGATTTTTTAAAATCTAAATATTTTTTTTTTCCTACAGTCATATTGTTATAATTATACTATCTAATGATTTAAATATGCAAATATATTTAGTTATTTAAACAGCACACTCATTTATCTTTAAAATAATTATATCATTTTTAAAAATCTGTTGAAAATTGAGAAAACTACACCGGAAATTATAGACACATCTCTAGTTGAAAAATGTGAACATAAATTATTGCCACCACAGAGTGTTTTTTAATCCAGCAGTGAATGAGTTAAGGCATCAAAGTTGTCTTTAATTTTACCCTTGAACTATTGAACATGAGATTATACAGCCCTGGAGTTGCTTTGAGTTTGTGATTCCTCCATTAAGTTATGTGGATTGGTAAGATAGTCTGTTAACTACCCGCTGTGTTGATGGAATGCTACCTTGAGAGATTTGCAATCATTTTGTTATGCATAAATAGCTTTGTAGTAGACAGCAATAGTGAGACATCAGAACTTACTGTGAGCTTGTGCATGTTTTACTATTGTGATATGTTGTAAATATGTTGTGAATTAGTTGCAAGCTTTCAGTAACATATTTCTATGCACAAACATTTGACAAATTATTAGTATCACATTTTTGTTTTGCAATAATCACATTCGTAAACTTGGGAAAGAAGTTTTCTACATGGGGTTTAATCTATATACTGACAATATTCCATTTTATTTGATCATTTAAAATCACATTTTTTCCCCTTCCAAATATTTTCCTCTTTGAATACATTCCCAAAAGATGTGATGTTATACCCTCATTCATATATTTCATTGTCATGTTGTCTTCAAATTTAATATGCCCTACATGAACAAGTATTTTTACTATGTGTTCCAGTTTAGATACGTCTTTCGTCACGTCAATTGGTTTCCTAACAGAAAGCCTGACGTTATAGTATATATGTACTGTTTGTTTTACATGGTAATGTTGCCAGTCCCTTGCACAACTATACTTAGGTTGCAGTGGTTCTTAAATTAACTTAACTGAACGTCTGTATACTGGTTTAGAAGACTCTGCATAGTCCGTATGCAACCAGTTTCTGTTACTTCACTTGATCTAAAAATAACTATGTGCATCCAATTTATTCTTGAATGCGTTAATTGACCCTGCCTCCACTGTTCTTAACTGCCCCAGTAAGAGTCCAGGTATCCAAACCATTATTTCTTCAGATGGCTCTCGTTGTACATCATTACCATTTGATCAGGCTCTTTTTTGTAAAGTACGTTCTGGATGGGTGACTATGCCTAGATGTGTCTCTTTCAGGCATGGAGGAGTCTGGATGTATGGCTCCTTTTTCTTCTTCTGTTTCTACTGCTGAAGGAGTATAGTACTAATACAGCAGGTAGCCAGCATGTGACAAATTGCTGCATGTGCCCTTGTAGTGGTGGTTTCTGCTGAGATTTTGTTTACATGACAAGGCTGATAACCTTAAGTGACCTTCTGTGTAGTTGTCTGTTACAATACGGTGAGGATACTAATCCCAAACAACCCCCTATATAGTTGTGTGTTACAACATGACAAGGTCGCTAACCTCAAACAGCCCTCTTTGTAGTTGCCTGTTACAACATGACAAGGTTGATAACCTCAAACAACCCTCTTTGTAATTGCCTGTTACAACATGACAAGTCTGCTAACCTCAAACAGCCCTCTTTGTAGTTGTCTGTTACAACATGACAAGGTTGCTAACCTCAAACAGCCCTCTTTGTAGTTGTCTGTTACAACATCACAAGGCTGCTAACCTCAAACAGCCCTCTTTGTAGTTGTCTGTTATAACATCACAAGGCTGCTAATGCCAAACAACCCTATATATGGTTGTTTGTAACAACATGACAAGTTTGTTAACCTCAAACATCCCTCTTTGTAGTTGTCTATTATAACATTACAAGGCTGCTAATCCCAAACAACCCTATATATGGTTGTTTGTTACAACATGATAAGGTTGCTAACCTCAAACAACTCTTTTTAGTTGTCTGTTACAACATGATGAGGTTGTTAACTCCAAACAACCCTCTGTGTAGTTGTCTGTTATTACATGGTTGTTAGGGACTGAAGCAGTCTTTAATTTTTTTTAATTTTCTTTTTTTAGTTAGTTGGGAGGAAAAGTAAAAAACTGGATTATTTAAAATGGTATTATTGTAACAAAACTGGTGATAGAAAGCTCAACTTCCTACCAAAAATATGTAGATGCACCTTCATTTAGATAATTCATTTTTAAAGAGCCTTTGTAACGAAAGCAACTTGAAACATTAGTCTGGCCTTTTCTCTATTGTTTATATCTTATCCAACTGATTTTACATTTTTTTTAAAAACATGTCATTCCAACCACATATATCATCCTTTTGTTCAAACGTTCTTTATTATAAGGTTCATCAAAAAGCCAACAAAAGAGACAGATGTTTGTTGTATATGAGGATGAGATTAGTCTAATAAATTGTTTAAAAAACTAATGTGTCATAAGACACAATATTCCAGCAAGAAACTAATGCAGTCCTCATAGGACACAATATCCCAGCAAGAAATTCTTAACTCAATCAGTTATAACAAGCGTCAGATGAGCAGGATCTATCCAAGAGGTGGTCGAGTGGACTCCAGCAACTTTCTTCCACAGGTAATGTTCAATTGTCAGTCTATTAAGAGCTCTCATTCATATACCTAATGACTTTGAGGATTACTGACTTGGAAGATTAGCCTGCTGCAACACATTTCAGGTTCTGTACAAATAATAGCTTATAATTATACTCTCTGGGGTGACATCAGATGATTCCAACACTAGTCTCCGAACTGAATTTTAGAGGACAGTGGTGTGACATGATCAGATGACTTCAACACCAGTCTCCGGACTGACTAACCTGATGATAAAGATCCACAGATATTGCCATGATGAACTTAGTCACTCCCATTTTACATTTGGATGTAGAAATGGTCTTTTCATTCTTTGTGGCTTGTAATTTTTACAGGCTAAGGTAAACAAAAAAGTGGAAATTCAGCAGAATTAACCTCTGATTGGAAATGGTTTTTGAAGACTACATTGTACTAAGCCGCAGCCTATGAGAAGTGGGGTGGTCAGTGCTCTTCCTTGCTGTTTTTACTTTCCCTAACTCGTGCGTCAGGTACCCATTTACAGCAGGGTTGACTGAAGAAATGGTCCCGATTAAAATCACGACCCAGGTTTTTTTAGTCTCCGGATGCGATTCGAACTGAGGCACGCTGTTACTACACAGAAAATAGTGAATTATTTGCTATGAACACAATCCTCAAGGATAAGGTAGCTGGCCCTATACCCAACCTACCTAAGTCACCTCTGACGGCAAGACTGGCATGCTGTAGTGGGTCTTCTACCCTGGGGGCAACTCTTCTCTCTCTTCTCACCTCACTCTGTTTCATTTGACTCTATCCTACAGTCACACCCTTGCACAACTTTCACACGCGCCCTCGTGGTAAAGCCCTTCCATTGCACTTTGGTTGGGCTAGCTTCTGAGGGCGCACAAACCTAGCATAGGTACATACAGATGCACACATGCATCCAAGCACTGGTTTATGCGTCCTGATATCGCCCAATGGACTACGGTCTGGGGTGGAAAATGGCGCGCCTCTGCCAGTAGAAACTAGTGAGACAAACATTTAAGCAAAAAAAAAAAAAAAAAGCATGCTGTAGTGCTCCCCTGTAACACCCAGATATACAGTTAAATAATTTCTGAACTTTGTTTATTTTGTAGATAGGTTTACATTTATGGCGAAGATGCACCCTTTCAATCACAGACAAAGTCTTTTTGGTTATATTAGGACACAACCAGTGTATGAATGCATGTTCTCGGTCATTTTTCCAGACCTGGACTATTTGAGGTATAAATGACTGGAAATGTTTTTCAGTGTATGGATCTGTGTGTACGTTGTTCCAAACCTGGACTATTTGAGGTATGAGTGACTGGACATGTTTTCCAGTGTATGGATCTGTGTGTGTGTACGTCATTCCAAACCTGGACTATTTGAGGTATGAGTTACTGGAAATTTCTTCCAGTGTATGGATCTGTGTGTGTGTGTGTGAATGGTTGTTTCAGACCTAGACTGATTGCGACATGAGCTACTGGATATGTTTTCCATACACTTTCCCAACATTCACATTACCCTCAATGGCAATTTGTCTAAAATAGATGGAAAATGAGATTTGGTAAAGAAAAAGCAAAATTCTCAGATTATTCAAATAATCACTATTTATTTTAATTTGATGTGTCATGCACTTTAGCTATATAAAGAGGACAAACACGATTAGGCAAAGCATTCTTGGCATTCTTAATCGGGTACTGTAATAGGTAAGCACTGATTGTAATTTTTGGCTCAAAACACATTTTGTGCTAATGACACAGACACAGTTAGGGGTGCTGAAGACAGACATGACTGTTATTCCGGATGGACTAATGTCTCTTTCACAACCTCCTAGTGTCTGCATCAACATACATTTTAAAAATCACTTGATAAAGTTCTGGTCTGAATAGTTTCTAGAGCAGGAACACAGGCAAAGGATGAATATTGTTGTTGTAGATTGACTAGAAGAAGCACCCCAATGATTTTTTTAAATTGTGGGATCAGCAAATTAAGACTTCAGTGAATTACATTTTCTTAAAAATGTGGCAAAATTAACTTACATTTTCTTTAAATATTACTTCAGTAAATTTAATTTTCTTCAAAATGTGACTTTAGTAAATTACATTTTCTTCAAAAGATGGCTACAGTAAATTACATTTTCTTCAGAACATGGCTACAGTAAATTGCATTTTCTTCAAAATATGTCTATAGTAAATTAAATTTTCTTCAAAACATGGCTACAGTAAATTACATTTTCTTCAGAACATGGCTACAGTAAATTGCATATTCTTCAAAACATGGCTACAGTAAATTACATTTTCTACAAAACATGGCTGCAGCAAATTATATTTTCTTCAAAACAGTAAATACAATTTAAAAAATTAAGTTGTAACATTAGCAAATGTGTTTGTTGCGTTCCAAATTAGTGGCTTAACAAAGTTACATGTTTTTCAAAATATGGCTTCAAGAAACTACATAATCTTTAAATTATAGTTTCATTAAATACAATTTATTTTCAAATTATGACAAATAAATTTCGCTTCAAACTAAATTATAGCAATTAAATTATAGCAATTAAATTTTCTTTTAACTTTGACCTAATCAAATGACATTTTTGTTCAGTCAAAAATTGGGACATATCTAATAATGTTTCTTTCAGAAATATATAGACACTGTATTCCATTGACACTGTCAAATATGTCCGTCCAATTGCATTTGGATCAATGGTTTTAGAGAATTGTGTGCCACACAAATCTACGAATCAAGCTAAACTTGAATCCTTTTTTTTTTTTTTTTTTGTTCTTTTGCCTTATTTCTCTATTCCCCACGGTGGTGTGCTTTGCACTGTGGTTTTTATTTTGCGCCTGTCGGCCCAGTGCATCCGACTTCAGCATGCATTTTATGAAAGGGTCTGCTTCCTCCTGCATTTTCTAAGGGTTTGCATTCCCGGGGTAACGGCCGGTGCTGTGATGGGGATCGAACCCAGCACCTTCTGGGTGTGAGCTGTGTCACTTAACCACGCTGTCCCCCATACTTGGATCTAAGCGAGCATGAACAGTAATCACCAGAGTGATACCTGGTTGGAAAGAGTAAGGTTACTGTTCACTTCTAAGCATGTTACAAAAGACATCTAAAGAGGGTTATGAAGCTAGCAAGCTCACGTAAAACCGTTTCTTATAAAGGGACCAGCTACAGTGGCAGCCCTATACTTCACTTGTGAATAAATCATTTGTAAAATAATAAAATCAGGTGTCACATAGCATGTTCAAAGAAACGTGTAGTTGTGGGTCAAAGATGCTGTAGGAAATGAGCTGACAGCAGCCAGCAATTCATAGTTGACAGATTGCGTCAGGGACATCGAATCATAGCTAACCAAGATTCTATACTGCCTCCAAGTGGCAGCCCTGTAAACAGATTGCACCCAAATAGCCTGGCTAAGAGAATAGGAATAAAAAAAGAAAGCCAAACCTGATTCCAAAAATGTTGTGATGAAACCCAAATGTGTAGCGCCGAAAGGTGTATCACAGCCTTGCTGTAAACTAAGACACAATGTCATAATGTCCTTTTCGGGACGAACGCTGAAGAAGAATAAGAAACGTTTGTACACTGACCCAAGTCTTGATGGCAACAGTGTGATCAATCTATGTTCTCATTTTTTGTAGATTTTCTGGAATGCAGGATGTCAGATGGTTGCTCTTAACTTCCAGACAGCTGACATTAACATGCAGCTTAACCAGGGCAAATTTGAATACAATGGAAACTGTGGGTAAGGAGACAGTAAAGTTGAAACCCTAGATTTGTGGAATCTAGAGTAGTCGAGGAGCTTCAGATTTGGGAAATCTAGAGTAGTCAGTGAGCTTCAGATTTGGGTAATCTAAAGTAAACAGTAAGCCTCAGATTTGGGTAATCTTGACTAAGCAGGGAACTTAACATTTGGGAAATCTAGAGTAGTCAAAAACCTTCAGATTTGGGTAATCTAGAGTAGATTTGGAGCATACGTTTTTGGAAAACTATCGTACTTTGGAATCTTGAGATTTGTGGAATTTAACTTAACGTCTTTACACTGGCTTAGAAGAATCTGCAGAGTCTGTAAACAACCAGTTTCATTTACATTTCCTTGCTCTAAAAGCTATGCGCATTCATTCTATTCTTAAATGCATTAATTGTCCCTGCCTCCACTACTTCCTGTGGCAATTCATTCCAAGCATTTACCACTCTCTGACTATAAAAAAATATTTCCCAATATCTAATCTGGACTTTTCTGTAGTTAATTTGTAGCTATGCCCTCTTGTTCTTCTAGGTGGTTGTATTTTGAAAAACTTGATATTGTTGAGTTTATCCTTTCCTTTGATTATCCTATAAACCTGTAATTAAGTTACCTCGAGTTCTTCTTTTCTAGACACAGTTTGTTGTTATTTCTGAGTCTTTCCTCATAACTGTAATTCTGGAATCCCACTATCAGCTTTGTCGTTCTTTTTTGAATCCATTCCAGCATGTTTATGTCCCCTCTATGATAAGGACTACACACCTGTACACAGAACTCCAATCTAGGTCTAACTAATGCTATATACAGTTTGACTATCACTTCCTTGCTCCTATGTTTAATATTTCTTTTTATCATACCTAACTAAATTTGCCATTTTTACTGCTACCTGAACCTACTCACTCACTTTACCTGTATGATCTATTATAACCCCTAGGTCCCTTTCCTTTTCTATCATTCTAATATTGTTCTCACCCATTCTGTAATTATGTTCCATATTGGATCTACCAATGTGGATGACTGTATATTTATCTACATTTTCCAGCTCGCAGACCATTCTCAAATTTGATCTAAATTCAACCTCAATATATCCACTTCTGCTTTAGATAAGACACTACTGCATAGTATTGTGTCATCCACGAATTTTGCAATCATCGATCCCATATCAATGCCCAAATCATTTATATATAACAAGAACAAAATTGTTCCCAAAACCTAGCCCTGTGGCATTCCACTTTTTATTTCACACCACTCAGAGTATTCCTTATTTATGCCCACTCTCTGTCTTCTTCCTGTTAACCAATTTCCAATCCATTTGACAACTTCCCGACCTATTCCATGTGATTTTAACTTTCAAAATAATCTTTGATGAGGTACTCTATAAAAGGCCTTTGAAAAATCTAGTTAAATAACATCCACTGACTCCACTTTATCTATCATTTTAGTAACTTTCTCAATAAATTCTAATTTTTCAAGTACGATCTCTTTCTAGTAAACCAATGCTGACTATTTCTGATTAAACTTGTCTAAATGCATGTCTAAATGCATTACAATGTTTTCTTTGATTATTGACTCTAACAATTTACAGACTATGCTCGTTAGACTCACAGGTCTATAATTTGCTGGATCTAATTTTTTGCCCTTTTTGAATAAGTGGATCACGCCTGCATCTTTCCAATTCCCTGAAACAATACCTTTTGCAAGTGATTCAGAACATAATATAACCAATGATTTTGCTAGTTGGTCTCTAATTTCAAACAGCAATTGTGGATGAATATATCGTGACCTGGACATTTATCCACTTTCAACGCCTCCATTTAAAAAAAAAAACCATTTCCTCTGTAATACAGATTGATCTTAATCCCACTTTATCCATGTCTCTTTAGATAATATATATATAGGCTCTGGTATCTTGGGGCAGTCTTCATTTGTGTAGACTGTGCCAAAGTACTGATTGAGTTGATTAGCGTACTCCCTATTCTCACTTATTATTTTTTTTGGTGCTGCCTATGAGAGGGCCTACTTTGTCTTTCATTCTTTGTTTATTTCTAACATAAGAGAAGAAGCTTTTACTATCTAGGATACTGTTAAAGATTTGTGAGCTTCAGATATTTCAAATCAACAGTACTTTGGTAGCTTTAGATTTGGGGGAAATCTAGGGTACTTTGGTAGCTTTAGTTTTGGGGAAAATCTACAGTACTTTAGGAGCTTTATGTAGGGAATCAACAGTACTTTAGGAGCTTCATATAGGGAATCAATAGTACTTTAGGAGCCTCATGTAGGGAATCTACAGTTACTTAAGGAGATTCATATAGGGAATGTACAGTACTTTAAGAGATTCATATAAGGAATGTACAGTTACTTTAGGAGATTCATGCAGGGAATTTACAGTTACTTTAGGAGATTCATATAGGGGATCTACATAACTTTGAGAGCTTCATGTAGGGAAACTATAGTACTTTAGGAGATTCAGATAGGGAATGTACAGTACATTGGTAGCTTCATATATAGGAAATCTGCAGTACTTTAGAGTACATTGAGAGGTTCAAATTAGGTGGATTTAGAATACATTGAGAGGTTCAGATTTGGTGGATATAGAATATATTGACAGCTAGAGACTTGGGGAATCTATAACACATTTGGAGCTTTGTGAGCTTCAGGTGAATTTGAGGCAACTTAAAAATACAGGTTTATATGATAATCAACAGAAAGAATAAATAAGACTACAATTTTTTCAAAATACAACCAGCTACAATAATAAGACGGCACAGTTACAAATTAATTAAAGAAAGGTCCAGATTAGATATTAGGAAATACTTCTTTTAACCAGTGAGGGGTGAATTCTTGGAATGCATTACCACAGGAAATAGTGGAGGCAAAGTCAATTAATGCATTTAAGAATAGATTGTATGTAAATAGTTTTTAGATCAATGAAATGTAATAGAAACTGGTTGTATACAGACTCTGCAAATTCTTTTAAACCAGTATAAAGACATTAAGTTAATTTAAGGTATTGGAAATCTACAGCAGTTTAAGAATATCAGATAACTAACTACCTCATATATGATACAGGAATAAAATAATGAATATCACATTTCCCTGGTTTTTGTAGATGATGATCATATGAGTGCTCACTTGGTTCACTATGAGACTTGGTTGAAATAACAGGAAGAGTGTCATGTAGTCATTATAGAAACATAATCAAACATACGAGTACTGCAGAACCATGTATGGAGACAGCACAAAGCGTTCAGTTACAATCCTACCAAAGGATGAGAAAGAACCTGAACCAACATTGGAAGAAGTACGCTCTGCAATTAAAAGCCTGAAAAAGGGAAAGTCCCCAGGATGCGATGATATCCCAGCAGAGCTAATACAAGCAGGAGGAGAGGCATGTGCTCGAGTCTACCACAAGCTGTGTAAACAGATATGGCACAGTGCAGAGTGGCCAGAAGCATGGAAGAAATCAATTTATATTCCCCTCCCCAAAAAAGGCAACCTGAAGCTGTGCACGAACTACCGAACTATCGCACTGATCAGCCATGCTAGCAAGATACTCCTGCGAATCCTATTAAGAAGGATAGAGAAAAGGTTTGAATCTGAAATTCACGTAGTCCAGGCAGGTTTTAGGAAAGACAGAGGGACCCGGGACCACATGTTCAATTTAAGGAATATCTATGAAAAATGTAGAGAGTTTAATGTAGACCTGTACACATGTTTCATTGATTACACTAAGGCCTTCGACACGGTAAAACATCAAAATCTGTGGAGAATCATGAAGGAAATGGGGTTTCCTTTGCATATAGTCCATCTCATTGAAACATTATACCAAGATCAACAAGCCGCTGTCCGAGTATCTGGGCAAACATCAGATTGGTTTGCAGTACAAAAGGGAGTCCGACAGGGATGTATACTCTCACCTTATCTGTACAACATATATGCGGAATGTATAATGAGAAATGTGCGAGAAGATGAGAACATTGAAAGTTTCGACCCATTTACGATTGGGGGGTACGAGATTCTAGAGTTACGATATGCAGATGACACAGTGATACTATCAAGAAGTGCGGAAGGGCTAGAGCAGCTACTTTCAGCCGTTAATGGACATAGTAAAGATCAAAATCTGTTCATAAACAAAACAAAGATAATGACCACCGATAAAACACAATGTCAGCATACATTTACAGTGGGTTGTGAGGAAATAGATCAGGTTACACATTTTGAATATCTGGGCTCCAGAATCGACAAAAATGGTGACTGCTCGAAAGAAATCAGAAGAAGACTAGCTACGGCAATGCAGAGACTGAACAGCCTGAAGAAATTATGGCAGGGCACTAACAAAACGATAAAAGTAAAAGTCTTGAGAGCCTGTGTTTTTCCTGTGGCAGCTTATGGCTGTGAAGCATGGACGATTACCAAAACTTCTAGACAAAGAATCGAATCCTTCGAGTCAAAATGTTACAGAAAGATCCTCAGAATACCCTGGACAGAGAAAAGAACAAATGTAGACATTCGGCAAGAGTTGAGCATAGAGGAGAACTGGTTTATCAATTCCATTTTGGCTAGAAAATGCAAATACTTTGGTCACATCAAGAGACACAACGGTCTTGAGAGGACGGTGATGGAAGGTATGGTGCCAGGCAAAAGAGGAAGTGGTAGACCAAGAAGATGATGGCACCAAGATATCCAGGAGTGCCTGAGTATGACAGTGGCGGAAGCTGGAGTTTTGGCAAGGGAACGAGTTTCTTTCAGACAGACTGTGATGGGAGCGACGTTCTACAAAGGACATGCTACATGATGAATCAAACATAGTTTTTCTTCTTAATAATTGTGATTGTAATTTTTATAATAATTTCTTACATAGTGAATAATTTTGAATGATCTCAACCCCAGGTATCTGCTAAAGCCAGACTTCATGAGGCGACCTGATCGTACATTTGACCCATTCTCTGAGAGCCCTGTAGATGGTGTTATAGCTGCTCACTGCTCAGTTCAGGTAAAGTAAATGTGCTCAATTCTCTTAGAAGTGTTAATGTTCCCAACTGATGTCATAGTCGGGAGTGAAATTGGGGTCAATTCTAACTAATATCACCCAAGAAAATCACAGTGCATAGCCCAGACAGCAACAATCCATCTACTGACCTTCTCACAGCAGATCGGTTCCTACTTACAAAAGAAGAGCCATAGGGACATCATAAGCTAGTGGGTTAAGGGGTCAGGCTACCAAAATTATTTTTTTCTTTATTAATAAAATCAGACCTAATATTTTATAATCGCAATGTTAGGCTATGAATGTAGATATATTTTATAATCGCAATGTTAGGCTATGAATGTAGATATATTTTATAATCGCAATGTTAGGCTATGAATGTAGATATATGTGCAGGTTTAAAAAAAAAAAAAAAAAAAAAAAAAGAATACTCGGTTGCCATGATAAATGCGGTGACCTTGAAAAAATGCTTGCTTGCAAATACCTTCAATTTAAAAAAACAAACATGTATTAAAAATAATATGAATGATCCATAAATGTTAAGCATATTTCTGGGGAAAGGGCATATTTATTTTATGAGAAAGGTTCAAAAATATTTTTTTTCTTTTTTTCTATTTGAGCTCCACGAAAAGTTTACAAAATACATCAACATTTGGCATAAAAAATGTTTTTTAATAAAATATATTTGACCAAATTAGCTTTTCTTTAAAAGATTACCAACAAGAGTGTATGAGAAATGTACACACCAAATTGCATGTTTCCAACATCTATATTAGCTGAGATTTTAGGGTTTCAGATACATAACAAATGGAAAAAAAAAGATTTTGAGATAATTCAATTTTAAACTTTGAAAGCAAATAAAAATAAGTTTAATAACAAAAAAAAGTCTTCTTGCATTGTTTTTTTAATTAAGCAGCATATACATAGTCATTTGCAAATACAATTAATTGTTAAATGCACCAGCAACATATGTTTCACCTTCTGCTAACTCGTGCTGGTATTCTCATCCAATATGCCTTTTTTTAAAGTTTTTTCCTTTTCCACTTTGTTTCACCCAATGTTCATCTTCTTAAATCATAGTATTTTGTGTTCATCATTCGAGTAGCATGTGTGTGATTTACAACACCCCATTCCAGTTCAATTCTGTCCGTTACCATTTTTAGCCCTACAGGACCACAGTTGAAAAATAGAGTGGCAAAGGAAGTTGCCGGCTCTACCGCTGATAGTGAAGCAAATGCTGTTCTAGGGCAGTGCTGCCAAATCAATGAGTTGAAACTTTCATTGGCATTCTGCGTACCCATTTTTGCAGGAGGAGATTTGAATCTTTCAGCCTTGTCACAATTGGGTAGATGAGTCTGCCAACTTCCACCAAAAATGTAGGCCAATGTTGTTCGAGGAAACCATGTCTTCAGAGTTCTCTGGAAGAGGCATCAGGAATTTTCACCCTCTGGACAAAGTCTATGGTTGGGTGCATTGTCAGTGCTCATCATGTGAAAAAGCCCAGCTAACACTTCTCGGTTAATTGTTGTAACATCAAGGGCATTGTCTTTTAAATTGTTGGCATATGTGTTTGTAATTTGTTCGATTGACGACGTGGTCAGTTTAAGATTTAGGGACTCATTTGTTTTCTTCAAATTGCTCAGAACATTAAACTTCCTTTTAGATTTAGGGACTCATTTGTTTTCTTCAAATTGCTCAGAACATTAAACTTCCTTTTAGATTTAGGGACTCATTTGTTTTCTTCAAATTGCTCAGAACATTAAACATCCTTTTTGTGGTTGATGCAATCCTCTTGTTTTATCTCAATGTCAGAGCATTTAGAATGTTGGACTTCATTGAATGCCTTTGCATCATCGTCGCAAAGCATAGTCCCATAAAACAGAGATATTTTTTCAATTGACCTTGAATAAATAATCCTTGCTGCCACAGTCTCCATTGCATTTGAAGAACAATCTACATTCTGCTGGCATTGAGGTTTGTGCATTTGTATCCAATTCATAAACTCAGGAGAACCTGGCTTTGGACCAACTGCACATATTTTGCAACAATTGCTGATGACCTGAGTATCCTAAACTAGGCGACTATCAACGTTAATGGCAACACCAACTCCGTTGTGTGATGAAAGACCAAGTTTTTGCCATGTACCGTATTAAGACACAATGATGATAGGACGCCCTGTGTTACTTTTGACACGGCCTGGGAGGGGACCTGTAGCTGCTGCTCTTTCTGCAACTACATGAGCTGCTGACACATTGTTTCTTCTGCTGCGATACTAACAGTTTTGGATACCTTGTAAAATGATTTGTGGTGCATCTGGTTCTTTATGTTCATGGTGGACAGCAGTGACTGCAACTTTGCATAGCCAATACCATTGTCATTACAACCAATGACTGTCCGTCCTATAGTTGGTGTCATGCTGTTTATTCACTTGTGGAGATGTCCAGTCTGACCACTCTGACTCACAATCTGGACAGAGAATTTGTATAAGAACAGCAAGACCATTTGGTTATTTTGTAATCAACTGTAGATTATTGCTTCTGCAATTTCTACATCCAACTGTGGAAACAAGATAATGTAGAAAACTTTGATGGATTAAAGTATACTGATCACTGTTCAGGTTCAGTATCCCTTGAGTAAGATTCTTGTACACATCAAAAATCGGCTCCGCTCTTTAACCAATTTGGGAGTTCTATAGTTTCAACAGCACCTTGTAGGCTCACTGACTTCAGCATCCACAGTTGAACTGGAATACAGAAAATGACCCATACCCTTTAATGTCAAATAAAATGACAAATAAACTCACATTAACAAAGCACAAACAGCCCAATTTGTTTTCAAAATAAATGGCAGTTTGACATTCTCACATGTAACATTCTGTCCAATCTAAGACTAAACTATCTTTCTAAACTTTCACAATGTATTCATAAATTTTCACAGGCATTCTAACTATTAATGTCTAGTAATAAATGTGTACTCGTAACTCTAGTAATATAACATATATTAAAGTAATACTTAAAGTGAGTAACTTACTGAATAAGTACGTACACAATCTTCACAGAATAATATTTCTTGAATAGCGTAGAGCTCTTTTTGAATTAAATATTGAAGCAAGGCAAGGTACAAAACAACGTGGTCATAAATAATAAACATAATTCAGTAAACTTACCTTGAATTTAGAGGTTCTCTTAGTTTCGAGTGTGAATTCCTCTAGGTTTTTGGTGAGCACGCTTGTTGTAGTTGCTGTGTCCTTTCTTTGTCATTTTGCTGTTTCTAAATGCTAGGTCAGTTTTGAAACAATGACCGACAAGGAATTGAAAAACCCCTCTTTTGCGCATGCACGACTTTTTTGTTCCATGGACGATACCTTTTTCTACCAATCAGAAAGATTAAAATAATCAAAACAATGAAGTATTGCATCAGTCGTTATATTTGAAGTATCGTATCGTTTAGACAAAGCTAGCATTTGCTTTCGAATGAAAAAATTTGAAGAGAACTTTGGGCCCCGGTCATTATGATATATAAAATGACCCATTTTACTTTTTGGAAAAAGCTGTTGCTATGTGTCAAACATTGTGTTTTATCATCGGTTTTCGGGATCTTTTTAAAGTAGGTCAACTTTAGAACCGGGGGTAGGGTGTTTATAATTAATTTTTAAATGTCAATAAGCTTGCAAAATAACATTATTTTATATGTAAACGATTCTATTAATATCGAACTTAATAAAAATTAACGATTTGAAAAATCAATATTTTTCACCCAAACAAGAAATTTCCAGCCGAAGGTGCTGGGTTCGCTCTTAATCACAGCACTGACCATTACCCTGTGTAAGCATACCCTTAGAAAATGCAGGAGGAAACAGAATCTTACATAAAATGCATGCTGAAGTTGGTTGCACTGGGCTGACAGGCGAAAAATAAAAACATAGTGCAACACAATCCACCTTGGGGAATGAAAAGAAATAAGGCGAATGCATAACAACACCAAAAATATTTTTTTTTAAAAAGGGTCAAACCAGAATGCTCCAGCTAGTGAATACTGTAAGCTATAGTAGGTAACTTATGTAGGAGAGGGAAGACTCTGGTCTCCAAACCACCTGCTGCCTAGGGACAGTAATAGACTAGGGATGGCTAACCCAAATGAAAAACCATGACAAAGATGAACGTGCCAAGCCAAAAGAAGCAGATTACTATTTACAAAATAATGTTTTTCTTAGAAACTTTGCAACTGTGTACAGTGCAAAACTGATCAGGATTTCACGATTGACAGCATCATTGCCTGTGGCTGTTTTCTTGTAGGAAATCTTGTGTTGTTATTCCAGCATTATCTTTATTTCTTATGCTTGCTACTATTTATATATATTTACTAATGATAGCTAAATATTTCTTTTATGTTCACCATTATTTGATATGTTCTTTTAAAGTCTTTTTATGTTTCTGAATACCCTGTTTTTTAAGGCTTTTATATCATTGAATTAGCAACTATTGATTTGAAGATGTTCATCATAGCTTAATCTAGTTTCTTTTATTTCATGAATTACATTAGTATCTATAAATTTGATCATATGTTGTTGTTGTTTAATGCTCACAATAAGTTTATTTATTTGTGCGCCCTGAAAAGGACATAGTGGTGGGTTGTAGTAGCTGAGCATGCTGATGAAGGTGGACCGTCGTCCTCCAGGTGGTTGTGCTACGCTTGGCTTCATGCGTGACTCACTAATATGGGGATCACGTTCTATCCACATCTCATCAGCCAGGCTGCCTTGAAAACGGCCTGTTCCCAGGGGACACTAAATGAAAGAGAGATAATTGACTTGATCAGTATATTGTGCTTGGCCCTGACACCTGTTGTGCCTTACCGGACTAGTGTCACAGTTCCCCCTTGATTATATTGTTATGTATATTTCACAAAACATTTATCTATATGCATTTAAATTCTCTTGCAGATATTGTGTTCTTGTGAGGACTGCACAATTGTATTTTGTTTGCTAATTATTCATATATCTTCATCTTCTTCTTTGGCGTTCATATTGATAAAGGACATTGTTGTTGTAGTTTACAATGAGACTGCGATATTTGTGCCTTTCTACCCGGCAGATCCGATTTCAGCTAATTTCTTTTTGGGTACCAGATTTGCCATCCCACTGCAATCCCTATTCTCTTAGTCAGACTATACTAGTGCAGCCTGTTTCCAGGGCAGCTTAGAGACAGGAAAGGTCTTGGTCAGCTGTGGTTCGCTGACCCTGATGCAAATATCCAGCTATGAATTGCTGACTGCATTCACTGCTGCATTTTCACCCAAATATTGATTATTGGCATTCAATTTATTTATGTTTACATAGTCTATTTTACAGCTGATACCACTTGTTATCTGTTAGTCCATTCACATTATTTTTGTTGTAGCTTGTTAGTTGTTTTAGTTCGTCCCTGATGAAGTTCAGATGTCTGTAATGTGAGTTTAGTTTTGTTTCTGTCCGGGTGCAGAAACTGAGCCATGTGTATTTATGTTTTTATTGTCTATATCTGGAAACCACGTTCACTGACAATGGTGGATTGGACAGGAAAATAGAAACAAGAACTCAAATATCAAATGAAGTAACATATACCAGCTATTACAAATACTAAGACATCCAAATATTCAATTGGAGTGAAAAAGATAATGACCAATAGTATATTCATACCAACTCAGTGTGAGACATGCATTCCGATCAAGGCATGAGAACAAATGGTTGCAACAGTCAGAGATAGAAGGTAAAGAGTGTGTAATAAATCAATCTGATAATAAGTGGAAACAACGCTGAGTATGGTATATACTGACAGATAGAGCATGAAAACAGTTTAAACGTACAAAATGGCTTCTAGCTGACCTACCACACAAACCAGACAGCAGGGAATACAGAGCTAGAGGGATGCCAAGAAAACAATGGATTAGTAGTTTTTAAATGAGCATGACATAGATTGAAAATAACAGTGACAGATTTGACATGCAAAAGAATATTGAACTTCTCAATAATGTCTAACAACTAAGGGGTCAGACGAGATGAAATGAGACGACATGAACAATCTTACACATATTTAATACTTCCATTATCAGGTGACATGAACTATCTTACACATATTTAATACTTCCATTATCAGGTGACATGAACTATCTTACACATATTTAATACTTCCATTATCAGGTGACATGAACTATTTTGCACATATTTAATGTTTCCATTTTCAGGTGACTTGAACTATTTTGCACATATTTGATGTTTCCATTTTCAGGTGATATCTGGTCAGTTCTTGTCAGATAAGAAAGTAGGAACATATGTGGAAGTAGACATGTATGGCTTACCTACAGACACCATTCGGCGAGAGTTTAGGACCAGAGTGGTGCCAAATAATGGCCTCAACCCTGTCTATAACGAGGAACCATTTGTTTTCAGAAAGGTCAGTAATGCTAGATCTCTTCACTGAAAGTTCAAATTTTGTGGCATTCTTAGTGGACATGATTATACACAAACTTTGGCACATCTTACACTTGCACACATGTGCTGACAATCTGTTATTATCATCTGATAACATGAATGAACTCCTCCACTTTCTTAGCAGATATTCTCTGTCAGTGACAAAACCTTCCAAATGACAAAATCAAGCTTTCCATAAAAGATATTGCCATTTCCACATGAACATGATCCTCACAATGCAACACAGGCTAGGCCACAATACATATTCAAGCGATAAGGGCAACCCAACCATAAAGCTGTAGACTTATATTATAGAGGAAGAAATAAGTTATTCGAAAATGAAAACCAGTCTTGGACTCGTGCAGAGCTCACTTTGTCAAATGGAAGGCGTCATGCAATGGATACCCTTTCCACACTCAACACTAACTACACCAAAGTTATCCGGAGAAAAGTCAAGGGGGAAGAAATACATCTTTAAGGTTTGCTGCTGTTTTTTAATGCTCACGACGAGCATGTTTACTCTTTCGTGCTCCCTGAAAAGGGCTGTAAGTGGCGAGTTAGAGTAGCTTTCCTCAAATCCTGAATGTGCCAATGAAAGGGGCACCGGAGTCCTCTCGACTGTTATGCTATGCTTGGCTTCATCTGCACGTTGCTCACTACTATGGGGGATCATGTCAATTCCCACCTCGTTAGCTAGACTGCCATGAGAGCCTGTTTCCAGGGAGAACTGCATGGAACTGAGGTAGGGTCTTGCTTAGAATGTTTCACCTGACTCTGAAACAAACTTTAGTCTCCTCTCTCCACCATTGCAACCTGATTACTTGTAGGACTACCTAGATTATCTGTTTTCTACACAAGATACTGATAAGTCTTGTCAATCATCTTAACTTGAATTGGCTGCCACAAAAACATAAGAATTCCAAGCTGCTCATTAATTACTAGTAGTAGTAATAATAGTAGTTGCCCATCACCAGCAAAGATGGTGACAGTGTCAGTCATGTGTAATTCAGATCTGACTATATGTGCGAGTACCGTCAGATCCGAGTACAACATACTCTACTGCATGTGGGGTACACATGGACATCATTAATAATTGGGTCATCTTGCACTCTTTCCCTTCGTGCATTTTTTTTGGCGCAGTCATGATTCTCTTCTTGATGATGTGAGCACCCTGGGTGATGGCAGCGCTTTTTGCAATCATCTCACATGAGGGAACATCAACAGAAAACTTTACAGAGATACTTTCAATCATTGCTTCTTTTCCCTTGACCAGCGCTTGCCTGTCCTGAGCTCACTGTACAACAGCTGCTAAGGGAGGTGCTCATTGGGCATGTGAGCAACATGCTCAGTCCATCTGATCTGAGTTCTGTGCAGCAGTGTATTGGTGCCTGAGAACCTTGCCCTGCTAAGGACTACGGAGTTGGGCACTCTATCCTGCCAGCTGATTCTGAGGAACCTGAGAGACAACTCACGAGAAAATGATTTGAGTTTCCTTCACATGTCTGCTATAGACTGTCCATGTTTCACATGCATATATAAAGGTGATTAGGACCACATCATGATAGACTTTAATCTTGGTGGCATCACTGATACACTGCTGGTCTAAAATAATCGCTAGTACTCTTCCACAATTAGCACTTGCAGCACTGGACATCCTATTGTGCAGACCTCAGAGTCGATAATCTCTTCTCTGGTGTGTTTGGTAGGTAAAGCTATAAACTGCTTGTTGATGTTTGGTTGAGGGTAGGACTTCCCGGTACCAGGGAGAAACATTGCGTTCGTTTTTTTTATCTTGGCAATGAGATCAAAGTTAGTGAGCACAGCTGGTGGTCTGCGTTTCCTGCTCGGAACAAGTGTTAATGACACAGTCATAAAGCAAATAGAATATCTAGTTGCTTCTTTCCCATTTGTGAGGTGCCTTAGGCACCTCAGATTGAACAGCACCCCGTCAGTCCTGTATCTGATAAGTACCTTAGGTGCACAGCCATGTGTAGCATCTGAAAGTATGATATCAAATACCACAGTAAAGAACGTTGGGGCCAGCATATGTATGATTTATATATTATATAATAGGAGGAAAACATAAAATAATGGACCAATGTCCGACCAGAAGAGGCACAGGCAGCGGACGCTGGCAGAGAAGAGTGGCGTGGAGTTGTAAGGATGTCTTCATATGTGCCCCAACAACCTCACCGGTTACGGGATGACCTGACCTGATATAATAAGCCTGCACCTGTTGTCTGTCAGTGTCTATAGTGGTTCTATTTAAAATCATTAATAAAATGTATATTATTAGGTGGTGCTGCCAGAACTAGCTGTCCTCAGGATAGCTGTGTTTGAGGACACAGGCAAACTCATTGGACAGCGTATTTTACCACTGGATGGTTTGCAAGCTGGTGGGTTATAAATCTCTTATTTGTGCTCTACTTTTATGGCCACTATCTCTTTATTTTCAGTGTGTTTCATGTATCAGTTGTCATGTATTGTATCACAAGCAACATGTGTACAAGTTGTAAGCAATTTAAATTACAGCTTATGAGCACTACCACACATCAGATGGCAAAATATTGGATCACATCTCAGCCTTCTGTCGCCTTATAAAGGTTACTTGAGAATACTAGAGTTCCTTGATCTCTAACTTCATCGACTTCAAAAAAGCATTTGATTCTGAAGAACGACAATTTGTCTAGTATTCACTAATGAAACAAGGTGTCAGTCCTGTCTATGTCAATGAAGTATGAGCGGATTGGGGCACAAAAGAGGGCAGAGCAGAAGTATGTACAACTAACGAGCCATCATGAATCATTTACTGAGAGAGACGGAGCACCAGAACAGTCTTAATGCACAAATTAACGATGTTATCTGGCCTACTGAACATATATCATTGTCTGGCCACATTTTCTATTGTCTAAATGTCTTATTCACTTTTGGATGCAGCTATTATATTCTGAGTACAATTATATTAAAAAGTTATATGCTTATGTCTATTTTAATGCTACCTTTAAAAAATGTTGTTTAGTTTTCTACTTATTTTTTTGACATATGGTATTACATTGTTATCAATTTTATATCTAATTTTTCAAAAATGTTTCATGCATTTTTCTACTTCATGTATATGATTTTCATTTTCGAGGACAAAAGGTTGTCATTATTGCCAACTTATTTCTTCTTTTTGTCTCTATCCTTCCTCCGAAGTTTTACTTTTCCTGTCAGAAAATTTTTTTCAATCTTTGATCTGGATATTTGTGAATATAAAATAAAAATTAAACATTAGATTCGTTTGTCATATTTTTATGCTTTTTATTCCTCAGATAAAAAAATGTTTTCCTCATTTAATAGGAATTCAGTTTTTATGATCACATTATCCTAAAATAATATTGTTTATTTAGATTGACATATAGATACTATTCACATCACATTTGATTTATGTCATTCAAGATGATTTATGTCATTCACTGGTTGTATATAGACTCTGCAAGGTCTTCTAAATCAGTATAAAGTCGTTAAGTTAAGTTAAGTTACGACTTTCATTTATGATATAAACGCTTATCAGTCATAAAATGTGATAATTTATCATAAACTTTGAACACTTCCGCATTCCTCAGGCTACCGTCACATATCTCTGAGAACAGAAGGCAATTTCCCATTGTCTTTACCCACTGTATTCTGTAGAATTATACTGAAGACATATGTTCCTGTAGAGTTTGGTGGTAAGTATTTCTTTGATACTTGGTAACAAAAATGTTACCTGTTAAGATTAAGATTTATATTTAAAATTAATAAAGGTCATTTTGAAATTTTAGAAGTACTTTTGTTTTGTTTTTTCGTTCGCCTTATTTATCTATTACCCAAGGCGGGTATACGTTGCACTGCTGTTTTTATTTTGCGCCTGTCAGCCAAGTGCATCTGACTTCGGCATGCATTTTATGTAAGGTTCTGCTTCGTATGCATTTTTTAAGAGTTTGCTTCCCTGGGGTAACGACCGATACTGTGATGGGGATCGAACCCAGCAGCTTCAGCTTGTGAGCCATGTCACTAATAAACCACTAGCCCACGCCGTCCCCAGAAGTACATTTAATTTGTGAATATGTTGAATATTTGCAAGTAATTGATAAGTTGAAATAAGAAGTGATAGTCATACTGTATAGCGCATTTGTTAGACCTAGATTGAAGTTTGTTGCATCTTTGTCTTGATTGATTGGCATCCTGTCAGTCTCGAGAGACAATGGACTTCACGCTAGAGAGGGGACAGTCAGTTGTTGCTCTTGCTTTCGCCGCAAACGTTTTGAGTCTGCATCTTAACACATCCTGTCATCAGTTGCCTGCAGACCAACACATAAAGCCTGCCTTCTGGTCTGTTTTTGGCAAGTTCCTCCCAGTTGCAGGTGTTCATATACAACGCCTTCAGGTCACGCTTGCAAACATCTTTGTACTGGAGGAAGTGTCTACCTTTTTTACGCTTGCCTGTGGTCAGCTCTTCGTAAATGATATCTTTTGGTATTCGCCCATCCTCCATCCTGCACACATGATCATGTCACGGCAAGCAGTGCTGGCGGAAGATCATAACTAAGCTGACAATTTTTGCACGGTCCAACACTTCGTTGTTAGTCAATCTGTCACTCCATGAAATTCCAAGTTTGCATCTCAGGCAGTGATTTATGAAAATCATTTAGCCTTTTTTCATATGAGGCATAGAGTCCATGTTATGCTGGCATAGAGCAAGGTACTAATCACACATGATCTGTACGCAGCAAAATTTGTGGAGATGGTCAGCATGTTGTTATTCCACACTCTCTGTGACAGCCTGGCAAGTGCTGATGAGGCCATTCCTAATCATTTCTGCAGATTTGCGTCCAGTGAAAGGTTGTCGGTGATGATAGATCCGAGGTAGATGAAGTGATTTACTACCTCCACATTGTTATTGTTTAAGACAATGTCTGTGTTGATCATCAGATTAGTTCTTCATCTGTGTTGGTCATCAGGTTAGTTCTTCATCTGCTGTGTTGGTCACCAGGTCAGTTGGTCAGCAGGTTAGTTCTTCATATGTGTTGGTCATCAGGTTAGTTCTTCATCTGTGTTGGTCACCAGGTTAGTTCTTCATCTGTGTTGGTCACCAGGTCAGTTCTTCATCTGTGTTGGCCATCAGGTTAGTTCTTCATCTGTGTTGGCCATCAGGTTAGCTATTCACCTGTGTTGGTCATCAGATTAGTTCTTCATTTGTGTTGGTCATCAGGTTAGTTCTTCATCTGTATTAAACATCAGGTTAGTTCTTCATCTGTGTTGGTCATCAGGTTAGTTCTTCATCTGTGTTGGCCATCAGGTTAGTTCTTCATCTGTATTGATCATCAGGTTAGTTCTTCATCTGTGTTGGTCATCAGGTTAGTTCCTCATCTATATTGATTATCAGGTTAGTTCTTCATCTGATTTGGTCATCAGGTCAATTCTTCATCTGCATTGGTCATCAGGTTAGTTCTTCACATGTGTTGGTCATCAGGTGAGTTTTTCATCTGTGTTGATCATCGGGTTAGTTCTCCATCTGTGTTGATCATCAAGTTAGTTCTTCATCTGTGTTGATCATCAGGTTAGTTCTTCAATAAGCTGAAGTTTCTGTGTTGATCTCAGGTTAGTTCTTCAGTAACCTGAAGTTTTCATATAATCATTAGATTAGCTCTTCACTAAGCAAAGTTTCCATATAATCATTAGGTTAGCTCTTCACTAAGCAAAGTTTCCATATAATCATTAGGTTAGTTCTTCACTAAGCTAAAGTTTCTGTGTTAATCTTCATGCTAAACTTGCACATTAGAGCCTTCATGCTGTTCTATTGTGCTTGCAGATTTTGTTGATGCTCTGTCAGCTCCCATTCAAGCCATGTCCCAAGCTGAGAAGAGAGAGAAGGCTATGAAAGACATGGGCATAGATGAGAAGGATATCTCTGATGTCCCAGTGGTCAGACATGCTAAGACCAAGGTAATTATTGAAGAAGCACCAGGTATTTCACTTAGCTCAGAGGTCTCAAACTTGCTTTCCACCTGTCACACAACGTAGATTATTGATATATCATTGTGATAGAAAGACGATATTACCATATTAAACAAGCTTGGGGTTGAGATAAAATCATACGCTCCACTGTAGCTGATCAGAAAATAAAATGTTTATGACAACAATAATACAGTACAAATCAGTTCAATGTGGGTACAAATGCAAACATAACAATTTGTGTTACTATGAAAATGTCTTCATCATAGATGGACAACACAAATAAGAATAGCTAACAAATACAAATGTCAAGGGTGAACTGCACTTACCTAACAAACTAGTTCCTACAACCTGTAGTATTTCTTACAGATGCACAATCAGCACTCCAGGCACTTAAATTTGAGAAACTGCCAGATCTACAGGCTCTACTGTCTGAACTGAGCAACCAGCGCAAGATTGTCATGCAGTGGATACCATCTCATTGTGGAATACCAGGAAACGAGAGAGCAGATCGAATGGCAAAGGAGGGTGTTGCAGACGAGCAACCAGATGTGCCAGTTACATACCAACAGAAGATAAGGAGGATCAAATCAATCAGAAAGCCACCAACAGTAACACCAGACGCTTACCATAACATGAACAGACAAGAGCAAACTGTTGTGTTGCGCCTTAGAACAGGACACAACCGACTCCGCAGCCACATGTACACAAAAATGAAGATTGGCAACTCAGCCATGTGTACACGCGGACAGGCAGAGCACATACTGCAAAACTGCCCCAAATATGATATACAGAGAAAATCTCACTGGCCCATAGAACAACACTGGAAGAGAAACTTTATGGACCTGTATGTGAACTACAAAAGACAGTGAAGTTTATACAAGAGACAACATTGCAGATATAGACAATATTTTAAAGTGAACGAAAGAAGAAGAAGAAACTAGTTCCTATGTGGTAATCAAAATGGGCAAAGAGATGGATGAAAGGGGATACAACATCAGAGAACAGATAAGAGAGAAAGGATGGACTGGATAGGAATATGTATGCAAGGATAATAGTAAATATGGGAACCTAGGCGACGGTTTGAAATGTTTTCTGGAGGCCATGAACATAGTTTAATATCTGCATAACAAAAACAAAGGTCATGCATAACAAAAACGATAATGAAATGTAAGATTACAGTCAATTAATTTTACTCATTATTATATTATCATCTGGTTGATCAGTTCTAAGACTGGTTGTAATGTTATCTGAGCACATCTCTCTATTTGACCTTACCCTCTGGTTGATCAGTCCTAAGACTGGTTGTAATGTTATCTGAGCATGTCTCTCTATTTAACCCTACCCTCTGGTTGATCAGTCCTAAAACTGGTTGTAATGTTATCTGAGCATGTCTCTCCATTTGACCCTACCATCTGGTTGATCAGTCCTAAAACTGGTTTTAATGTTATCTGAGCATATATCTCTATTTGACCCTACCATCTGATTGATCAGTCCTAAAACTGGTTGTAAGGTTATCTGAGCACATCTCTCTATTTGACCCTACCATCTGGTTGATCAGTCCTAAAACTGGTTGTAATGTTATCTGAGCATATATCTCTATTTGACCGTACGCTCTGATTGGTTAGTTCTAAGACTAGTTGTAAGGTCGTTTGAGCCTATATCTCTAGTTGACCCTACTCTCTGATTGGTTAGTCCTAAGACTGGTTGTAAGGTTGTCTGGACATGCCTCCTCATTTGACCCTATCCTGTGCTTGATTGATCAGTCCCAAGACTGATTATAAGGTTGTCTGATCATGTACTTGATCATTCCCAAGACTGGTTGTAAGGTTGTCTGAGCATGTGCTTGATCAGTCCCAAGACTGATTGTAAGGTTGTCTGATCATGTACTTGATCAGTCCCAAGACTGATTGTAAGGTTGTATGATCATGTGCTTGATCAGTCCCAAGACTGGTTGTAAGGTTGTCTGATCATGTACTTGATCAGTCCCAAGACTGGTTGTAAGGTTGTCTGAACATGTATCTTGACCCTATCCTGTGGTTGGACAGAACTAAGGCTGGTTGTAAGGTTGTCTGATCATGTGCTTGATCAGTCCCAAGACTGGTTGTAAGGTTGTCTGATCATGTGCTTGATCATTCCCAAGACTGGTTGTAAGGTTGTCTGAACATGTATCTTGACCCTATCCTGTGGTTGGACAGAACTAAGGCTGGTTGTAAGGTTGTCTGATCATGTGCTTGATCAGTCCCAAGACTGGTTGTAAGGTTGTCTGATCATGTGCTTGATCATTCCCAAGACTGGTTGTAAGGTTGTCTGAACATGTATCTTGACCCTATCCTGTGGTTGGACAGAACTAAGGCTGGTTGTAAGGTTGTCTGAGCATGTCTTTCCATTTCACCCTATCCAGTGCAGCTCTCTTCATTTCAGCATAGGTTTGTACTTAAATTTGTCTCCATGCCTGAGGTGTGAATGTGGTTTTTGGTCACCTCTTTTCTTTTTTACCCTGGATCTAGTGCTCTAACCAACTTGATCTTCATTTCAATTTCAACATTTGTCTTTATGTGCCTACATCAGTGAGTACATTGTCATTGTATCTTCTTTTTGTCTGACTTACTCTTTCCATTCTATGATACCACATTTCAAACATTCCCAAGCTTTTTTCATCCCTTTTGGCTGATGTCCATGTTTCAGCCCCATGCAGTGCAATCGGCCATACAGAAGTAATGATTATTATTTTCCTTCGATCTTTCCTGATATTCATTGAAGTTAGCAATTTAAGTTTTTTTTCTGAAGGTAATTTTTGCTGATGCAATCTTTGTCCAATTTCTGTCTAATTGTAGACCTCTTTCTGTGATGGCTTATCCCAAATATGTAAACTTCTATATTTGTTTGATTATTTCTCTGTTCTTAATTTGTTATAAATTTCCTTATCTTGCTTTTCCATTGCCATAGTGTTTATAACATAGAAATTATGTTAAACAGATTTTCATAAGCTATCACAGACATAAAAAAATACTATTATGTGCAGGTAAGTCCTTGGACCATCAACAATGTCTTAATTTGACATTTGAGTTTGAGACCCTGTACTTAACCTACCCTCACACAATCAGAGAAATAAGCCTGCACCAAAGAAAAAATATACTCTGTCAATGAGTTATTTTGCTCTGAGTGGAATATGCCAAAAAATGTAAGCAATGGACAAACTATCTTTAGAAAAATGGAAAGCAGAATAAAGGTCAAATGTGTATATGCATGTGGCTCTGTATATATATGTAATTTAATAGAATACAATATAATGTAATAATAAACATAAGCAACAGCAGAGGCTGCCAAAAAGAAAGACGAAGAATAGCCATAGCAGTGCAGAGATTAAATAAAACAAAGAATTTGTGGAAGAACACTAACAAACAAACAAAAATACAAATTCAGAGGACATGCATCTTCTCGTGTCAATGTACAGATGCAAAATATGAACCATTGCACAACCACTAAATACAAAAATGGAATTCTTTGAGTTAAAGCCACAAGAAAATTCAAAAGAATACCATGTTTAGTGAAAAAGAAAAACACAGACATCTTGAAGGAGGTGAATATAAAACAAAATAGACTCATAAACAGCATTACTGCTAGAAAACTAAAATACTTTGACCACATCAACAGCATTACTGCTAGAAAACTAAAATACTTTGACAACATCAACAGCATTACTGCTAGAAAACTAAAATACTTTGACAACATCAACAGCATTACTGCTAGAAAACTAAAATACTTTTGACCACATCAAATGTTACAGTGGTTTAGTAAAAACAATACTAGAGGGCATTGCACCTGGAAAATGAGACAAAGGCAAACAAAAGAAAAGATGGACACGTGGCATCAGTGATGTTTTGAAGATGACAGTGACCGAAGCAGGAGAACTTTCCAAATATCGAGTCTTACAGAGCAGCTATGATGAGATTGATATTCTGCAAAGGATAATAATGATGATGAATAATGTACCAATATTAATTGTGGTTTTTCATTACCTGATCACTGGCTAGTTACATTATCTTCTTGTCTTTGTCATGTTATTCCACTATTTCATCATTAGCTTCAGTTAATTCGTAGATGTACGGCACAAGAGCGACTGACACAGATAGTTAGATATTGCAGACAAGCACATGAGCAAGTCTTTACTAATAATTTTGTGTGCACTTTTAAACTGTGATTAGTTGACTGACAAGTACATCTTATTCACTGTTTTATTTTATATGTATCAATATTCAGTAGTCATTTGTAGCTCACTTCTAAACCTTTATAGTTCAATTTTCCATCCTTTATAGTTTGGTTAACATAGTTCATTGCTCAGTTCACCACCTTTATAGTTGAATTTAATCTGTGGGTTACTTCTCTACACCTTGTAAACAATTGTATCTATTTGTAGCCACAGAATGGTCAGATGTCAAGCTCTCCTAACAGCATGTCTCAGCCACCACAGAACCCAGCGACTGGCAACAAAGGTGAGAGAAAAGGGGATGAAATCAACCATTGGACTATTTTTTGTATCTTGTCTCCTTTTTCCTCTATTTCAAGCATTATAACCACTGCAGCTGGATTCCTTGCAGGAAGTCTGTATTAGAGTAATTATGTGTGCTTTTGCAGTGGTAGTTTCAATACCATTTGACATGATGAGGTTGCTAGCCTCATATACAACCTTCTCTGCTCACCTTTTATAACATGTTTGGAAGAATACAGCGGCCCTACTCTTTTCCTCTTTGGGCACCACTCGGATGACTGAATTAATAGTAATGTTTAGTGTGACAATAGGGAGATTTTTTGTTGTTGTTGTTTTGTTTGCGTTCGCATTATAAATCTAATCCCCAACGTGGTGTGCGTTGCACTGTGGTTTTTATTTTGTGCCTGTCGGCCCAGTGCATCCAACTTCAGCATGCATTATATGTAAGGGTCTGCTTCCTCCTAAATTTTCTAAGGGTTTGCTTCCCTGGGGTAACGGCCGGTGCTGTGATGGGGATCGAATCCAGCACCTTTGAGTTGTGAGTCATGCCACTTAACCACTAGGCCACGCCGTCCCCCATAGGGAGATTTGAAAACCTAACCTGCTTAAATAATCAACTCCATAAATTCCTTCTATAGGACATTAAAAATGGGAACAATGCTGCAATGACAGTTTTGTTACCATTTACAATTGAAAGGGACCATGGTTTAGTGAATATGAAGAGAGTGATATGATGAGTTTTATTGAAAGGGACCATGGTTTAGTGAATATGAAGAGAGTGATATGATGAGTTTTATTGAAAGGGACCATGGTTTAGTGAATATGAAGAGAGTGATATGATGAGTTTTATTGAAAGGGACCATGGTTTAGTGAATATGAAGAGAGTGATATGATGAGTTTTATTGAAAGGGACCATGGTTTAGTGAATATGAAGAGAGTGATATGATGAGTTTTATTGAAAGGGACCATGGTTTAGTGAATATGAAGAGAGTGATATGATGAGTTTTATTGAAAGGGACCATGGTTTAGTGAATATGAAGAGAGTGATATGATGAGTTTTATTGAAAGGGACCATGGTTTAGTGAATATGAAGAGAGTGATATGATGAGTTTTATTGAAAGGGACCATGGTTTAGTGAATATGAAGAGAGTGATATGATGAGTTTTATTGAAAGGGACCATGGTTTAGTGAATATGAAGAGAGTGATATGATGAGTTTTATTGAAAGGGACCATGGTTTAGTGAATATGAAGAGAGTGATATGATGAGTTTTATTGAAAGGGACCATGGTTTAGTGAATATGAAGAGAGTGATATGATGAGTTTTATTGAAAGGGACCATGGTTTAGTGAATATGAAGAGAGTGATATGATGAGTTTTGGTTCAGACTTATCTTCTTCTGCTACTACTTACTGCTACTGCATATTCAGTTTTGGTCATAGAGAATTTAGATCCTCAACATTCACTCAGCACTGTTTATTATTTGTGGATATTTCTAGAGTTCTGGCCATAAGATCCTTCACCAGCGCAGCTTGTGTGGGCTTGGTCACATGTACTGAATGGAGGATGGGCGAATTCCAAAAGATATCCTATACGGAGAGTTGATCACAAAGGTAGACCTTCCACTGCTACAAAGATGTTTGCAAGCGTAACCTGAAAATATTGGATATGAACACCTGCAACTTGGTGGGACTACCCAAAGACATACTCGATTGGATGCAGGATTTGTTGGTTGGCCTGCAAGCAGGGGAAGCCAACATACAGACTCCAAATATGTGCGGTGGAAGCAAGGGCAACAACACTGTCTAAGGCCCCTCTCAAGCATGGTCCATTGTCTCTCGAGACTGACAGGATGCTAATCAATCAATATATATATATGTATATATTTAATAATTGGCCATTAGTTATGTACTCCTGCTGATTACACTAAAGCTGTTAGTTTAGTTTATCTGGCTTTAACGCTGGCCATCGAGTTCATAGAATTTAATTCCACTGCGCTCGGTCGTGGTCTTCAGACTTCGCACTGGCCACAATAGACTGAGGTACCACCTATTCAACAAATTGAAGATAGGTGGCACTGACGAATGCCCGTGTGGTACCGGGAAAATGACCGCTGAGCATTTGCTGCAAAACTGCCCGACATACGAGGATCAGAGAGAGCAGATGTGGCCATCACCAGTGGCAACACTAGACAAGCTCTAAGGCAGTGTCGACAGCCTCAGGATGACCGCTGCTTTTTTAGAAAAAATAAAGGTTGATGTCTGACTGCGTACGATGAAGAAGAAGAAATTCCACTGCGCTCCTGAGAAAATATACAGATGACAGATGTGAGGAAAGCTAGTTATTCTGACTAAACTATGTTCTCTATTTTAATCAATTCTGTCTCAAATTGTTTAACCTGATCATCTCCAAAGTTCCTGCCTGTAATGGCAGTAGCTTGTTGAATATATTTATTGAAGTCCATCCTGTATAAAATTTAAAGTATATGTGATCTTATTTCCTTAATTTTCCTGTATTTTCAAATGTCTTTTCATCAATACCGACAATGAAAACTTTTCAAAAAGTGCTTCAATGATTGCACCACCATTTTATCTAACTCCGGAACTGTGTATGTTGTCTGACATCACAATATTATTGCCACAATCCAAGCAATATAGTAAAAAAACGCCACCAAATAATGGTCCGTGCGCTACACTGACACATATGTGACGCAGGGAAGGAGTGATTTACACATACACCAATATATGGGTGGCATGTGTTCAAAGGGTTAAACTGTACTTCTAGGTCCCAATTCTGGTATGAGTTGGATGACGCTGGAAGAAGGGTTTCCTACTTACCGGGCTATGCTCAAGCAGCAATACTCCGGGGCGTTAGGACAAGAGCTTATGGAGGATGGTGAACCAATGTGCAAGTCCTTCTTCTTCTTCTTCATCGTACGCTGTTTACAGCGATATTTACGTTGCACTGATTTAATTTGTTAGCCAGTGGCTCAGTGCATCCGATTTCAACAGGCGTTTCTGTAGGGTTGCCCTCCTTAGCCTTTGGCTGTCCCCAGCCTAACATCAAGGCAGCAGTTGTTTTTGGTCAGAGTTGTCTTTCTTGGGAAGTTGTCTTGCAGGACTATCGAGTCTTCCCTACTCGTGTCTATAGCGTTTGGCAATGATATGATGGACTATGTACTAGTTTGTACTATCCCGGAAGAGAGGCAGTCCAGTGTGACTTTTTCCCAGGATCGTCACGTCCTGCCAGAAACGTGGCATATGCATATGAGGGAGGTATCTTTTGCTCGCTTTATTTTCTCGGCTCATCTGCAGTAATGGTACGCCTAGCATTCCCCGCCACCCGGGAGCTTGTCACCATAGGACAGGAGGTGCAATGTCCGCTGGACTGCATCTCTTCTGCGTCTATTGGAAAGACTGATAGCAGACAGATGCAAAGAGCGAGGAAGGAGTGCATTTTACCAGGTGCATTCCTGCGGCTCGATCGGGCCGGGACACAAGCCCCAGCCATGTCGTAGCCTCCCATCTCAGCGGTGCTGAGATTTTGGGCGGGATTCTGGCTTAGAGGCGTTCGGCCGTAATCTCTCAGATGGTAGCTTATCAGCCAAGCATGTGGACCAAATGTCAGCGACCTGTGATTCCTCTCGAAATAGTGCATTTGACCAGGTGACAAGCCTAGTCTTGCACGGAGATGTTGTCCGCCTAGGGAGCGGACATATCTCATGGTCAAGGGTTGGGTCTCAGCAGTTCGCAGTGAGGTAGCTGATCTACTGCTTAGGGCACCCGACCGAGAACTAAGTCTTCTACAAATGATTTCATACCTCATCGCCGTATGGGGTGAATATCGAGCAGCTTCCCGCCCGCTTTTATCAGCGGACGGCAGAGACCTCATTCTGCGGCTTGACCGGGCGGGGCTGGAGCGTGGCCCCCAGGTCCCCACCATGTCGAAGCCTCCCTTTGCATTCGTGCTGGGCTGCTTTTGGGCGGGATTTTTGGCTTAGAGGCGTTCGGCCGTAATCCCTCACCTCGCACCGTTGGCTTATCCGCCTAGTACGTGAACCAAATGTCTGCGGCTCCTCTCGGGCTTAGCAGGATTACCGTAGCAAAGCCCTGTCATTAGTAGGGTAAAACTGACCTGTCTCCAGAGGGTCTATTTCCAGCACCCGTTCTTCTTCTTCTTCTTCTTCTTCTTCTGCGTACACAGTCAGACAGTAACCATTATTTTTTCGAAAAAAGCGGCGGTCATCCTGAGACTCTCGCCACTACCATAGAGCTTGTCTTGCAGTTCCACTGGCAATGGCCACATCTGCTCTCTCTGATCCCCGTATGTCGGGCAGTTCTGCAGCAGATGTTCAGTGGTCATTTTACCAGTACCGCACGGGCATTCGTCGGTACACCCTATCTTCAATTTGTTGAATAGGTGGTACCTCAGTCTATTGTGGCCAGTGCGAAGTCTGAAGACAACGACCTGCTCTCTTCGGTTCAACTGGTAATAGGCATCATTTTTGGTGTAACCAGTATGTTCGGTTTCCCATTTGGTAATGTACCTGGCTTTGATAAGCCGTTTTGACTCTTCGTACGTCATGCTGGTATCTGTTTGTGGTAGCCTTGCACCTTCTTTTGCCAGTCTGTCTGCCTCCTCGTTGCCTTGGATGTTGCAGTGTGACGGAACCCACTGTACCACTACCCTTTTTGGTGCGGACAGCTGGCACAGTTTGCAGAGTGCTGCTCTTAAGTCATTAAGCTCAGTGTTTTTCTGGCTTTTTAGCGCTGTGACTACGGCGAGAGCATCTGTCAGCAAGACTATGTGGCTCTCATTTTCACTGTGTGTTGCCATTTCTTCCACTGCCGCCCTCAGTGCCTCTGCCTCCGCTCTGAAATTGCTTGTGTACTTACCAGTAGCGAATGACAGTGTTATTTTTCTGCCATTTGGTAGGTTCAGGAATGCTCCTGCCCCTCCGTTCTGTGTAGTGTCTGTTACAGAACCGTCGGTGTATGCATGGGTCCAGTCCATGCTTGGGTAGCTTTTCGTTATGAAGCTTAGGGTAGTGTCTCTCCTTTCTTTTTCGGTCTGGCAGTTTTTGTTTGCAATACCTGGTATATTTTCTACCACCTCTGGAAATATATCCTGCCTCCAAGTAGGTTTTCGTACAGTAGTGATGGGTTTTGGTGTTGTTAGTGCGTTTATGGGATCTTCGTGCATCTTTGCTTTGGCTATTTCTGCAAAGTTTCTCCGCTTTAGTTTCCCAGTTCCCAGATTGTTTAGCCTCTGGTACATTGGATGGTCCGTCAGTCTTCGGAGTTTCTCTGACTGCAGCTGGGCTCTGCAGTCTCTTCTGTCGGTCATGGATTGCAGTTTTGTAATCTTTTCAAGTTCTACAATTGGCGTTGACTTCATGCCACCTGTTATGATTCTCATGGCTTGGTTTTGAAGTTTGTTAACTTTATCGAAGTTCGCCTTCGCTGCTGTTGTCCATGCCGCGATGCCATACTCGAGAACTGGTCTCACTCTTCCAGTGTACAGTTTCTTTAGTATGCCTTCGTCTGCTCCCCAGCTTGTGCCAGCAAGTTTCCTCATGATCGCCATTCTTTCTCTGGCTTTCATTCGGTTTCTCTCAATCTGACTTTTCCATGTCATGCGCCGATCAAATGTGACTCCCAGATAGGTTGGGTTGTCGTTTGGCTGCAGGATTTTGCCATTTAGGCTTAATTTGGTACTTTGGGGTTTTAATGAGAGCGAGAATATTGTGCACGTGGTTTTCTCCTCGTTTATTTTGACCAGCCATGAGTTCGCCCACTCTTCCAGCGATGTTAGGGCCGTTTGCATCCGATTTCTTGCTATGGTGAGATTCTTTTCAGAGGTCCACATAGCTAGATCGTCTGCAAACATTGAGCTATGGACTCTTCTTGGTATATTCTCTGTAATATCGTTTATATATACCAGGAAGAGTGTGGGTGACAGTACTCCCCCTTGGGGTACTCCCTGCTCGAGTGTCACCTTTTTGCTCATCTGCCCTTGTACTTGGACTCTGGCCGTTCTTTGTTTGAGGTAGTGGTTGATCCACTTGTACATCTTCCCACAAACATCACTTCTTCTTAGCTTGACTCTAAGTCCATCCTTCCAGACTTTGTCAAATGCCTTTTCCAGATCCACCCAAACAGCTACTGTGTGTTTCTGTGCCTGGTAGGCATCTTCTATCTCCTGGGCTATGAGGATGACCTGGTCCTCAGTGGATCTGTGCTGTCTAAAGCCGGCTTGCTGTGGAATTAGTATTCGTTTTTCTTCCAGATGCCACATCAGTCTGGTGTTTATCATCCGTTCCATCAGCTTGCCGACACAGCTCAGTAGGCTTATGGGCCTGTATCCATTCGGATCTGTTTTGTCCTTTCCGGTTTTTGGTACTGGTACCAGTATTGCATCTTTCCATGCCTGGGGTACAATACCCCTTTTCCAGCTTTGGTTCAGGACTGATAGTAGTTTTTTCTTCGCTGTTTGGCCCAGCCCCATCAGCATTTCGTTTGTTATCCCGTCTTTTCCGGGAGATTTCCTTCTCTTTAGTGTTCTCATAGCCTCTTCCATTTCGCGCATTGTTAGTTTGGCCATCATGTGCTCTTCAGGAGCCGTATTTATGTTTTCGTGCCCCTTTAGCTCTTCGCTAATGTCTGTATGCTTATCTGCAGGGACCTCGATGTGGTTTGCTCTGGCATAGTGATCGACAAAGGCGTTTGCGGCTTTCTTACCTGTGATCAAGTTCTCGCCTTGCTTGATAGTAATTTGTTTATTTGACGGGGTTTCGTCGTTCATGGTTCTGACTAGCTTCCATAGCTTGTTCCCTTCTTTGTCCAGGTTCAAACTTTCCGTTTTATTTTTCCAACTTTCTCTTGCTGTTTGCTTGAGAGTGTGTTTGTACTTCGCCGCGGCGGCTTTGAGGGCGATGTTTGCCTCCACGGATTTCTCTCGTTCTGCCATGTTCCTAGCATTTGTTACTGCATCTTCCACTTTCTGTAACTCATCATTCCAGTAGGGCTTATAGTTTTTCCTAGCTCCTCTTGGGATGGTTTCAGTGGCGGCTTGCATTATTGCCTTGCTTAGGCTCTCTACCATGGGCTTCATTTTGGTGTTTCGTGTGTTGATGGTTTCACACAGCCCATCTGTCAGGATTGCAAATCTGTCCCAGTCGGCTCGTTTGTAATTCCAACGTGGGAGCGGTTTTGTTTCCTGTGGGCCTACTTCCATGTCAATGGTTAGCCTGATCGGCCTGTGGTCGCTACCTGCCAGTTGGTTTAGCACCTGGCGGTCTATTTTATAGTGTATGTCCTGTGTGGAGAAGGCCAAATCTGGAGTCGAGGTGGTATGCCATGTTCTTGAATAGAAGCTAGGGCTATCCTCCGGCCTATTGATTAGGGAGAGATTTGCATCTATCTCCCAATCTTCCACTTCGTCACCTCTACTGTCTGTGTCAGAGTATCCCCATCTCTCCGAGTGGCTGTTGAAATCTCCAACTACTATGCAGTTGGAGTCTCTGACCTCCATACTCGAGAGCGATAGGTCTCTGTTTGGTGGTCCGTACAGATTGAAAATGCGGAGTTTCGTCTCTAGAGCCATTATGTCAACTCCTACAATTTCTGCTTGTCCGGTGTGATTGACAGGTACCGCGCTACTCGGTATGCTGTTTCTGGTCAGTATCAGGACCCCTCCTTTGTGACCTTCTCTATCTAGACGGAAGGTCTGGTATCCTCTGATTGAGAATTTATGGTTATTGTTGAGGCAGCACCCGTTCAATATTAGCCAGACCGTTTGAATATAGGGCTTTTAGTTTGTCAATGGCCAAGTTTCTGGAGCCTGCGATTTCTGTGGGTCTAATACCAGCACATGTTCACTATTAGACCCATCGAAGGTGCTCTATTTTGACAGTCATTCTACGCTATTGGCGTGTTTAGTCAATTTTAGCCTCAGGCTCCACTCCTGATAGTGCTCTTCCGTCAATTCCTTTATCAAACACTGGATGCAGACCAACCGAGCCACAGGGAGCATAACCCCAGATTTCTGAGGGTCTAAATCCAGCACCAGTTCCATATTAGACCCCAGGAAAGTGGTCTCGGCATGTCAGTCATTTCAGTGTTGGCCGTGTTGAGTCAAATTAAGCCGCAGGCTCCACTCCTGGTGGTGCCCTTCCGTCAATTCCTTTAAGTTTCAGCTTTGCAACCATACTTCCCCCGGAACCCAAACACTTTGGTTTCCCGGAAGCTGCCCGCAGAGTCATCGAAGCAACTCCTGCGGATCGCTAGTCGGCATCGTTTATGGTCAGAACTACGACGGTATCTGATCGTCTTCGCGCCTCTGACTTTCGTTCTTGATTAATGAAAACATTCTTGACAAATGCTTTCGCAGTAGCTCGTCTTGCGGCGATCCAAGAATTTCACCTCTAACGCCGCAATACGAATGCCCCCGTTTGTCCCTGTTAATCATTACCTCCAGTTCCGAAAACCAACAAAATAGAACCGAGGTCCTATTCCATTATTCCATGCACCATTATTCAGGCAGCCGAGGCCTGCTTTGAACACTCTAATTTTTTCAAAGTAAACGCGCCGGCCACCCAGGACGCTCAGCGAAGAGCACCCGTGGGAGAGAGCCGGCAGACGGTAGGGCAGGAGACAACGGGCAGTGAACCGGCGCGAGCCGGACCGCCCGCCTGCGCCTGAGATCCAACTACGAGCTTTTTAACTGCAACAACTTTAATATACGCTATTGGAGCTGGAATTACCGCGGCTGCTGGCACCAGACTTGCCCTCCAATAGATCCTCGTTAAAGAGTTTAAGGTGTACTCATTCCAATTACGGGGCCTCGAAAGAGTCCCGTATTGTTATTTTTCGTCACTACCTCCCCGTGCCGGGAGTGGGTAAGTTGCGCGCCTGCTGCCTTCCTTGGATGTGGTAGCCGTTTCTCATGCTCCCTCTCCGGAATCGAACCCTGATTCCCCGTTACCCGTTACAAACATGGTAGGCATGTCACGTACCATCGACATTTGATAGGGCAGACATTTGAAAGATGCGTCGCCGGCACATGAGGCCATGCGATCAGCACAAAGTTATCCAGAGTCACCAGTGGGGACGCCGCAACCCCGCGAGGGGAAATGACGATTGGTTTTGAACTAATAAAAGCGCTCTTTCCGCGAGGGTCGGAGCTTGGTAAGCATGTATTAGCTCTAGAATTGCCACAGTTATCCAAGTAGGATCGTGTCATCTAAGGAACCTCGACTGATTTAATGAGCCATTCGCGGTTTCACCGTGAGACAGTGTGAACTTAGACATGCATGGCTTAATCTTTGAGACAAGCATATGACTACTGGCAGGATCAACCAGATATCTGTCGGAGACGTACGTACAGCACACACCGGTCTGCGGAGGAAGGGTGTGTAAAAAGCCTCACTGGGACGGCCGCAGGGACCGACTGACGGGACGGACGGACGGTTGTTCCACCCGTCCCTCACTCCGTCGACCTAGGACCGCCTGACAGGGGCCTCCCATACGCACCAGACGACCGACCGACCGGGCTCGCTCGAGGAGGGATGGCAGCGCTCTGTGCAGACCGGATCCCAACGACCTCGGCGATGAATTTCACTGGGACTAGAGACAATTTGGCCTGCCGGCCTGCCCTTCTCCGTAGGAGAACGCAGGGCCTCGAGGCAACGATTCCTGCTTTCCATTTGCCGGTCACAAGCTCTTTGCGAGAGTCGGACCACCAGCGAGACGTACTGTCGAGCTCTGCTATAAGCCTTAGATAAATCACCACGGACGGACCACGTTTCCTGATACGGACCAGACGAGCGCACCTCGGTGGAGGAGCCGCTACAACAAACCGCACCCAATTCGCTCTACGGGGAAAGGCAGGCGAGCGTTTTCCGCAAGCCCGCGCTATCGCTCCGCCTGGCGGGACTGAGATCGCTTTACGAACACTGGTTGAAATTGAGTCGCTGCGGCGAGACAACTACCTCAGATCAATGTGCAAGTCCATCTTAATAGACTCAAACACTCGAATAAAGTAGACCCACAGCCTGTTAGGTGCCATCCATACTGCTCTAAACAAACCATCTAACCATGGCCAGTATTATGCCATGTCACACAGTCACCTCTAACAACATGCTCTTTTTGAGGCAGTGGTACTATTCTTGTTCTTGTCATACACAAAGACCCCATCAGACCACTCTGGCTGTACCAACAAGATTTGACAAGGTTACAAACAAAATCATATGGGATTGAACAGAACAAAGACAGTTGAAAAGACAATCGTGGGATAGGCACAACATTGCGAAAGCCCCAAACCAGTATCACCAATCAATCTCTAGTATTGAACCTCCAAGATGTTGTTGTTGTTTAATGCCCACAATGAGTAAGTTTACTCTTCTGCCATTATAGCAAATATTTATATAATCCACCAACTAATATTCCTGGTATATATCATCTATGGATCTCAAATATTAGCAGTACAAGAAAGAAAAAGAAAAACAATGCCTAAATATTTGACAAAGTTAGACTGAAAAAAGATTGTCTAAACATGTAGCTTGGCTTGGCTTCATTTGTTCTTAATCTCCCACTACTAAATATACCCTGAAAAGGGCTTAAGTAGCAAAATGTAGTCTAAACATGTGACAAAGTTAAGCTGAAGAAAGATTATCTAAGGTCTAAACATGTGACAAAGTTAAGCTGAAGAAAGGTTATCTAAGGTCTAAACATGTGACAAAGTTAAGCTGAAGAAAGATTATCTAAGGTCTAAACATATGACAAAGTTAAGCTGAAGAAAGGTTATCTAAGGTCTAAACATGTGACAAAGTTAAGCTGAAGAAAGGTTATCTAAGGTCTAAACATGTGACAAAGTTAAGCTGAAGAAAGGTTATCTAAGATCTAAACATGGGACAAAGTTAAGCTGAAGAAAGGTTATCTAAGGTCTAAACATGTGACAAAGTTAAGCTGAAGAAAGATTATCTAAACATGTAACAAAGTTAGGCTGAAAAAATAAAATGGAATAAATGTAAAAGTTACTTCTCCATCAGAGACTTTTGATTATTAAAATCATTTTATGGATGGCCTGGTAAATATTTCTCTTTTGATTGTGGTGATGATGATGTAAAGAGCTTTCTCTTCATTGGAGATTGGCTGAAATGGACCTCTGTTTCCTGCCTTGATGTATTTGAGTTGTATTTATAAATTTCCTGAAGTTTTTGTAGATGAAACACACTGACAAGATTTAATTGAAGTGGTCAACTTCACAGGTCCTCAAGAGATGATATTTGAGCCACTGACGAGGGAGAAACTAATGGCAGAAAAGATTTACTTCAAGCTGTTGCGTAAACAACCCAAAGATCTGGAGATGTTAAAGCGTCGACACCAGAAAGAGAGGTCAATTATGCAACGAGCACACTGTACAGTTGTGGATAAGCTGGTGGCCACTCATGACAAAGAAAAGTCAGCAACAGAGAAATCCATGGAAAAGAAATTCAAAAAGAATAAGTAAGCAGATCTTGGCACCATCCACTTCACCTTTCTTCATGCAGTATTATGACTATTTCCTGGTTTTCTTATATTGGGTTCTATTTTTTTTAAAAATTTGTTTGTTTGTTTCCTTTTTTCTTTCTTTCATTCTTTTTTTCCTTCTTTCTTTTATTTTTTCTTTCTTAATTTATTAGTTTTTTTTCCCTCTCAATCTTCTCATCGGCCTTGTTTCCTAAGGTGGAATACATTGTACTGTGTTTTGAATTTTATGGGCCTGTGCATCTAACTTAGTAGAAATTTGTAAAATGGGTTTGCTTCCCATAGGGGTACAACCATTGTTGTTTCAGGAATCCAAAAACAAGCAAATTTGGTTGTAAGCTATGCCACTAACCATTTCATGGCCCCCACCCCCGTTCTATTAACACATTAGCTTCTTCTTGTCCTTTCTCTCCAGATATTTAAGCATAGGTCCGACACTGCATTTGGCTTGCCGTAACTAGTTTTTAGGGAAGACCGATTCCAGTCATTTGTTAAAGTGTAGATTCAGCATTGCATTTGGCTTACCCTATCTAGCGTTTAAGCAGAACAACGGAGACAGGTCAGAAAAGTCTGTGAAATATCACTATTTAACTTTCCATGCCCTCACTGCCTGCAATTATTACAGATTGTATATAAGACTCGTCAGCCATCTTTGCAGCCATTCACAATCCCGACTCACAGAATACTCAACTGAAAGGACTGGTTGAATGAAAAGAGAAAAGATCTACATCACTAACTTAACTTAACTTAACGTCTTTATACTGGTTTAGAAGACCCTGCAGAGTCTGTATACAACCAGTTACATTTACATCACCTTGCTCTAAAAGCTATATGCATCCAGTTTATTCTTAAATGCATTAACTGTCCCAGCCTCCACTACCTCCCCCGGCAATGCATTCCAAGCAGACACCATTCTTTGACTAAAAAAATATTTCCTAATATCTAATCTGGACCTCTCTTTAGTCAGCTTGTAGCTATGCCCTCGTGTTATTGTTGGTGGCTGTATTTTAAAAAACTTGTTATAGTCTAATTTATCTATTCCTCTGATCATCTTATAAACCTGTATTAAGTCACCACGAATTCTTCTCTCTTCGAGACACTGTAGGCCGGTTTTTCTGAGTCGTTCCTCATAACTGTAATTCTGGAATCCCACAATCATCTTTGTCGCTCTTTTTTGTATTCTTTCCAGCATGTTTATATCCCCTCTATGATAAGGACTCCACACCTGTACACAGTACTCCAATCTAGGTCTAACTAAAGCTTTATACAGTTTGACAATCACTTCCTTGCTCCTATGTTTAATATTTCTTTTTATCATACCTAACATTGCCTTTACCTTTTTCACTGCTACCTTAACTTGCTCACTCACTTTTCCTGTATGATCTATTATAACCCCTAGGTCCCTTTCCTTATCTATCTTTCTAATATTGTTTTCTCCCATTCTGTAAATATGTTCCATATTGGATCTACCCATGTGGATGACTGTACATTTATCTACATTAAACTCCATTTGCCAGCTTACAGACCATTCTCGAATTTTATCTAAATCCGACATCAATATATCCACTTCCGCTTTAGATGAGACACTACTGCATAGTTTTGTGTCATCAGCAAATTTTGCAATCATGGATCCCATATCAATGTCCAAATAATTTATATATATCAAGAACAAAATTGGTCCCAAAACCGAGCCCTGTGGCACACCACTTTTCACTTCACACCACTCAGAGTACTCCTTATTTATGCCCACCCTCTGCCTTCTTCCCGTTAACCAATTTTCAATCCATTTGGCAACTTCCCCACCTATTCCATGTGATTTTAATTTTCGAAATAATCTTTGATGAGGTACTCTATCAAAGGCCTTTGCAAAGTCTAGATAAATAACGTCCACTGGCTCCTCTTTATCTATGATTTTAGTAACCTCCTCCATGAATTCTAATAGATTTGTTAAGCATGATCTCCCTCTAGTAAACCCATGCTGACTATTTCAAATTAGATTAAATTTGTCTAAATGCATTACAATGTTTTATTTGATTATTGACTCTAACAATTTACAGACTATGCTCGTTAAACTCACTTGTCTATAATTTGCTGGATCCGATTTTTTGCCTTTTTTGAATAAGGGGATCACTCCTGCATCTTTCCAATCCCGTGGAACAATCCCTTTTATAAGTGATTGAGAACATAATATAGCCAATGGTTTTGCTAGTTGGTCTCTAATTTCATACAGCAATTTTGGATGAATACCATCTTGACCTGGACATTTATTCACTTTCAACCCCTCCAATTTTTTAGAAACCATTTCCTCTGTAATACAGATTGCTCTTAATCCCGCTGTATACATGTCTCTTTGAAAAATATCTATAGGTTCTGGGATCTTGGAGCAGTCCTCTTTTGTGTAGACTGTGCCAAAGTACTGATTGAGCAGATTAGCTGCCTCCCTATTCTCACTTATTATTTTCCCTGTACTGTCTATGAGAGGGCCTACTTTGTCTTTCGTTCTTTGTTTATTTCAATCATAAGAGAAGAATCTTTTACTGTCAGTCTTGATCCTCTGAGCAAGTTTTTTTTCGAAGTCTATTTTTGCTGTTTTATTCACTTTCTGAGATATGTTCTGCTTGTCCAAATATTTTACATGTTTCTTTTGATTTACCTGCCTCTATATATTTTTTCCATGCTTTATTTTACGCTCTTCTACATTTCACTACAAATCTAGTTATCCACTTTTTACGCTTGGGGTTTACATGGAACACATTCCTCTTTTAGCGTTTCTAGAACCGTTTTAAAACTCTCCCACTCCTGTTCAACATCTGTTCCTACGACAATATCTTTCTAGATTATGTGGTTCGCTGCCTCTTTCATCCTCTTAACACCTGCCTTAGAGTAGTCGTATGTTCGCGTGTTTATGTTTACTTCTTTTCCTGCAATAAGATCCCAACGGATGATTTGATGGTCACTTGAGCCAAACAGTTCCCCAACGGTAACGTTTTCAATCATATTTCCCTCCGTAGTAAACAACATCTAGCGTTTAGCTAATGACTGATTTAAGTCATCTGCAGTGCGGTTTTAAAGCAATGGTTTTTACATAATGAGGTTGCCAACCCCATGCACATCCTTCCTTAGCTGCCTCTTAACTAGTGAATTGAAAAACATTAATTTTATTTCACCTTTTCGTCTGAACAATATAAAGGACCACTGAAGAATCTCTCTTACTAAGTTAAAATTAGAAATGCACGAGAGTAAAGCTCAAAAAGTCTTTTAAAACATTAGTGTTTTTGTAAAAATATCCTGAGAAAAAAATAAAGGAAAGCATTTGTACCCAATGTCGCCTAATAGTCAAGTGTTATCATTTGTCAGTTGTGTAGCATCCATATTTGCAGCATCATATGGTACATACTGCTGTCTTCTGTCTCTGTCAGGGACAGCAGTACAGATCTCAAGTCCCAGTCTGAAGGATTGGTGCATAACCTTGTCAGTGACCACAAGACTAAGGTAAGGTTAGCAAACAAACTCACATAAGCATTCATATTTTTCCTATGTGCCACTGCTGTCTACCTGATAAATGTAGATGGGAGCTTGCAAGTTGACCTCAGACGCATAACAATTATATGAAAATCCAACAAGGATAGAGAAGGCAGAAAATGGATAAGTTGTATCAAGTTGAACAAGGATAGAGAAGACTGGAAATGGATAAGTTGTATCAAGTTTATTTCCTCAACCTGCCTTATGCTCAGTAATTGTTTTTAAATGAACCATGTTAATGCATATGCATTCAGTTAAGTGTAGTTGTGTGTGTGTGTATAAATATATATAGGCGGCAGAGGGGGATGACATCTGTCATTGTGGGTCATGCGTTTTCCATAACCATAAGATGTCGTAGGGACATCACTCAGCATGTGAGACACTATCTGCAGCTAGGGCGAAAAACGCCAATCTCGTGAAGTTCAACTGTGTGCACTAGACCGTGAAAATATGACACAAGTTTAAGCTTAGTGCTAATTTGTATAGCCGATGTCCATTCCAGGATAATTGGAGGGAAAAAAACATATGAAATGAACGAATTAACCAGTCCAAATTAAAAAGTACATGTTTCTGTGAACACAAATGTAAGTCGTCAACTAGTGTGAATTTCAGGCAAATCCTAACTCTGGCGGTATCCATAATGACCTAAAAAACCAGAGAAATGTAGGCCTGCAGCTGGTATGGCGCCATCTTTGCTACTCTTTTCACATACATACATACATACATACATGCACACACACACACACACACAGAAAGAGACGGAGGGAGATAACAGGCAGGGTCACTAAAACGATCCTGTAATAACAGGCAGTAGGACTTCAGTGCAATAGAATCACCAAGAATAAGATTCATTGATTGTGTTAAACAAATATTAGAGACATAGCTCAAAAATATAAGATGGATGGATGACACATAAAACAAGATTGTGCATACTCAAACATCAAACAACATAAGTAAACAAACTGTACGAAAGCCTCTTGTTGCGTTGTATTACTTGTGCTGTGTTTTTAATAGTCATATCACACATGCATAACCATTTCATATTGTACTTTTACCACACCACATTATTTTTCAGCATGTCACATTTGACAATGGTGGTTGACTTTGAATGCATGTAACCTTTTCATAGATATGATTTTGTTGTGTGTAGAGAAATAAATTAATAAAGTATTAGTTGGTGTTATTGTTTTTGTTGTGTGTGAAAGTTTCTGAGATACAAGAAGATGATAGTGAAAAGGATGAAAAACAGTACAAACATTTATATTTCTGATATGGCGGATATCCAATCATTTGTAGAAATTGCCAAAAAGCACTGATAGTATTATCACATGTGAAAAAGTTCAAGGCAATCCATTAGCTTACTGATTGATATGCATTCTGTCAGTCTCGAAAGACAATGGACTTCATGATAAAGAGGGGACAGTCAGTTGTTGACCTAGCTTTCGCAACAAACGTTTTAGTCTGCATGTTGACACATCCTGTCTTCCCCTGCCTGCAGACCAACACATAAAGCCTGTCTTCAGCTGGGTCTGTCTTTGGCAAGTTCCTTCCAGTTGCAGGTATATCCAACGCCTTCAGGTCACGCTTGCCAACATCTTTGTAGCGGAGGAAGGGTTTACCTTTTTTAAACTTCCCGTGGTCAGCTCTCCGTAAATGATATCTTTTGGTATTCGCCCATCCTCTATTCTGCACACGTGACCAAGCCACTACAAGCGGCGCTGGCGGAGGATCGTAACTAAGCTGACGATCTTTGCACAGCAGTCCAACACTTCGTTGTTAGTCACTGTCACTCCAAGAAATTCCAAGTATGCGTATATGAAAAGCATTTAGCCTTTTTTCATATGAGGTATACAGAGTCCATGTTTCGCTGCCATAGAGCAGGGTACTAAACACACATGATCTGTTACAGCAACCTTTATGGAGATGGTCAGCATGTTGTTGTTCCTAATCGTTTCTGCAGACCTGCGTCCAGTGAAAGGTTTTTGATGATAGATACGAGGTAGTTGAAGTGAATTACCGCGTCCGGTGAAAGGTTTTCGATGATAGATCCGAGGTAGTTGAAGTGAATTACCACCTCCAGATTTTTATCGTTTAAGACAATGTCTGGAGGATCTGCACCCTGAGCCATCACTTTCGTCTTTTGTACGCTGATGGTGAGTTCAAATAGGTCACAGGATTTTGTCAACCTATTAATGAGGATCTATAATTCGGCTTCGTTGTAGGCGACCAGGGCAGTATCATCTGCGAAAAGCTTATCCAGAATGAAAGTCTCCCTACCCTTTCTTTTTGCTCGCAGTCTGGTTAGATTGAATAGTTTCCCATCTGACTTAGTATGCAGAAAGACCCCCTCTGTGACAGTTCCAAAAGCGTGTCTAAGCATGATGGCAAAGAAAATGCAGAATAGAGTCATAGCCAGGACACAACCTTGTTTAACTCCGCAGTTAATGTCGAAGGCCTCAGATTCCTGACCATCATGCAGCACTGTACCTTTCATGCCCACATGAAAAGACCTAATCATGCTCAGTAGTTTAGGTGGGCAGCCAACTTTAGACAACACTTTAAAAAGACCATCTCTGTTTACCAGGTCGAATGTCTTGGTGAGGTCGATGAAGACAAAAAATAGTGGTCTGTGTTCTCTGCATTTCTCTTGCAATTATCTCAGTGAAAGGACCATATCAACAGTGGACCTTTCTGCGCGAAAACCACACTGAGACTCTGGATACAACCTGTCAGCCAACTTTCGCAACCTGCTCAGGATGATGTAAGCATACACTTTGCCTACAGTGTTGAGGAGCGATATTCCCCTGTAATTGTTGCAGTCTCTTCTGTCTTCCTTTTTCTTGTAAAGAGAGATTATGTTGGCATCTCTCATGTCTTGTGATACCGCCCCGTCATCTCAACACTGGCAGATATGTTCATACAGGCATTGAAGAAGTACGCCCCCTGCATTTGATGATTTCTGCTGGAATGCCATCTCTACCAGGTGCCTTTTCCACTGGCATGCCCTCGATAGCTTTTTCCAAATCTTGTGTGCTCGGTTTATCGCCAAGTTCCTGCAATACCTGCAGAATCTCAATTTTGTTGAGAGCAGAGTCCGCCACTACGTTATTACAGGTGTACAAGACTGTATGGACTTAGAGAGTTAAAGCCAGTAGTAATTCACACATTTCTTTGCCAGTCGCTGTACTGTACTCTTTGCTGATTTGTAAGCCTCCAGGGTCATGCTGCTCAGAGAAATCTTAAATTCCAGGTGATTATATTAGCGCTTTTTAATGGCTGGTACAAGGATGGCACACCCATCCTCAAACCAGTCATTTCTGCTGTTATCTTCTTTCCAAAGACTGCCAAGGCTGTGGTGTGTATTGACCCTCTGACGTGTTCCCACCTTTCTGTAGCGCTTCTAGTAGTGCTTTGTTTTGTTATTAATTCAGAGAGGGATTTTGTGAATTCTTCCACTATTTCAGGAATATCAGTTCCTGCTGTGTCTATGCTGCATTTACCCACAAGTCTTGCATGGTGAATCTTTTTGGGCTGGAGTCTCATTTTGCAGCAGACCAGTGAGTGGTCAGTATGGCAGTCTGCATGGTGAAACGTGCGGGTTTGCAAAACATGTTTCAATTCAGACCGTCTAGTGATGATCAGGTCCAGCTGATGCCAATGTCTGGAGCAAGGATGTTTCCAGAATACTTTGTGTTGGGGCTTTGTTTGGATGAAGGTGTTAGTGATACACAGGTCGTGGTAGGCACACAGCTCTAATAGCCACTGCTCATTTTTGTTCATCTTCCCGACACCAAGCTTTCCCACGCACATTGGCCAGGAGCACATAGGCCAGGAGTCGTGATCGGCACCCACTCTTGCATTGAAATCCCCAAGTAGAATCAGGTGTTCTTCACTAGGGATCCTTGTGAATAGTGAGGTCAGCTGCTGGTAGAACTCATCCTTGGAGTCACTATGCTGTCTGAAATATTGTAGGTCTCAGTTAGTTTTGTTGTCAAGCAGGGTGACTGCTTCTCTTTCTTGCTGTTCTGCTTCTCTAGCATTGTCAGGTAATCATTTGCAGCTTGGTAAACTGGAGCACATCAAGGCTCATGTTTGAAACCAGTACCTTTAGCTATGAGACTCAAGAACTCAAACCATTTTGTTACTCAGATGCCACATAGATATAAGAGATTGATATTATGATCACAGCCATGTTAGTATCACTTCTTTGATATTAGTACCACTTTCAGGTCCTCATGTTTGTTGTTGCTGTTTCTCTAGGTGAAGGAGTTGGTGGCTTTACAGACCAAAGAGTGGTCTGAGATGGTGATGAAACAGATGACTGAGGAGCATGAACTGTGGCGAGAACACATCATTCAACAGAATGAGACTTTGGCTAAACTGTTGGAAGATGCCCAGAGAGAGCAGCTAGCTGAGCTGGAAGCTAAACAGGAGCGGTGAGGATGATCATTACGGATTGGGTTTATTTAGGGGAAAGTAACAGGAATTGAACAGTGGAAGGGGGTGAAGAAGGAGAAGTCAAAGGGTTTGTCCGTTATCTGCATAGAAAATTATAAAAAGATATAAATTTATTGAAAATGTATTAATAATAATAGCTGTCCATTGTTGTCGATGAGGACCGCCGACATCATCCTTGTCACAGATTTCCCTGTTTGGTGTGAGTGCGCATGTAGTGGAACAGATCAATGCGAAAAACATCTTGCTGCATAACGGGCACATGAGGTCAGTAGAAGGTGATGGTGTTCCCGCTGTTCGTGATTTCCGGGTCTCACATCTGCTCTGGGCTTTCACAACACGGTCGTCTTCGCTGCTAGCTACACCCGCTTTGACTGTGCTTCTCCATTCAGATCTGTTTTGCGCAAGACATTCCCAGGTGGTGATATCTATATGGCAACTTTTCAGTGAGTCCCTCAGACTCTTTAAAACATTTCTCTGGGTGCCCTTTCTCGCGCCATCCCTCTCTCAGCTCGCCGTAGAGTAGCTTCTTTGGGAGCCGTTTGTCTGACATACGAATTAGGTGTCCTGCCCAGTCTAATTGTGCCTTTTCTAGCAGAGCATGGATGCTGGGCATGTCAGCCCTCGAGAGAACCTTGATGTCAGTGACAGGATCTTGCCATCAAATGTGGAATATTCGCCTCAGGCAACCTGTGTGGAATGATTAAACCTCCTTGCATGTCCAGAGTATACAGTCCAGCTTTCGCAGGTGTAAAGTAGGGTTGGAATGATGGTGGCACGGTAGACTTTGAGTTTGGTCTTGACGCTGATACCACGACATTCCCACACAATTTCGTGCGCATTCTACTAAAGGTTATGCTGGCCCTTGCTATTCTGTTTGGCACCTCATTATCGAGGCCGACAGATTTCGACAGCGGCTGCTCAGATACGTGAATTTATCTACGACATTCAGCGTCAGCCCGCTGACTATAGTCTTTGGTTTTGTGTGCGGCATGCCTGGTGCTGGTTCGTACAAAACCTCTGTTTTCTTGGTATTTATGGTCAGACCAAAATATTTGCATGCGGCAGAGAACCGGTCCATTCCCACCTGCATGTCCAGTTCTGAGTTGCTGTTCAGAGCGCAGTCGTCAGCAAATACAAGTTCTCTGATTATGTCACCCTCGACTTTGGTTTTGGCCTTCATTCTTCTGGGATTGAGTAGTTTGCCATCTGTGCGATACGTTATGGGTATGCCAAGGTCCACCAATCTGAAGGCGTCTGTCATTGTGGCTGCGAAAATCATGCTGAACAGGGTTGGGGTGAGTACACATCCTTGTTTTACTCTGTTTGTTACTTGAAAAGTTTTAGAGGTTTCTCCAATGTCCATTACACTACCACACATGCCTACGTGTAGCTGTTTCACCATAGTTATGAACTTGTTAGGTAGCCAAACTTTGACATAATTATCCACAGCTCTCCTCTGTTTACTGTATCAAATGCCTTTGTCAAATCAATAAATGTTATGTATAAGGCCTGGTTTTGTAGTAATTGGCGAGCCACAAAGATCATGTCCACTGTTCCTCTTCCAGCTCTGAATCCACATTGGCTTTCTGGGAGGTGGTGGCTTTGTTCAAGGTGTTTGTTGAGCAGTAAGCGCACTAGGATCTTGCCTGCTATGAAGAGTAGCAATATCCAAAGATGATTGTTGCATACCTGCCGGTTGCCTTTTTTCTTGTATATGTGAACTATTGAGATGTCCTTCAGATCCTGCGGAATTACTCCTTTAGCGCACATGTTGCAGAAGAGTTCAGTGATCTTTCTGGTACGGGATGGGCCAGCTATCTTATATACCTCTGCTAGTATTGCATCAGCTCCTGGGGTTTTTCCTATAGATAGTGCACTGATTGCCCTGCCGGCTTCCTTCTCAGTGATGAATTCATCCAGCACCACATTAAATTCCTGGTGGTTTAGTATTTTGCACAAGTGATCTGCTCATCTGTCTATGATCTGAGCCTTATCTGTTAGCAGAGCCCCATCCACATTGTGAACTGGGGAGTTACGAGAGGGCTGCGGTACATAGAGAGCTTTCAGCACCTCGTAAAACCTTTTGGTATCATAATGTTCGTCGAACATCTTGATTTTGTCAGCTCTTTTACAGAGCCAGGAGTCTTGCATCTCTCTAAGCCTGGTCTGAACAGCTTTGCGAGCGGCATTGAAGGCCGCTTTTGCTGAATGATATGGTGTGTCCCGTTGGTGTTCTCTGTGTAATATGTGAGATAATAATAGCTGGCCAATACACACACATCATTAGGAGAAATAGGTTTGTACTGTAGAAGACTGACAGAATTCATTTGTTATCATGGTAACTCTGCCACATATCTATTTTATTTTGCGAATGTTTGTAATTAGAGAGAGGCATGGATGGAGCGCTTTAACCTTTCAAATTTCCTAGTCTTAAGATGCGGATTAAAACAAAAACTGGCCTACACACCATGCGTCAGTTTCCAGGGCAGATAGGTTTTATTCCTCAGCTTTTCAGTCATATAATACTCCACTGAGGCCCACTGCACCTCCATGCATGTTGTAAAAGATGACTAAAGGGGATTGTTCATGGGATTAGCAACTTCATCATGTAAAACACATTTCTACAGAAACCACCACAGCAAGGACTTCTTATATGGAGCCTTTTGTGCTGGTTGTCCAATCTTGAGAAAGAGATATGTGAGGAAGTAGCATTGAGACACATGTTGTCTCACATAACTGTCCTTAGTTCCTGTTCTTTCTTATTTGCTTCCTATTCTTCATTGATGCTTTTTGATTGTAATATGGCTTGTTCATGTACCCAGAGAAAACAAGGAGCTAAAAGCCAATCAAGTGAAGCACTCAATGGAATCTACCAAGATCGTTCTCAATGACAAAACCATCAAAAACAAGGCAGAGAGGGACAGGTACTGAGTTTTATCATTTTCACTGATGGCTTATTCTTTTATTTTGTTATCAAAAGGGCATAAAGTCTAAGAAGTTGGGATGATTTAACTTCTAAATGATCAAATCTACATCGAATGCCTGTTTGTCATTTAAAATATTATTGAGCAGTCACACTTGTCTAGGAATAATAGTTGTTTAATGTTTGCTATATTAGGAATTACAACAGCATTAGGGCCTTTTGAAGACCTCTTGGCAACTGTCAAAAGAAGGAAACTCGCTTGGTACGGTCACATATCGAGATCAAATGGTCTTGCAAATACAATCCTCCACAGAAAGGTGCAAGGCAGACGACGAAGAGGCCGGTCCAAAAAGAGATGGGAAGACAACATAAAAGAATAGACAAATCTCCGACCAGAAGAGGCGCAGGCAGCGGCTGCTGACCGAGAAGGGTGGCGGGGGGTTGTGAAGATGTCTTCATGAGTGCCCCAACGACCTCACTAGTTACGGGATGACCTGACCTAACCATTAGGAATATGAGACTACCAATGCAGTTTTCTTATATGCAGGAGGTCTGTGACCAAAAGCATTTATCTGCTCTTACAGCAGTGATATCTGTGGCACTTTGTATAACATGATAATGTTGTCAGCCCCTTGTACAACTCTTCTTTGCCACCTTCTATAACATGCATAGTTAAGTGCAGTGTTTCTGTTACTTGATCCGAAATCCACTGATGATTCACTTGTCTTCAACAAATACATGCCAAGTCCTCCTGTCCTGGCCAATCTGATCAAGATTATGACTTTCTGGTTCTGTTATTTTTGTCTTGAGCTGTCTTCTCCATGTGTGTTTTTGTCTGCCTTTACTTCTCTTCCCTTGGGGATTCCAGAACGGAGACTGTCTTTTGCTATCAACTAGTTTCAATAATGTGTGGCCTATTCGACACCAGAGCCTTCTCCTCACGCAGTGTTCTACTGATGTCTGTCTGGTTCTTTCCAGCATTTCCACTTGAGTGATCTTATCATACCATTTCAGTCTCTCCATTCTGCCAAGACACTCATTTTTGAAAGTCTGTAGTTCTGTTTATTCTAATAATCTCTTTTCACGGACTTAGTTGTAGAGGGCTTGTGTAGATGATTAATTATCAATAACTCTTCTCTTGTGTGATAATTTGTGACTTTGTAGAATAGGGATCCATGTAGCGCAGTGGTTAGCTAGCTGGCTTCACATCTGAGTGGTCCTGGGTTCATTCCCCAGTTGAGGTGGAAATGTTTTTTCAGACCAGGCTTTGTTTTTCTTGCTTTTCAAAATATGTGTATTATTTGTTTTATTATATATTATTCATTTGTTTTTATTTTTGGAATATGTGGAGTAGAAAGCTTGAATTGAACATTAAGAAAATGAGGAAGTGTGGGATAAACTGGCACTGTTGGCACATGAATGGAGAGTTTGACAGTTGTCTGTTAAATGCCTATGCTCCTCAGCGAGTTGAAAGGTTGTTGATCGATATTTATTGATTTGTCCTAAAAAATTCAAGCAACAAATAAGGGAACTTGTAATCACCTCATAATGCAATAAGGCAGACACACTTTTATAATAAAATCTCTACTTTGTCTCCTACATCAGTATCCAATTTGGAGATACTAAAGCCTTTTTTTATCAGTAGCTTAGCTGCAAAAATTGCTATTGTGCATAATGCTTTTGTTGCTTTCAGGAGAATAAGAGAACTAAATGCGAACAATACAAAGAAGTTTATTGAGGAGCGTAAAAGATTTGCTGTCAAGCACTCCAGACAGGTTGAAGCTCTGAAGAAAATTCACCAGGAGCAGACAGACAAAATGGCCGTAGAAAATCAAAAGGTATTGCCAGCTCTTCATAATGGCATTATGTTAACCTTTTGCTTTCCAGATTACAAAATTATGTCAATTTCCTGCATCTGCATAATATTTCAGCACGTCATGCCCCGACGTGGTTGCTGATTTTGAGAACCTCAAATTTTAAAAAAAATTTGGGGTGTGTGTGTTTAGAGACATATATTAATAAAGAACTTGTTGGTGTTATTGTGTGTATGTTAGTTTCTGAGATACAAGAAGATGAAGGTGATAGGGGTGAAAAATAGCACAAACATATAGACCACCCGGTAGCGGTGTCCCTTAATAGGGAAAAATACAAACAAATTGTCGAAAAACGTGCTAATACTACTATTAATGTTTACCGTAATAGCTGCGTTTGTCACTTCAACTATAAACTATCCACTTAAACAGACTAAATAGATCTACCTCAGAAAAATCTGTTGCAGAAACACAGACTAAATAGATCTACCTCAGAAAAATATGTTGCAGAAACTAAGCTCCCCAATTCTCAATAACGAGTGTTCTTCAAATCCAAGCGAAAAACAAGAAATTCTTTCCAAAACCTAAAACAAATTTTAAAATTGCCATTGTTTTCGTCTAACCGTACATGACGGAAGTTGGAACTCTCAACAATCAAAAGAGCAGTATGTTCAGCCGTTTCTATGGCATTAACTGGGTTGTTTATATGCGCTAAACCGATGACCCTAGAGCAAGCAGCGTGCAATGTCAGTGGAATCGAGCCAAATCGTCGTAATCTCACGCCGTTGGAACGGAAAAGGTAAAGTGCTGTCTTGACCCGGTTATTTAGAAGAAGAAGAAAGTGTACCGCTAATTTTTGTTTGTTTATGGGTGTTTGGGTGGTTTACTTTAATTTTACTTGCAGTCAAAATTACATTGGAGGTACATTTTTAATCATCATACTTCAGAGCTTTTGCATTCAGTTTCCTGTAAAGATGAGGCCATAAGTACTTTGGTTTGCTCTAAAACTGCTTTTGCGTCCAGTGCTAGTGCTTTACTTCGAAACTCGTCTATGGCTCCTCAGACATCATATTTTTTGCTCGTCTTCTATAGTAGGCTTTCCTGGGGACACTAAGAAGGGATATGCTTCTCATTTTTGCATTGCCTGATGTAACCCTTTTTAAATATTGGTATAATGAGGCCTTCTCTCAATTATTTGGTATGGCATTGTAGTGTCAGGCTGACTTAAGAACTTTCCGTAATACCAGTTCAGCTACAGTTCCCATATACTTGACTGTTTCTGGTGTTATATTATCTTGTCCAGCTGCTTTATGTCATCATGTCCAGCTGCTTTGTCGTTATGTCATCATATCCAGCTGCTTTGTCGTTATGTCATCATATCCAGCTGCTTTGTCGTTATGTCATCATATCCAGCTGCTTTGTCGTTATGTCATCATATCCAGCTGCTTTGTCGTTATGTCATCATATCCAGCTGCTTTGTCGTTATGTCATCATATCCAGCTGCTTTGTCGTTATGTCATCATGTCCATCTGCTTTGTTGTTATGTCATCATGTCCAGCTGCTTTGTCGTTATGTCATCATGTCCAGCTGCTTTGTCGTTATGTCATCATATCCAGTTGCTTTGTCGTTATGTTATCAGTCCAGCTGCTTTGTTGTTATGTCCGATTGCTTTGTCATGTCCAGTTGCTTTGTTGTTATGTCATAATGTCCAGCTGCTTAGTTGTTATTGCATCATGTCCAGTTGCTTTGTTGTTATGTTTAGTTGCTATGCCATTATGTCATCATGTCCAGCTGCTTTGTCATTATGTCATCATGTCCAGCTGCTTTGTCGTTATGTCATCATGTCCAGCTGCTTTGTCATTTTAATATCGTGTCTAGTTGCTTTGTCATCATGTCCAGCTGCTTTGTCATCATGTCCAGTTGCTTTGTCGTTATGTCATCATGTTAAGTTGCTTTGCCATTATGTCATCATCCCCAATTGCTTTATCAAACAAATCCAATAAAGGTGGAATAAGGCAAATTAAATAACTGAACAATTAACACCAATACATAATTGCAAGCACGTGACAATAACTACCAATAGAGTTTTATACAACAGGATTTTAATCCCAAAACTACGCTACCTATGTCAAAACTGGACACTAATATCAAATGAAAAACAACAAATCGTAATAGTAGAAATGAAATTCCTGTGAAAAATATTGATTTGTAACCAGGAGAGACATAATCAGAAACGATGACATCAGGAGACTGGTGGAAACAACAGCAGTATTAGGCTACATCAAAAGAAAGTAGCTAAAATTGTTTGGCCATGTAACAAGTATAGCCCCCCCCCCCCCCCCCCCCCCCCCCCTCCCCAAGCGAGGCTAAAAGGCAGATCACAAAAAAGGTGACTTACGGAAATACTTGATAAGATGAATGTCACTCTGTATGAGGCACACGGACAGACTCGTTCTAGAGATCTTTTCATAACCTGACTCTGAAAGGTAAAATAGGATAGCGAAAAAAAGAGGAAAGAAGAACGCTCCCTGCACAATGTTTGTGATATGCGGATAAGCATTGTCATGCAACAGAATCACACTACATGAAAGCACGCTGGGTCACATATTCTTGATGGTTTTATGCAGCTGTCTAATTTGTCCTTGTAGAGGATGATATTCATATTCATGTCAGGCTCTTTAAAGTCCACCAATAAAAACCTTTTATGGTAAAAAATTCCGGTCAGCATAACTTTACCAGTGGAAACCTGTCAAAACTGTCTTGTGTATTGGTGATACTGTTTTGCTGCTTGGCTCAAAGTAGTGGTACCACGATTCATCACCTGACACTATGTGCAACAGAAATGCATCACCCTCTGCTTTGTGACGCAGCAAGTGGTTCAAACTCTACCCTGTGTGTTCTTTCTTATGGTGTTCTGTCAGCATCAGTGCGAGCCATTGTTAAAACACCTCCCAATACTTGTTTATCCGAGCTATCATTTAGCTGTCCCAAGCGGCACAGCTAATGTAAGCTCTGACAACAGTCTACCCGTATTGCTGCATCAATCTTGGCGATGGCTTTTTCTGTCACAGCAATATTCTCCTAACCTGGCAACGGAAGATCTTTTGTTAACTCACGTCCTTCCCTAAACATTCGTCCACTCCCTCACTATTGCCTTTGACACACATTTGTCACCATACACTGCCTGCATTCTGGGTTGAATGGCGATTGGTCAATATCCTCTGGCTGATAGAAACTAAATCATTGTTCGCTCACACACCTTGGACAAATTCTATATCACACCTTCCATGTTGTCAACATTCTGCAGCAGAACCTATGCATACAAGAAGAGTAAACATGAACTCTCTTGTTTGCTGGTTTGTGCTTATTACGTGAACTGGGACATTGACTTGCTTCCTGCGTGCTGGCGCGTGTGACACGGTGCAAGCGGGTTCCAAATGATTTTGCCTCTCATGATATTGAGATGACTCATTTACTATTTTCACCAATAGTATTTCATATTATGAATGTGATATGACAAGATATCATGATGATGAGAGACTACTCTGTCATTTATCTGATAGGACAAGATATCATGATGATGAGACGACTCATTGGTCATTTATCTGATATGACAAGATATCATGATGATGAGACGACTCATTGATCATTTATCGGATGACAAGATATCATGATGATGAGACTACTCTGTCATTTATCTGATAGGGCAAGATATCATGATGATGAGACGACTCATTGATCATTTATCTGATAGGACAAAATGTCATGAAGATGAGATGACTGTCATTTATCTGATATGACAAAATATCATAATGATGAGATGACTCATTAATCATTTATCTGATAGGACAAAATATCATGATGATGAGACGACTCATTGATCATTTATCTGATAGGACAAAATATCATAATGATGAGATCATTGATCATTTATCTGATAGGACAAAATGTCATGAAGATGAGATGACTCATTTATCTGATAGGACAAAATATCATAATGATGAGATGACTCATTGATCATTTATCTGATAGGACAAAATATCATGATGATGAGACGATTCATTGATCATTTATCTGATAGGACAAAATATCATAATGATGAGATCATTGATCATTTATCTGATAGGACAAAATATCATAATGATGAGATGACTATCATTTATCTGATAGAACAAAATATCATAATGAGATGACTCATTGATCATTTATCTGATAGGACAAAATATCATAATGATGAGACGACTCATTGATCATTTATCTGATAGAACAAAATATCATGATGATGAGACGACTCATTGATCATTTATCTGATAGGACAAAATATCATAATGATGAGATGACTCATTGATCATTTATCTGATAGGACAAAATATCATGATGATGAGACGACTCATTGATCATTTATCTGATAGGACAAAATATCATAATGATGAGATGACTATCATTTATCTGATAGAACAAAATATCATAATAATGAGATGACTCATTGATCATTTATCTGATAGGACAAAATATCATAATGATGAGACAATTCATTTACAATTTCAGGCCTTGGAGATGATTGAAATGGCATATGAAGAAGCCAAGATGGCATCAAGGCCCGAGACTGTGGTATGATGATGCTGCTGGCATACACGTAGACTCCAGACATCATCACTGTATGTGTGTGTCCTCTGTTACTGATAGCTGACTTAACCGGTGACAGCTTCAGTTCCCACACCAAACTTGATAACTTATGCTAATTCTTACAATTATCGAAGACATCACACCTTATGAATTTATTCATTCATCATGTGAAAGTTAAATCTCATGCATTAAATCACTAGTAATTGTATACATAATGACTGGATTTATTTCTCCAACAATTTATTGAAGACTTTTTTTGTGTAAGCTTTTGACTTCCTTACAGTTTATTTCTTAATCTGTGTCTTGTTTGTATATGATTGATCTGTACAGATACCCCTGGTATTGGTTATTTGTACCTGCTGGGAACACAGGTGTGTTATTTATGTTTACTTACCTTCTGATTCTGAGGTCAGTGTTAAAATATTAGCAAGATTTCATGTTTACTGTTAATTATTACCTGCCAGTTTATTCAGGATTTCATTTGTCATATTTGTTAGCAGTGTGTTTTACACCCACAGGAGTTATGAATCTCATGTGTCCATCAAGTATTTGATACTCTACATGACTTATTTTTACCAGATTGATTCTCACGAGGACAGTATAGCAGAATGTGTATTGCTTTTAATTTATTGTACCATGTTTGTTTTTACTTTGAATTTTCAGGTTGTCATTAAGTTGTAATAGATTTCTTCTGATGTCACAACAAGTTTTTGCTGTTATTGTTGTTGTTGAGTGCATTATTACAGTGGTTACTTATTTAATCTTGAACAATTTGTAGTTCAGTTTATCAGGGTACTGTAAAACCTTTACTCATCCTTGATGCTAATTATCAAGTGTTTAAGAAGTCTGAAAACTGAAAAAGCACCTATAATTTAGAATTGACGGAATACACTGCTTTTGAATTGTAATGTATGTTGTGTCTTACAGCAGTGCTTGCTAAGGAAGGTGCATTCTTTAATACAGTGAAGCTAAAACTTTAGTTAAATGGGACTACTCATTCAAATACATTTGTAAGCGTTCCTTCATCCCCAAACAATAGCCACCCGAACCAGCTTAATATATTTGTAAGTGAATGATTTATGGCATTTAAATTAATCTCAAATAAATATACATACAGGGGTTGCTGAAAAAGTGTTGCTAATTTATTGCTAGTAATTCATTTTAGAATTGTTTAGTCATACATATGATGACTCCTACACAACCTTTCTGAACTTCAACAGCAAGCCAGGAACAAGAGCATGACCTTTCTTGTACTAGCCTTGCAACTACTTACAACCACCTCTTCATTCTTATTACACCCAGACCTTTTCCTATGGATGTCAATGATGTACAGTGCATTTACCAACAGCATTGTGTATATAAATATATATATATATATATATATATATATATATATATATATATATATATATATATATATATATATATATATATATACATATATTCTTTGATAGATGGTGAATATTGGTTACTGATTCTATCTAAGTTACAATAAATAACAGCACATTGTTTAAAACGCATGCTACTGACTGACTGCACTGCACTATGTCAAGGGCCAACTGTATGCACCACTAGGAAACAGATTGTGCTATGTGTCTACATTAGCAAACTGGACATGTGAATAATCTTCAGAAATGTCTTCACTCGGGTATTGCTGGGACATGGAAGGGGAACAAAGAATAGTAACACTATCTTACCAGGCATGTCACAAGAGAGAGCTATGGAAGGTTGGGCATGGGGCTGGCTACCTTATCCTTTAAGCCACAAAAACTTCTACAGATATGGCAGGTCAAAGCTTGACAATTTGGCATGAATTTGTTGAAAACCTCTACTCTGCAGGGAGCTGAAGAGGTTAGATAATGTTGATGATGAGAACAATAAGAAGCAATATTTATTGGACACATGCAGTAGGATAGCAGAGTTGCAAAGATAATGAAAGGAAGGAGACTTGTTCAAAGAGATCAAAATGCTCACTGGAGAGTTCAAACTGTCATTACATGTAATAAATGATGAAGATGGTAATACACTAACAGGAGCAAGGATATACTCACGAGAACGAAACAGTATTGCAGAGAAATGTACAAACACATCGGAAGAAACCCCAACCAGTACAAAGATCCAGAACCTACAGCAGATAAAGTATGATTAGCTATCAAAAGCCTGAAGAAAAGTAAATCACCAGGATGTGATGATATGCTGACTGAATTTATAGAGACAGGAGGAGAGGCCAGCATCAACATTTGCCATGCACTATGAGAGAAGATTTGGCACATCACAATACGCCCAAGAGCATGGAAAAGATCTATGTATATCTCACTCTTCCGAATGATGATCTGAAGCCATGCACTGACTACCAAACCATCGCTTAAATATGTATCCTAGCAAAATCCTCCTATGGACAACCTAAGGGAGGTTAGAAAACAAGCTCAACTAGAAAGTACATGAAGCACAGGCAGGATTTAGGCATAGTAGAGACACAAGTGATCACATTCTTAACATGCAAATATTATTGAAAAGTGCAGAGAGTACAGTGTTGACTTACACATTTGCTGCATAGATTGTGCCAAAACTTTTGACTGTACAACTGGGGTTCTCAACACACTTGATTCAAATGATTGAAATACTGTATCGAGAACAATAAGCAATGGTCAGAATTGCTGGAGAGTCATCAAGCTGGTTTGAGATGCAAAAGGTTGTAAGACAAGGATGAATATCTTTGCTCGATTATAAATAGCAATAGAGATTGCCAATAAGAAATAAGAAGAAGAATGGCTAATTAAATGAAAAACTGATGACAGAACACTAACAAAATGACAAAAATAAAGATCATGTAATAAAGATCCTAGTGGTAACATATGGATGTGAACATGGACAACCTCACGAACACTAAGGAAGAAGAATGAATACTTAGAGCTAAAAATGCTATAGGAAAATACTCAAAGTACCATGCATAACAAGAAAGAAAAACACTTAAATCTTAAAGGAGAATAAAATTGACTTGCAAACAATATTGCATCTTGAAAATTAAAATACTTTGGTCACATCAAACTCCACAATGGTCTGGAAAAAAATTATTGCAGGCGAATGGCACCTGGCAAATGAGGCAGATGCAGACTGACGAGAAGATGGACACGGGACATTAAAGAGGTTCGGAGGATGACAGTGGCAGGCGAGAGATGTGGCCAAAGATCAAGAGCCTTACAGATCAGCTGTAATCAGAGCCAGGTTCTGCAAAGGACATGCTACATGATGATGTGTGATTATTATTATTCACTGAAGCTTGCGAGGCTTGTCGTGAATCTATTGTACCTTTTTAGAGAGGATTTTCCTCAAGGATAAAGTATTGTATTTGCAGCACAGAAACTTTAAGCTGTGAAGAATATCTATGGCATAAAAATAAAACAGTTGGGGAAAACAATAAAAGGTATAAAAATCAAAACATCTTCATTCTCCTTTCCTGTCCCCCAAAAAAGTAAATAAAAAGATGGAAAGAAAAATAACAGTAATGGTATATTCACATGGCACTATTTTCCAGGACATCAAAAGACCGTATGTTCTGAAATACAATTAAAAGTTGGTTCCTTTAACAGACATGATTCTTAGGCATAAACTGTCTCACTACTATTTGCCAAGGTGGCTGTCAGGCAATATCTAACATAAGATGGTCTCATGATTCTCAGGAAATATTTTCTCCCATACCTGTTATTTTTTGGCAACATTTATTTTGGTACATGTGTTTTTCAGTTTAGTCCTGTATTGATTACATTTATGTTTTCCTTTCATTGCATTGTTTGATATGATCATAAAACATACAATACGTTCTTTTAACCTACTTTGATATGTACACATGGATCAATTGTGCTGTTAAGAATATTATCATGTGTGTGTTTATCGTCATAACTTTTTGCCACATGAAGTTGCATTCATAAAGAATGGAAGTACATTTTTCCAGAGTTGAACAGGTGGATTAATGTCATGCATACTCATCAAAGCCGTCTGTCTATAGACCATGCACATGGTGCCCTGTAAGTTTTGTCCAGTTCTGTCTCCTGTATTTCGACACTGTCTGCTATGGCTGTAAAGGCAGATCCACGAGTGACAGTCATCGCCATGCATACTAGTGCGTATTAAAATACCGTTGTTAGTTTCCCTGTCTCTTACCAGTGTAAATACTACTATATATTGCACTTTAAGATAAACCCTCACAGAGTTCTACCACTCATCTAAGTTTTAGAGAAAGCTCTAGAAAAACTTCCCAAATATAAAATGTAGATGTGTGGCTCAATAATCATGTGGTCAGAAATACAAAAACAAAAGTCCATGTTATGATCAAAAGGCCTTTGTCAGGGATACAAAAAAGCCCAAAGGAAAATAATTAACTAAACAAAGACAATGATCAATATGAATAATAAATGGTATACTCATCAACTCGACTCAGTAACATCAATGACTGCCAGGTATGCATCCCGATTCAGTAACATAAATGACCACTTGGTGTGCACTAGATTCAGTAACATAAATGACCACTTGGTATTCACCAGATTCAGTAACAGGATTGACCACTTAGTATTCACCAGATTCAGTAACATAAATGACCACTTAGTATTCACCTGGTTCAATAACATAAGTGACCACTTAGTATTCACCTGATTCAGTAACATAAGTGACTACTTAGTATTCACCTGATTCAGTAACATGTGACCACTTAGTATTCACCTGATTCAGTAACATAAATGACCACTTAGGATTCACCAGATTCAGTAACAAAAGTGACCACTTAGTATTCACCTGATTCAGTAACATGAATGACCAATGCGAATGGTACTCGAACAGAAAAGGAGTTGACTTGAGAAACAAATAAAAGAGTAAAGGTGAACTAAACTGGAAAATGTAAACTGGACAGAGAAAGATGAATACATATCAAATGTTTTTATTGATTGTGTTGTTCTTTGTCCTTGACAAATGTCTTTTGGTCGTAAGATAGGTTTTTGTTATTGTACTTGTGCCCACATGGTACCTAAGCCATACTTGTTTATATGATAATCATCATTACAATTTCTGCTATTACCATACTATACTAAGATACAGAGAACAAAACAGAAGAACTCAGTTCCTCAAGGTGTTCTGAAGAAAAAGAAAGCTTAACCATATTTAACTTAACTTCACTTAACGTTTTTATACTGGGTTAAAAGACTCAGCAGAGTCTGTATACAACCAGTTTCTGTTACATCACTTGATCTAAAAGCTATGAGCATCCAATCCATTCTTGCAAGCATTAATTGGCCCTGCCTCCACTATTTCCTGTGGCAATGCATTCCAAGCATTCAGCACTTTCTAACCCAAAAAATATTTCTTAGTGTCTAATCTAGGCCTTTCTTTAATTAATTTGTAGCTGTGCCCTCTTATTCTTGTATGTAGCTGTACCTTGAAAAACTTGTTATAGTTTAAATTATTCTTTATTTATGCTTCATCACAATTTTTTTGCACATGCTTTTGATCCGAGTTCTTTTCTATGATCTTCATCTTTAATCTTGTTCATGTTCTGTTTTTCGTTGTAATGAAACCATTGTTTCCTATTTTCCTGGTATTTATTTTGGTATCAAACATATTATCAATTCAAACAAACATTGTGTGCTTAGTCCAGGCTGTGATAAAACATCATTTAAATTTCCTCATTCATAATTTAGTTACTGTTGTATCATATATAATAAGGGGAGCTGGCAATATTGTGGAGGCTTGGTCAGTGTTGTATGAGAAGCAACTTGATAGTTATTAATGCCAAGTATATAACAAAGTGGTTCTACAGTAATATTTGACATACCTTGTGACAGCTGTACCATGATTACAACAACAGAGTGGTTCTAATGTGTGTCAACTTGATCTAATGAAGACCCATACATCAAACAAATTATACCATATAGAGTAAAAAGAACGCTGCATGATGGAAAGCATGCCTGTTCATACAGACTCATTTCTGAGATTTAGTGGTGTTGTAAATTGAGCAGACATTTATAGATTTTAATGAGTAACTTTAAATCTGTCAATACAACAAACAATTTCTGAAATTATCAGCAATTATCTCAACCATTCTGAAATATTTTTAACCTGTGGACGCACTTTTTTCAAGTGTGTAACTCACCTATTTATCTTCAGTAAAGGTTCACTGAAATACCACACATTATATATAGATATAGACATGATAGAAAGGATACAAAGAAGAGCTACAAAAATGATTGTGGGATTCCAGAATTATAGTTATGAGGAGAGACAGAAAAACTGGTCTGCAGTGTCTAGAAAAGAGAAGAATTCGAGGTGAGAGTCAATGTATCAGCGCTACGTAGTGAATCAGTTAACAGTGGATTGCTAGAAATGAGTTACCTCCAATGGGTTACAAAACACTCAGCTAGCTATTATCAATAGTGAAATACCTGCTATGAGAATTTGTGAGCACTTTCAGAAATAAGTCATGGAAGAGCACATTATGTATTGAATTGATATTCTGTGACCTTATTGATGAATTATTGATTGTCTTCTTTTTTTTTTTAAAGACCAGGACACCTAGAATCATGCAAAGAAACAGTGAATATCCTGAAATTTGTAATAACAAAACTCTTTAGGGGAAACATGCATATAAAATGGTGTTATATCATGCACTGAAAGAAATGCACACAAACCAATGTTCAACATATGAGTAACCAGTAAAAGTTTATAGTTATGGGTTTATCTGGCGTCTGACTGGACTTGCAACAGAGTTTGGTTGGTCTTGTGACAATTTTGTCATGCCAGGAGATAATCTTCAGTTCTGTTCTATTTCAAATTTAAGCCATTATTGATATTAAGTTTTACTGTGGTCCATCAAACATAAGGTTTACAACTAGAAGATTATTCAGTCAGATCTGACTGTTTTCATTGGCCAAGTCATTTCTCAGAATAGTTATCTTCTAATTAGTCCTAGTAAACATGTGCAATATATTTTGATATTGTTATTGGAAATGTATTTTTGTAATAGTCTGAACATTACAGTTGATATTATAACATATAATGCAGGCATTGTGTGTCATTAACATTGGCAATATCATTGTAATATAATTGTAATATTGAGAGCTATTGATGCTTCATTAGAGATAATAATATCATTTGTTCAATTGATGACCTACATACCCAAATTGATGATGTAGTTGAACAATGGAGGCTCAACTATTTCACTATTACAGATGATGTAATTGTAATGAAGACCCAAAGATACACTGTTAAAGATAAGGATATAATTGTAATATTGGAGATCTAATGATACACCTTTAGAAATGATATCTTTGTAAAATTAACTCATCCACTCCAGAATATCTGTACTTTATCATCACACACATTTTGTGAAATGTAAAACTCCTAGTATGAATTATAAGTATATTTATACATTCAGGAATAATTGTTATTCAGAAAACTGTCAAAAATAAGAATGGTAATAGGTTGAGCCAGTATATCAGCTCTGCAACATTGCAAGAAAATTAGTAAGAGAATATACCTGCTCTACAGAGTAAACTAGGTATAGGTCTTATTATACACCATAAGAGTTAACAATATAATTGCAACACTAACAGCAAAGTTGCTCATTCTAAATTTTATTTCATTTATGTTTGTATCAAATAAGCATGTGCTGCCATGAAATCATTTAATTGGAACCAATAAATTAATGCCAGGTACAAATAAGTCACAGACAATTTTCAGTAGCTGGACTCCCCGTATTGTTTTCCCCCCAGTCAGGATTCACACCATCTTGCCAGTTATACAAATATGTAATATTGTAAAGCTGGTCAACTAGAAATATAATTTAGCCAGCAGTCATTTGTTTACAATCCCCTAGCTAGAATGTATATTTAAATTGCATCACTAAACAGTTACAAATTTATTTTTCATGTTGTTTGTGTTGTAGTGGCACATATTTTTTTTCTTGGAATCAAAAACCATTATTTACATTTTTTAAATATTAAACATTTTTGTTTAAAGTACACATTTTGTGAATGTTTGTTGTTGGAAGTCATCAAGGTAGAACTGCCACCTTAAAGTGATTAGGAGATTTGCTTCTTACAGTAAAAGTACTGTGCTTGTTTCCAGTAGTGGCATGTTTCAGTCTATCCAGCTGTAAATGGATATTTGGACTTACTCTTAGGGAAGTTAAGGCAGCGAGCTGGTCAACCACCCCCACAAAAAGCTGAAGCCTAATACAGTGATGCCCCTAACACTTCATCCCTAACAGCAGTGTCTGCAATGGGACCGTTATTTTTTTAACGTTACATTATTATTGGTTGATATTCTCTCCAATAACTTGTGGCTCTCCAATAACTTGTGGATCAGCGTTTTATTTTAGTGCTCATGTCTTACTTTTGTTTAATGCTTAAAGATATTTTTACATGGTGACTTTTTTGTCTTGCCCAGAAGCTAACACCAGTTTGATGGTACTACTTTGAACATGTTAACTATAATTCTGGTTGTAACATAATATGCCATAATTTTTTTATTATATAACATTAACCATGATACTGGTTTTAATTTGTTATACATAATATTATTTGCATAAAATATTGACATTTTACAATTTTAAACAATACGTTGGCCATTAATTCTTGTCTTAATTTAACACTAACCATAATTATTGGTGGTGGTTTTGAAAGTATCAAGGCCCTAGGCAACTGGTTTTGCGAGGCCCATTTATGTTTTGTTAAATATTGATGATTATCATTTTAGCAATTGTCCTCAGAAAGACTGTTGTAGTTTACAGCGAGGCTGCGATATCTGCGCCTTTCGTTTGACATGTCTGGTTTCGGCACATCATTTTTGAAACTTGGTTTCTTCTTCCCTATTTGATTCTTATTCTCTTAAAAAGGCTGCAAGGTTGCAGCCTACTTCCAGTGCCGCCACTTGAAGGTGGAGTAATGTCATGATTGGCTATAGGTCGCTGGTCTTGTTGCAAGCAGCCAGCTACGAGTTGCTGGCTGTTGTCAACTCATTTACTGCTACATCTTTGACCCTGTCTATGGTTATAAAATGTGTTAATACTATCCACATTACTTGTCTTGTCATAATATTAGCAGTCAATTTAGTTGAAATTATAATGTTAGCCTGGATGTACTTCCAGTTAGACAAAACTGGAATGCATGACAGAAGCAGTTGTCCAAATACATAAATGTTGCCCGCATGCATGTTTGTCAAGTCTTCATATTTCAGAATCTGCTAGTGAAGTCTTAATTTATAATAAATATTTATAAGAAAAAATATCTATAGACTGTGTGGTGTTTAGCAAACACAATCATTCCTGACTATGAACAGAATGTTCTGTTTCATATTTAACCCTACCATTGTCTAGTGCGTATCTCTGTTCACAAGTCTACCGATTTCACTCACAACCGCTTGATCTTGTGGGATTGTTAGGTGTTTTTGTGTATTAAGATGAGGTGTAACTCATCACATCCTTTACAGACTTGTTTGTAAATTTAGAGAAATATTGGTCTGAATATGTCCTTTTGTTTGACTTTTTTATTTTTACTAACTGCTGCATTTAATTTATGTCTTTTATAATATCAAAACATGCACTCTTTAATTTTTCATGTTCATTTTAATATGTTTAATTTAAATGTAAGAGTACTGTGATTGGGTCGTTAAGGTAGAAGTATGCTGTGACTTTCAGCTTTTGTCAGATCTGATGCTAGTGCAATATATTTTTTAATGCATTCTAAGTATCTTTGGGGCTGTGTGGTTGTACCAACTGAAAGATGAGATATTACACTCTCTAAAAGTGTCAGAATTCAAAATTGTGAAATTTTTCCAGGCGGCAAGTACCAACTGACAAAACACTTTCTTCAGAATATATCATAGGTACCACTGTTTGTGACATGCAAGCACACACAACAATGCTTGCTAGTCTACATTTTAGCACATATATTTTCTCTTGATAATTGTTTGAGTAGTTCATGTCATGTGTTGCATCTAGAATTTGTTTCTTCATCTTTTATAAACTGTCTTTTTCTCAATCAATTTTACTTATCCAAATAGCATCTCCATTCATTTTAACTGATTTTGTTCATCAGCCGTCTTTTAGTAACTAATAGAAATATTCCATCTGTTATTTCACCTGTTATCCTTCCTTCATTTGCCAGCTAATTGATATGTTCAATCTACTCAACTGATTTACATTACAGTCATTTATCCACATTCAAAAATAATGTGCTCTATTCAGTCCACCATTTTGAACATTGTTATGTCTTGTTGGTGTGTAGCTTTCATCCTTTGAGTGGTAGAGATTTTGCAGTGTACATTACAATGCAAAATTTTTATTTATGTCTGTCAAATGTGTTATCTTTGTAATTTTATAGAAGTAGAGTTATTTTCATTTGATTTCTTCAGTCATGATCAGTTATTGCTTTGAGCTATTGTGATCAAATTATCATAAACAATTGATGTACTCAATTAATTTATGAGAGTGGTTGTGGCCATTGCAGAAGGCTGTTGTGAGTATTTCTTGCTGATAAGCTGTTATCAGTTTATCACTGACACATGTTGTTATCAGTTGATTTCTGATGGCTGTTGTAATCATTGTATTGTTGATAGCTGTTGTGACCACTCAGTTACTGCCAGGCGATGTGAGCCACATGTGTATTGCTTAAAATGGTGAGTAGACACAGTCCTTGATAAGTAAAAAGCTTCTTCATTCATCAGCTCTAATTATTTGTTCCATTTAGTTGGTTCAGTTAAACAAGGATCTTCCATTATATTTTTTGCAATGAAATAATTTACAGCATGTAATATATAAAAATGAATGCATACATAGCTGTCCAGACTAATGTGTTTGTAGTAGTGAATATCATCTTCATGTGTTTATGATGTCTTTGTGTTAGCCAGTTTTCTTACTGTTTCTTTTTGCTGAGGATGGACTTTTGTTTAAAGATATTGTGATTAGTGAAATCTCTCCCTATAGATGTGTGCCTGCTAATCCCAGCAATGTTATATTTGCTGAGGATAGACTTTTTGTTTAAAGATATTGTGATTAGTGAAATCTCTCCCTATAGATGTGTGACTGCTAATCGCAGCAATGTTATATTTGCTGAGGATAGACTTTTTGTTTAAAGATATTGTGATTAGTGACATCCCTCCCTATAGATGTGTGACTGCTAATCCCAGTGATATTAATTCATGCTTTTAAAAATTTAGATTTTAATGGGGGCAAAGGTTAACATCGGCTCAGGTGTAACACACAGTTTTACACACAGGAAACAGTGTTACAGCCAAGGTAAGATGGATTTGCTGAGAAGCCTTGCACTACATAAGACTTAGAATAACATTTGAGTATGAGAAATGGCTACTGTTGGTTTGGAAAAGAATGCTTAACATCACATAGATATTGGGTGTCTTTTCATTGTCAAATAAACAATAAAGATTTAGTTTAGCGGTTAAAGGAAAATTGGAGAATAGAGATTTAGTACAAGTTGTCCAAAGGAAAATCGGTGAATATAGATTTAGTTCAGTAGTAAAAATGAGCTTTGTGAATTGAGATTTAGTGTGCGCTGGTCCTTCGCTAATCCACTTTAAACTCATCTTCCCACATGTTTGTTATTAAATATTGAGTTATGTATTATATCTGTTTTATCCATGTCCTTCGTGTGGAAAAGTCACAAGTAATACTTCTATCCACTAGATATTAGTGTCAGTTATGTGATGTAATCATTCCAAGGTATGCAGTTATATAGAGCTCACCCATACGTCATGGCAGAGATGAAAAATGTATTTCAATCAGACAATTTTTTTACTTGTTTACCTTGTCTGTTAGAAGCAGGAAAGTTGATGAAAAGTTAACCTTGTTTGTGTATTGAAATCAGGTGATCTTGTGACACGTTAATCTTGTGTATGAATTGAAACTGGACACTTTTATTCCAATGAAGACATGCTGACAAAAGCAATTTGTTGACACGTTAACCTTGTCTGAAAACAATTTATATTTGGACAAATAGGAAGTAAAATGGACCCAGAACTGAACTGTTTTTGAAACTTAAATGAAGTTTAATTTAAGCGACAATGGAGATTGCCAAAAAAGAAAGTAACAAGAAGAATGGCTATAGAAATACAGAGAAATGAGAAACATGGCAGAACACCAGTCTTCTCAGTGGTACCCTCGGATGCAAGACATGGACAACTACACAAACACTAAGGAAGGAAATTCAATCCTTCGAGCTAAAATTCTACAGGAAAGTGCTCAAATACTATGGATAGCGAAAAGGAAAAACAGATATCTTAAATGAGCTGGATATAGAACAAAATTGACAAGTAAATAATATTACATCTAAGAAACTAAAATACTTTGATCACATCAAATGCCACAGTGGTATTGAAAAGCAATATTGGAGGGCATGGTACCTGGAAAAATGAGGCAGAGACAGACTGAGAAAAATATGGACACAGTATACTAAAGAGGTTCTGAGGATGATGGTGACAGATGCAGGAGAGCTGGCCAAAGATCAAGATTCTTACAGATCGGATGTAATGAGTGTGACATTCTGCAAAGGATATGCTACGTGATGATGATTGTCCACATGTACAAGCACAAGGGTAATCGTTAATCTTGTGATAACCACTGAGGGATCTCCCTGCTGTCTATCGCTGGAAAAATTTTAGCTCGAGTTATGCTCAACCGCTTAACAACTCATCTCAAGCAGAAGCTACTTTCAGAGAGTCAATGTGGTTTCCGAGCTGGTCGTGGGACGGTTGACTTAATTTTTGCAGCTCGTCAAATCCAAGAGAAATGTCAGGAACAGCATCGTGATCTGCACACGACTTTTGTTGACCTGACAAAGGCCTTTGACACCGTCAATAGGGACGGACTCTGGAAAATCATGGCGAAATTCGGTTGTCCTGAAAATTAATCAGTCGTTCATCAGTTTCATAATGGTATGTCAGCCTGCGTACTGAATGATGGTGAACTCTCTGCAGCATTCCCAGTCATAAATGGAGTCAAACAGGGCTGTGTGGTGGCCACAACACTTTTTAGCATGGTATTTGCAGCCATGCTTTCTGATGCAACATGTGACTGTGACATTGGCATACATATAAGATATCGGACGGATGAGCAGCTGTTCACTCTGAGGTGCTTAAAGGCCCTCACAAAGGTCAAAGAAGCAACTATCTTAGATTTCGTCTTTGCCGACGACTGTGCAATTAACACGTCAGATGAGTGCCTCCTTAAATAACTGTTGTACGGTGAGCTCATGACAGGACATCGCTCTCAGGGGGGACAAAAGAAACGATACAAAGACACTATAAAAGTTTCTTTGAAAAGTTTCTCCATTGATGTTGCTGACTGGGAGCTGCTTACTCTGAACCGCTCAGCCTGGCTCACTGCCGTCACACATGGTGCTTGCACCGCTGAGCAGAGGACCATCACGGAGGTGCAGGAAAAGGGAGCTGCACGAAAGGAAAGAATGCAAGACTGCTCAACTAAAAATGCAGTTCATGTGTACCCTACGTGCGGTAAAGTTTTTTATGCTCAAATCAGACTCTACAGTCACATCCAGTCATCACATCTGAATAAACATGTCTGACGCTGTCGTCAACCTCGCTTGCGATGGGAAACTAACTAACGTGATAATGATGAAGCTATGAATTTACAGAAATATTAAAGTACAGTCTCTTTCCCATTTCTGAGGTATGCCAGGGTGATATTTAGTGCCAAGGACTAAAGGCTGCTGACTCTTGCAAATATCATGTAGTGTGAAGACAACATTATAATTTCACCCACAATATTAAAAAAACAGACATTCCCAGTGGTTCGAACTTATATCTCCATACTAAGAAGTTAGCTTCCTAACTGCTCAACCACCTCTTCCTTTACCAAGTGCCCCTTTATATCGGACTACTTTAACAGTGTTCTATTACATGGAAGGTGTAATAACTCTTGAGAAACATGCATCTCATCAAGTTGAAAGAACTTGTATCATCTCAGAAATCACTTGTCTACTGTAATACAGTTCATTATGTTGGACTTGCCATTGTTTTTCTTAGTTAATTATTTTGAGTTATCTTAAGAAAGCTTTGACTTGATTTTACAATCAGTATTATTTTGTTATGACTGTTCCATCAGCCATATTGGGTTTATTTTTCCTCAAGTAACAACATTTTGTGGGTTTTATTTTCCTTGCTTGCTAAAGTGTTTGATTGTTGTTTGTGTTTTGTTATTGCTTTTTATACCCAGTGAGAAGTGTCCATTATTAGTTGAGCAATATTGCTTTCTCTTAAATGAGAAGTAAAGTGGTATTTCCTTTTAGCAATGCATTTTTATTGTTCTCCCACCTTGAACCCAAGTTTTAACGGGTGTATTGCTCCAGACTACAGTTTTGCAATATGACCTTCTCTTGAATTTGTTCCAATCTGCTTCCCCTCTTAATTGCATGTGACTCAGAGACAGTTGAGTAAAATTGCTCTCTCATGCAGTTCAGCAACATAGCTTCCACTTACAGTTGAGCAATATTACTTTGCTGTGTAGTTAAATAATATTGCTTCTACTTGCAGTAAAAACATTGTTGCTTCCAATGTGTTGTACATCCAGTTTACTTCGTGTATGTGAGTGTGTGCACATGTATGTGTCTATTCAGTTTATGTTGCATGTTTGTGAAGTGGCGGACTAGATCTAAAAATATTGGATGCCATGTCATTAACATTTTTAACATATTGTTTAATGTTTAAAGGGGCCCACTTCATCAGTAGCTCATAGGACCCACTAGCTATTGGACAATCTGACGCCCTGGCCAGTCCGCCACTGTGTCTTTGTGTGCGTGTTGAAGGGGGAAAGAACTAACATATATTGTATCTTATCGTTGTGTATTGTAACACACATAAATAGCCTAACAAATGGAGTTTGGATACACTTTTTGCAGTCACTGGTCACTTGATTATTACCTGTCTGTATATTTTTGTATGATTGTAATACCTGGCTATAACAATTTCATTCAGTGGCAGAAATAGGTGTGGGTCATTTGTGCCTGGCCACAAATACTGCAGCCTAATTTACAACCAAACATCTTCATCAGGTACGCAACAAACTGATAAGAATACCTAACAAATGTAAATGATTGAGATGGAATTTGTTAAAGGAAAAATCGCTATAATAAACATAAACACAAGAAGCTGTAGGAATGGAGGCAGCTACAGGATGTGACAGGTAAGTATGTATTAGAATTGAGACAGGTAAGTATGTATCAGAATTGTGACAAGTACCATACTTGTGACAGGTAAGTATGTATCAGAATTGTAACAGGTGTATGTATTGGAATTGTGACAAGTAAGTACCAGATTTGGGACAGGTAAATTTGTATCAGAATTCTAACAGGTAAATATGTATTAGAATTGTGACAGGTAATAAGTATGTATTGGTATTGTGACAAGTAAGTACCAGACTTGTGACAGGTAAGTAAGTACCAGACTTGTGACAGGTAAGTATGTATCAGACTTGTGACAGGTAAGTATGTATCAGAATTGTGACAGGTAAGTAAGTATAAGGGACTTGTCATAGGTCTTTACCCTGACCATGAAGGAGTAGGAGGAGAAAGTTGAAATTTGGCACAGTGCTTATTCCTTCTCAATGTAACCACCACCTGAATTTATACATTTCTGTGGGACCTTAAAAAGACCTTCAGAATAAAGTAACCTATTTTTCTAACTAAACAATTTATCACAAGCCAGTATCACATCTTCGTCACTGACAACATGATTTCCTTTCAGTTGTTTGTTAAGTTTTGGGAAAAGAAAAAAGTCTGATGGAGCTAAATCCGGAGAATATGGTGGGTGTGGAAGAATTTCAATATTCAAATCGTTGGCTATTTACAGCACAAGCCTTGCATTATGGTAGGGCATGTTGTCTTGAAGCAAAGGCAGAATTTGAGTTTGCTATCCCTCGTTTTCTTGTCAGTCTTTCTTAGCTTGGTAAGGAGATCTGCATAATATTGCCCATTAACCGTGTTGCCATGAGGAAGGTAATCTTTCAATATGACACCTTTGACATCCCAAAAAACAGTCAGCATTACTTTTCTTGCAGATTTCAGTGCTCTTGGCTTGACATGTGTTGGTGAGCCCGGGGTTTTTCACTGCATGCTGGAAATTTTTTATTCTGGGTCATAATGGTGAACCCAAGTCTCATCTACTGTCACCATGGTCGGCAACATGTTTTTTAACCGACACATTTTGAGCAACTGGCCACAGCAATCAACCCTCGTTTGTTTCTGTTCACATGTCAATAGATGCGGAATCGAGCGGGCACACACTTTTCTCATGTTCAGACTGTTGTGTAAAATTCTAAAAACTACTTTCATTCAGTTTTGCTAACCTAGATATCTCTGCAAATGTCATTTTCCTATCCTGGTCAATGATTTTCTTCACTCTTGCAGCATTTTCATCGCTGCACTCTGAGGATGGTCTTCCTGATCTTGGTAGATCAGCAACATGGGAACGGCCACACTTAAACTGCCTATGAAGGACAGAATTCCTCAAACACTGGTTCCATCTCCCTGTGTATTTGTGTAGGTGTTTTTCCCTGCAGCATCAAGAATCTTATCACAGTGCTGGCCTCTTATTTCTCCATTGTTCTGACAAACCGTTAGAGTAGCAGATCCGGTCAATAAGGTGTGTTGCGCCATGCACCATACCGGGTAAACTCGTTGAGGAAGGAAATTCATACTTCTCAAGTCCAGTACAAATTGAATGAGCTACATATGTGCCAAATTTTAATCGTCTCCTCTTACTCCTTCATGGTCAGGGTAAAGACTTATGTCAAGCCCCTTGTATGTATTAGAATTGTGACAGGTAAGTTTCTGACTTGTGACAAGGTAAGTAAGTATCATACTTGTTTATGTTCAAACCTTTACTCATTTGAAAACAAATCAGTACCATTTACAACGCGTTCATGTGAGTAGTTTCCAGGTTGGCAAAAATAAGACCATTCGAAGCAAATCATTAAACATGACAAAAGAAAGTTCTGCATGGGGGGGGGGGGGGGGGGGGGGGTCTTCAAGCCTATCATGTAAAATCATTGCTTTTGGAACTACCACTAGAAATGCTCTGATACAGGCTTCCTGTAAATGAGATAGCTGCAGTGGTGGCCTTATGCTTTATTTGGAGTGAGAAGGTGTATCATCACCAGTCCTTGTCCTTAACCCTATTTCCAGTCCAGGCAGTAGTTTAAACTGTGATTGTAATTGAAAGGGTTGAACTGTTGGTTGGACTGGAAAGGGTTAAATGTTCATATTTGTGTGCGCTCAGTTTCCAACTTGGCTAACTTCAGCTGAGTATGCATCTGTTGAGCTCACATTTTGGTTACACATGTTAAGCTCACATTTTGGTTACACCTGTTGAGCTCACATTTTGGTTACACCTGTGGAGCTCACAGTTTGGTTACACCTGTTGAGCTCACATTTTGGTTACACCTGTGGAGCTCACATTTTGGTTACACCTGTGGAGTTCACATTTTGGTTGCACCTGTTGAGCTCATATTGTTTGTATTTTTATTATGTTTCTCATTTCCAAGCTAATATTTATTAGTCTGACTATATAAATCACTTTTATGCAGTTACATTTTTAGCTACGGCTGAACCACATACTACATTGTTGTTTGGTCCCAGCTAAGGTTGAGATAACTGTATACATCACTGTTGAGACAACTTGTCTACAACATAATGTGCAGCTAATGTTTCACTAACTATATATATATATATATATATATATATATATATATATATATATATATATGTCATATATATATATGTCAATCAGTCCTTCCTTCTTGTTTGCCTCATTTTTTTAAATTTGCGTCTTTCCGTAAAGCCCAGTTCTCTGAATAACGGTTGCTGTAGGGGAAAGCTCTTCAAGGCTTCAAATAGCTTTGTGTGGGTATTTGTCTCCATGGGCCAGTGTTCAGTGAGCAGTTGACAAAGATTATAAGTCTTGCAGGAAATGCTCAGTTGTCTGCTGCTTGTATTTATATATATATATCAGTGTTCAGTTGACAAGTTTGTAGATATGATGCACTTCATTGTCAAACTAAAGTAATGGAGATACATTTGTAAGCTTTTCTTTTCAATACAAACGCTGAGAAAAAGCGTTTCAGCAACAACAGACAGTGGTTTAGGGTCCAGTTATGGCACTAGTAACAGGCTACTTGTTCAGACTGTCTCATGTTGTCTCTGCTTTGTTCTGCTTATATTTACCTGTAAGTGACGCAACTACCTGAGTGGTACATGTGGTAGCAAGAGTAGGGTCACTGTGACCTTGCAGGTATGTTGTAAAAGGTGACTAAAGAAGGTTGTGCATTGGGCTAGCAACCTTATCATGTAAAACCATGGTTATTGAAAACTTGACAGGTTCTCAGATTCAGGCTTCCTGTAAGCATCCCAGCTGAAGTGGTTTCCCTATGTTTTGCATGGAGTGATAGGTTAAATGAAATGATGAATGAATGCAAGGCCAATTCTTTCAAAGATGTGCTTATTGTTCACAAGAGAATTCTGGTCTTGATTGTCTCAGATTAGACATGAGATCCCTGTGGTCATTAGTTTAATTGATTAGACCAGCCTCATTTTAGAAGGTAAAGGTAGTCCAATAGCAGACACTGCTTTCAGGGATGAAGTGTTAGCTACTTTACTGTACTAGGCCTGAGCTTTTCATGACATGGAGTGACTCATTCCTCTTCCTTGATACATTGCCTGATGGTTGAATGTAGTAACAGTTGGAAGTCTATCGATGACCTCCTGTTTGAGGATGACATTGCAATAGATAAATCAGCAATTTACAGACTGTAGAACTTTGAAATCAAACTGGGTTCGAACCAACTGGGGCACAAAATAGGATGGATCAGGAGAATGTGCAAACGACAAGCTGCAGAAACCATCAGTATCCAACCCTTCGCCATTTATTGAGTGAGACTGAGCAACCTATGGGTATGCCCAGAGAGCAGTGACATCGATTCTTAGGAACATAAATGTTGTAATAGACATCTTTCTTCTGTAACTGCATCAGAGGTATCTTACAGGTAGGTAGGCTAACATGCAACTTTGCATGAGATCAATAACAAGCTGTCATTATACTGGCTTTCATCAAGGCCTGGAAAACATGACAATGGTCAGGTGAATGAAGAAGCATGAATGTCATAAAAAAATAGATAACGGTCATTTGAATTAAGAAGCATGGCTGTCATATAAACATAATAACAGTCAGGTGAATGAAAAAGCATGAATGCCATATAAACATGATAACGGTCAGGTGAATGAAGAAGCATGGATGTCATATAAACATGACAATAGTCAGGTGCATGAAGAAGCATGGATGTCATATAAACATGACAATAGTCAGGTGAATGAAGAAGCATGGATGTCATATAAACATGACAATAGTCAGGTGAATGAAGAAGCATGGATATCATATAAACATGACAATCGTCAGGTGCATGAAGAAGTATGGATATCATATAAACATGACAATAGTCAGGTGAATGAAGAAGCATGGATGTCATATAAACATGACAATAGTCAGGTGAATGAAGAAGCATGGATGTCATATAAACATGACAATAGTCAGGTGAATGAAGAAGCATGGATGTCATATAAACATGACAATAGTCAGATGCATGAAGAAGCATGGATATCATATAAACATGACAATAGTCAGATGCATGAAGAAGTATGGATATCATATAAACATGACAATCGTCAGGTGCATGAAGAAGCATGGATGTCATATAAACATGACAATAGTCAGGTGAATGAAGAAGCATGGATGTCATATAAACATGACAAACGTCAGGTGCATGAAGAAGCATGGATATCATATAAACATGACAATAGTCAGGTGAATGAAGAAGCATGGATGTCATATAAACATGACAAACGTCAGGTGAATGAAGAAGCATGGATGTCATATAAACATGACAATCATCAGGTGCATGAAGAAGCACGGATGTCATTTCGTCAGTGTGAAACTCATGTTAATTGGATATCTCTCACGTATTTTCTTTGTGTCAGTAAGACAAGTGCAGCCTTCATGCCAATGTACTGATCTCAGTTTTTTTCACTTTTGCTTATCAAGGGAAGTCATTTAACAGTTGTTTTCCCATTTCAGACTTTGTTCTAGAATATAAGATATGTATGGAGAGGCAGGGAATGAGGTAGAATGAGTATACGTTAGGGCACGATGAGCAGAAGGAGAATGTTTGCTGTCTATGCAAATTTGATTGGTGAAATGATACCTGTGACCATCAGATGTCATTTAGTGACCACATAACACACATAGACAACAGTAGAGATCAGAAAATATGACATTCTGTAGTGATAGGGTATCGTAAATGTCCAACTTCCTGAAATTCAATTGCTTTTGTCATTGTTTCCAACAGTTTTCATTATTTTCCTCCATGATGCAGCCAACTTGTCCCTACTCATAGATAAATTAATGCCATTTGTATGTCATTATCTCAAATATAATGACACATAAGAAAGGCAAAAAATACTAGTTCAATGTTTATCAACTTGTAGCGCTCTATGACCACGCCAGGGTCTTCGAAGTTGTCCTCTTTGAAACTCACTAGGACCATGCCAGGGTCTTCCAAGCTGTCCTCTTTGAAGCTCCAAAAGACTACTTCAGAGCCTCGACAGTTGTTCTCTTCGGAGCTCTGTGCGACCACTTCAGCGCTTCCCAAGCTATTCTCCTGGTGTTGTAGTGTCCTGAGACTACCTCAGGATTCAAAGTTCTTTTTGTAGTTCACAAGACCTTAACTTACCCAGGCTGTTTTCCTTGAAGCCCCTCCAGGACCTCCAGATATAGTCACACACCCCAGAAGGTCATCAGACCATCACAGGGACACCTTGAGAAAAGATGTATTGATTCATTGTTTTCATTTTGATGGTGTTCTAAAGCCTGTGTTAATGTTCTGTACATCAATGAGCAGATGTCACATCAATAAAAGCAGTTTAAGGTTTAGCTAAAGTCCTTGGGAATGTAAAAAGCTCTGAGGACTAAATGTTTGAGATCTGCTTCTATAGTCTTGTAGGGCTCTGAATGTTTGAGATCTGCTTCTATAGTCTTGTAGGGCTCTGAGGACTAAATTTTTGAGATCTGCTTCTATAGTCTTGTGGGGCTCTAAATGTTTGAGATCTGCTTCTATATTCTTGTGGGGCTCTGAGGACTAAATGTTTGAGATCTGCTTCTAAAGTCTTGTGAGGCTCTAAATGTTTGAGATCTGCTTCTAAAGTCTTGTGAGACTCTAAATGTTTGAGATCTGCTTCTAAAGTCTTGTGAGACTCTAAATGTTTGAGATCTGCTTCTAAAGTCTTGTGAGACTCTAAATGTTTGAGATCTGCTTCTAGAGTCTTGTGGGGCTCTGAATGTTTGAGATCTGCTTCTATAGATTCACAGGGCTCTAAATGTTATCTGCTTCTGATAATTAACAAGGCTTTAAATGTTTGAGATCTGCTTCTAATAATTAACAGGGCTCTAAATGTTTGAGATCTGTTTTTACACTTTCATGGGGCACTGAAGACTAATTATTTGAGTTATGCTTCCTTAGTGTAATGAGAATAGTTGGCTGATTATGCTGGTTCAAACATCCCACTGAACAAGTCACACATAATTTGAATACTGGAGCATTAATCTATGGAAATGCTGACTTCATAGAATAACCTATTGCTTGTAGGAATAATGTATTGGCCACATAAATAGAACAGCATCTTTCTATCTTCTGCCTATCCTCAGTCCACTTGTGTCCTTAGACGTTGTGACCTCGTTTCATATTTTTTGGCAAGCAAAAATCTGCTGATGACTTGCCAGGTCAGTCCTTTTTGTTTTTTGTTTTTTTGCTTAGATGTTTGCCTCACTAGTTTCTACTGGAGGAGGCGCGCCATTTTCCACCCCAGACCGTAGTCAATTGGGCGATATCAGGACGCATAAACCAGTGCTTGGATGCATGTGTGCATCTGTATGTACCTATGCTAGGTTTGTGCGCCCTCAGAAGCTAGCCCAACCAAAGTGCAATGGAAGGGCTTTACCACGAGGGCGCGTGTGAAAGTTGTGCAAGGGTGTGACTGTAGGACAGAGTCAAATGAAACAGAGTGAGGAGAGAAGAGAAGAGAGAGAAGGGGAAGAGTGGCCCCCAAGGTGAGCCTCCTCCCCAGGTCAGTCCCAGTATGTGTTACCAACCATTAGGCTGGCTGGTAGTCCCTAGAATATACTTCATTAGGCTGGCTGGTAGTCCCTGGAATATACTATCTCCTATTTTTTTTACAGCAAACCAGATGTAAACAATCATTTGTACCTTGACCATGTATAACAGTGAAACAAATATTTGAAACATGTCTCTATTTGGAACTATTATGTTCTGTTTATGAAATCCCTGACACCATTTATTGTTTGTGTCTATGTTTTCTTCTCTTGGATATGGTTGTGTTGCTCTTTGGAGAGAATTCATAGACCTTGTAGAATATAACACGTGTTTCTGTCTAGCCCCATGAAACGTTGTAGAATATTACACATGTTTCTGTCTAGCCCCATGAAACGTTGTAGAATATTACACATGTTTCTGTCTAGCCCCAGGAAACGTGATAGTTTCATTCTAGTTTAGATCTCATTTGAAAACTTTGCATGACATGACTTAGTCATTCCTCTTCTTCTATGTTTGCTCTTTCTTTTCTCTTTGAGCTTCCCTACTGCATCGGGGTATTTTATGCCTACCTGGTACACCACTTTTTGTCAACTCTATGTATTCTAGTTAACTATTTTCAGTCAATAACTGTCACCAGTCTTCCTGCAAGCATCAGGGGATTTGAAGTAACTTTTACTCTTAGATATGTGGCTTGCAGGTGTTATCTACCCAGAGCACTTCGCTTCTTCTGCTCATATTAGAAACAGGATAAGAAGCCAAGGAGCGAACTTTCGCTGCCAGAGGCTAGAGGTTACGCGTGCCTTCGGGACATTAGTTAGAATTGAGAATTCGTTCTGAATTCCAGTCCTAACTATGTCAGCATTTTGAACTACCTAGTAAGATAATATATCAAATTATTCTAGAATACATATCCCAATATGGCGTCTATATTTGAACACCGGAAAGTCCTATTTGGCTCGAAATGATCGAAAGTAATCACGTAGACAGACTCCGTGAAACCGTTTGATTGTTTAGTACAGTTTTGTCTTATTTCTGGCGCACGCTCTTGATTTTGCAGCCACAGACAGTCGGTCCCATGCTGTACTTGACTACATGACATTTAGTTATGCCTGAATGAGCACACCAGATTGTTACTCGCATGGCATACAAGCGTACCCGGATCGTTATGATCTTGGCGTTATGAGCTTACCTGAGTCGTACGAGCTTGCATGTGCCGTTATGAGTCTACCAGGTCGGTTGCTATGAAGATATTAAATAGTAAAGTGCAAAGTCCATTGTGGGTACCACAGTTCATTACGTAATGACTCACGTGATGTCTTTGAGCAGGCACTGGAGTGAGCGACACACCCAGGCACACACACCCAGGCACACACACATACACAGGCATAGAAGAAATAGAGAGAAGTGAAGAACTGATTCAAAGAGTTAAATTATGCATGTTTATTTGCATCGATTTCCACATAGATATATTTATGCTGTGTAGTGCAATCTTGTGAAAGTTGATTGTTTGTGTGAGACTTAAAAGACAGAGAGCGCGGAATTGCTATGGACCAGATGTGCTTCTGGCACGAATCCCCTTGCAGTAATCAATAAATGCTGATGACTAAGGTCCCATATATTTCCTCCCACCCCACACCCCCATTATAATTCTCACCATAATGCATGTTTCGTGCGCCAAGCAGACGTTCTGGTGTACCAGTTCTGGGCATGGGCCATGCATCTTAGTGTACCCGTTCTGGGCAAATGGGTAGGCTACTACTGTACCCGTTCTGGGCATGGGGTAGGCTACTACTGTACCCGTTCTGGGCATTGGGTAGGCTACTACTGTACCCGTTCTGGGCATGGGGTAGGCTCCTAGTGTACCCGTTCTGTGCAAGGGGTAGGCTACTACTGTACCCGTTCTGGGCATGGGGTAGGCTCCTAGTGTACCTGTTCTGGGCATGGGGTTGGCTACTACTGTACCCGTTCTGGGCATGGCGTAGGCTCCTAGTGTACCCGTTCTGGACACGGGATAGGCTTCAAGTGTATCCGTTCTGGGCATGGGGTAGGCTACTACTGTACCCGTTCTGGGCATGGGGTAGGCTACTACTGTACCCGTTTTGGGCATGGAGTAGGCTACTACTGTACCCATTCTGGGCATGGGGTAGGCTCCTAGTGTATCCGTTCTGGTAATTGGGCCAGGCATCTTAGTGTACCCGTTCTGGGCATACGGTATGCTACTACTGTACCCGTTCTGGGCATGGGCTAGGCTCCTAGTGTACCCGTTCTGGACATTGGGTAGGCATGGGGTAAGCTCCTAGTGTACCCGTTCTGGACATGGGGTAGGCTTCAAGTGTATCCGTTCTGGGCATGGGGTAGGCATCCTAGTGTACCAGTACTGGGCATGGAGTAGGCATCTTGGTGTACCGGTTCTGGGCATGGGGCAGGCATCCTGTGTACCACAGAATGTCACACAAGCCATCAGTGTAAGGACTCTTATGAGTTAAGCTAGTTTCAAGCAAGGAGACACTTGTAGTGGTCACCCAGTGCTCATACTGGAGTGTCTAGTTAAAGGAAGAAGGCATAGCCGGGTCCGGATGCCCTACTCAATCTTAATGTGTTTTGTGTCTCTAAAATTATATTCTATAAGATACCCGGAGTTATCATGAATACTATTTTCTGTCATTATTCGTGTATTTGCTAGTAGCTTTTCAATTGCAAACCTTCATGATAAACAGCCGATCATTCTGTGACTTTATGATGAAGTCACGCGATGTTGGTTGTCGTAATAGATAGCTAATAGAATCAATGTTCATTGTCATCATTTGAATGATTCCCACACGGATTTAACACTTAAACATGCACGTGACTGCTCAACCAAATGTGTGATTCCGATATCCTCATTATTTCGTTTTACATCTCTAAGATCTTAAATGTCCAGTGATTTTTCTCTTACCAACTGTTTTGTATCGAACTAGTTACGATTGTTTCAATCTCGTCATACCCCGTCATGATTGACCCTCGACCCCCGTCATGATTGACCCTCGAGCCCTGTCATGATTGATCCTCGACCCCTGTCATGTTTGTGGTATTGTTTCGTTTTATACTGTGCACATGTGACGCAGTTTACATGTTTAGAGAAATAAAATATTTGGTAATCTGCTTAAGTGTGATGAGTTGTTATTTGAGTTATCAATCAAGTAACAGTCACAGGAACTGAAGTTACTCGTCAAAGTAAAAACGAAAAATACATGAAGCTTGCACAAAGGCACATATATGAGACCTGAGATTCAGCCACTCAACATTGTTCACGGATGGAGGGCTATACCGAGTCGTACAGATGTTTCTGGGTTTTCTGTACTTATGAGTTTAGGTTGTAAAGTGGGTTTTAAGAAAATCTCAAGTTTTATTGATTTATATTATGATAGTATAAATAAAGCCTTAGGTAGATTCTGGTTGGAGTACTATGTTTTTGTATGTAGTCATTATCGTAGAGAGGTATAAATATGATTGAAAAGATACAAAGAAGAGCGACACAGCTGATATTGGGGTTCCGGAATTATAGTTTTGAGAAAAGACTCAGAAAAAGGCCGATTTAAAGTGTCTTAAAACGAGAAGAATTTGGCGTGATTTAATACAGATTTATAAGATAATAAAGAGAAAGAATAATTTAGACTATAACGTTGTTCGTAGTACAGCCGGCTACAAGAACGAGAGGGAACAACTACAAATTAAAGAAATGTCCAGATTAGATATAATAAAACAATCTTTTTATTTAGGAATTTGTAAATGCTTGGAATGCATTGCCACGGGAAATAATGGTGGCAGAGTCAGTTAATGCATTCAAAAATATTTTTTTTAAAAATCAAATTGATATGAAGAAACTGCATGCAGAGTCTGAAGTCGCTTAAGATCCTCGTAAACCAGTATAACGAAGTTAAGTTCCTCGGGTGGCGACAACATAGACCTGGCCGTGTATTGCAACAGCATACACTTTATCACATTTTAACAACTATTAGGGTTACATTAACTCACTTTGTGTTGCAAAATTTACCCACTAAAAAACGAAAACATTTTGCTGCAAAAAATGTTCAGTTTAAAAAAAATTGAATTCTTAAATGAAGAAATTAGTTGTAGATCTTCAATAGTGGTTTCAATCAATCAATAGTACCCTTTTGGCGACCAGGGTCCGTCGCGTCAAATGACCATGCTTATGATCACGTCTGATGACCAAGTCCCAGGCGGTCTGCAGTTCTGTGGGGGAGTTGGCGATCTGTTTTAGCCAGGTGTTGCGAGGCAACCCCAAGGACGTCTCTAGAATGAGCCACTCCTTGCTCCCACCGCCTGCCGCAGCATCTCGTGGGCTGGAACTTTCAGGGGGAAGCGTACAACGGGACCGACGAGTTAGAGGCGACGGCGATCAATCGTTGAGACAATGCCTACAAGTTGAGTACGTGGAACCACTTCACTGTTGGAAATCATGTCATGCCAGTGGATCCTGAGGATGCGCCTCTGGCTGAGCATGTGGAAGGCCTCAAGACGCTGCCGGTCCCGATGTAGTAGTGTTTAGGTCTCGGAGCCGTATAGGGGGACATAGAAAGCCTGGTCTCCAGAGGAAGCCTTCGCTGGGACCAGACTGTGGAGCGAGTGCATAGATAAAGCCGTCAGGAACATACTACTGGTGAAGTGACTGCTGCGTGCGTCAGAGGACTGGCTGCTGCAACAAGGTTTTCGTTCACAGTGATGCTCAACGCAGAGGGCCTTTGCTGAGGTTTTGGATTTTCATCTTCGTCCAGATGTGCAAGCCTAGGTGGATAGTAGGGCCTACCAGGGTCTGAGAATCGTGGCCGGATATGACGGCGTCATCAGTGGAGACAAGTTCGGTTACCAGGGAGTCGTCAACACGGGCCTTTGGATTGCGTACAGAAGACTGTGAGGATCCGGTCCATGGCGCAGCAGAAAAGCGCAGGGGCGAGGACACTGCCCTGTCGGACACCGGATTATGAAGAGAACTCCTCCGTAAGACACACTCTGCCGGAGCCGAATTTTGAAGCTGCTGTGATTAAGGGTTTTCCAAATAAAATTTGTAAATTGAAAAGGTATTTCTTCATATTACTTTGAAGACAAAAATCTTCCACGAGCCTTATTCGAACCAGCTGATATTAGAATGTCTACAATCTCCATGGTTAAAATAAAAGATTTGTTGACGATCACGTGGCACTGCTGTAGTCTTAGGGGATGGCGTTGGCTAGCGGTTAAGTGACACGACTCGCAGTGCTGGGTTCGCTCCCTATCACAGCACCGGACGTTACCCCGGGGAAGCAAACCATTAGAAAACGAAGGAGGAAGCAGACCCTTAAACAAAATTCTTGCCGAAGTCGGATGCACTTGGTCGACAGACGCAAAATAAAAACAGTGCAACGCACACCGCCTTGGGGAATAGTGAAATAAGGCGAACGCAGAAAAAACAAACTCAATCAAAACTACTATAGACAAACGGTCAGAGTTATGAGTTTGTGTGTGTATATATATATATATATATATATATATATATATATGTGTGTGTATGTGTTTGCGTACGTGTGTGTGCACATGTACACATACATACACACACAGTCCACGAATACATGAGTGAACAACTCGTTGTCCCCAGGGAGTGGAAGAAGCAGACGAAATCACACGTCTTCTGAATGCTTCTCTCTTGCCAGGAACGAGTTTGACAACAAAGTTACATGAGACATTCTAAAAGAAAAGTCCCGTATAACACTCCTCACTGACCCCTCTTTAGCCGTGCTGTCTGTATGATTTTCAAGCATATTCCCTATCCCCAACCGGGATAACTTGATCAGATATTCTGAAAAAGAAAAGCAATACCCAAAAAAGTGTATGTTAGGGGAATGAATTAGGATAATGTCGCGTGACGTTCATCATCTGGTCCTGCATGTTGCCCTGGTGTATCCTCCATCCGTTTAACGTCGGACGCAGAGAGCAGGGACCGACCCTCGGAGGTTGATTAGGCCTCACGCCAGCTCGGGTATCCAGAAGCCGATGAGGAACGGAGAGTACACGATTCGACGATTGGTCAAAATGATTTTTGGATGATAACCAAGTGTCCGGGTGGTAGCCAAACACAGCTCTCCGACAGCGCAGCCTAATCATGTGTGGAGGGGAGGGGCAACGAGCAAAAGGTCACATGGAAAATATTAATCAAAAAAAGTGTGAAGGACTTGATAAATACCAGAAAGATTGGAGAAAATAAGGGTTTGTGGATGTAGTTTGTTTTGTTGACCTATCGTTTTCTGTTGTTTTTTTCTTACGCTTCATGTTCGTATTCTTCTTCTTTGTCTTCACCTCTATCTTACTCTGTGTCTTTTTTTTTGGATTTTCCTTTTTTTTCTTTGTTATTGTTTGTTGTTTTTATCCTCTTTTTCTCCTTTTTTTTCATCTCTGTATAGTAGGGCTATACGCAAAAATTGTTTGCTTGCGCTCTCTTCAGTGATTTGGGTAGCAAATTTGTTAACACAATGACATTTCTAGCCCCAAGCACATCACTCTTTAGTCGCCTTTAACGAAGTGAATCGAGGTGCAGTGATTCTCTTCTTTCTTTTCCCCTGCAATGGCTAACTGGATCCACAAGGAATTGCTATAAATGGCAACCAAATAAATGGCAGGAGGGTGGGAGAGAAAGGACGGGTTAGAAAATATATTTAATATGTGCAAAACTGATTGGAGGGGGAAAGGGGGCCAGGGGGGGGGGGGGGGCGGGGCCTTAATTCAAATAAGTTTTGGTTCCCAAACAAATCAAGTTGTGGTCCCCATACAATCAAGTTGTGGTCCCCATACAATCAAGTTGTGGTCCCCAAACAATCAAGTTGTGGTTCCCAAACATTCCAGTTCTGGTTCCCAAACCATCAAGTTGTGGTCCCCAAACAATCAAGTTGTGGTCCCCAAACAATCCAGTTCTGGTTCCCAAACAATCAAGTTGGGGTCCCCATACAATCAAGTTGTGTTCCCCATACAATCAAGTTGTGGTCCCCATACAATCAAGTTGTGGTCCCCAAACAATCCAGTTCTGGTTCCAAAACAATCAAGTTGTGGTCCCCATAAAATCAAGTTGTGGTCCCCATACAATCAAGTTGTGGTCCCCAAACAATCAAATTGTGGTCCCCATACAATCAAGTTGTGGTTCCCAAACATTCCAGTTATGGTTCCCAAACAATCAAGTTGTGGTCCCCAAACAATCAAGTTGTGGTCCCCAAACAATCCAGTTCTGGTTCCCAAACAATCAAGTTGTGGTCCCCAAACAATCCAGTTCTGGTTCCCAAACAATCAAGTTGTGGTCTCCATACAATCAAGTTGTGTTCCCCATACAATGAAGTTGTGGTCCCCATACAATCAAGTTGTGGTCCCCAAACAATCCAGTTCTGGTTCCAAAACAATCAAGTTGTGGTCCCCATACAATCAAGTTGTGGTCCCCATACAATCAAGTTGTGGTCCCCAAACAATCAAATTGTGGTCCCCATACAATCATTGGAGAATTGGAATGACATATGATATAGGAGCTGCCTGGTTTCCAGGTTAAGCCTCTGCTTGGATCAGACGCTGTGCGAAGCGTTCATTGATGATGCCGCAAGGCTGATCTTTAGAGTTATATTCGGGCCACCTCGTGTATCATAAGTCAGTCTGCCACCTAGGTGGACGAAGTCCTCGGTGAGATAACCGTGTATTCCGTTGACAGTGATTTCCACCTCAGGTGCAGGAAATGTGCAGTTCCAAATGTGAAGCTGGCTGTTCTAAGTGCTCCAGGGGGTTTGTCCTGAGTTGGATTCCTGAAATTGATATCAGGGTGTTGTCTCCGTAATCAAAGTGGAGCAAGCACAAATATCTGACAGAGACGCCTCGGTTGTGCGTTTCCCTGTGTGTAATGATCCAATCCATGACACGACAAAACTGCGATGGTGCGAGGACCCATCCCTGATGGACGCCAGAAGATGTTGGAAGTGTGTAAGTCAGATCCTGGCCGAATCGTTCTCATGTGCTGGTACTGCAGTGGCGCTGATCTATTAACCTCGTCGAGGCGTCGGAGACTACCTCTATCTCGAGGTCTTCCAAAGATGAGATCTGTCTACGGTATGAAAGGCGGCTTGGCAGTCAGCATAAACAACGTGAAGAAGATGATTGTATTCGCGGTGTGTTTCCTCCAGGAGTGTAAGGATGGCGTCAATGGTTTAACAGCAGACGGTGAAACCTGACTTGTGAGCGTTACAACCCGGAGAGAAGTACACGGATAAAACCTTACATATAATGTGTTGTTGTTTACATACCTACAATGAGTAGGTTCACTCTTGTGTGCGCACTGAATAGGACGTTTAATGGCGGGTTGCAGTAGCTTTCCTTACATCACTAGCGCTTAAGAATTTGGATCGGAGTCATCTAGGCGGTTGTGGCTGTGAAAAAATGCTAATGTAATGCTGGATATGATTAAAAGAAACATTACACATCGTGGTAAGGAAATGATAATTAAATTATGTAAATCATTGGTGAGACCTAAATTGGAGTTCTGTATTCAGGTGTGGAGTCCTTCTCATAGAGTGGATACAAAGACGAGCTACAGAAATTATCGCGAGATTTCAGAATTACAGTTATAAGGAGAATCTTTAAAAGACTGTAAAGAACAGAGAAGAATTCGAGAAGACAATACAAATTTATAAATAGATCAAGGAAAAGGATAAATTAGACTATAACAATTTGTTTCACAGTTCTACAAGAACTAGAGATCATAGTTTTTAATTTATTTTAAAGGCAGGTCCAGACTAGTTATTGGGAAACATTTTTTTCAGTTAGAGAGTGGTGAATGCTTTGAATGCATTGCCACAGGATGTGGTGGAGGCAGGGTAAGGTAATGCATTGAAGAATAGATTGGATGATCACGATCATTTTTAAAGTGGAACAACCTTATTGTATTCAGATTCTGTATAGTCTTCTAAACCAGTATAATGAAGTTAAGTTAAGAAGAACAGTCCGTCTCCAAGTAGGACTACGTGGAAATCGAGGTAGGGTCGGTGAGTATATTTTACCTGACCCTGGCTAACATGTCTGATCAGTGTGTCGTGAACGACCCTAGCTAACATGTCTGATCAGTATGTCGTGAACGACCCTGGCTAACATGTCTGATCAGTATGTCGTGAACGACCCTGGCTAACATGTCTGATCAGTATGTCGTTCCTGACCCTGGCTAACATGTCTGATCAGTATATCGTTCCTGACGCTGGCTAACATATCTGATCAGTATGTCGTTCCTGACCCTGGCTAACATGTCTGATCAGTGTGTCGTGAATGACCCTGGCTAACATGTCTGATCAGTGTGTCGTGAATGACCCTGGCTAAAGGTTTCGGTTAAAATATGTTAGATATATAGAGACAAAAAGAAAGGTTTCGGTAAAAATGTGTTAGATATAGAGAGACAAGAAGAAAGGTTTCGGTAAAAAATTTTTAGATATAGAGAGACAAAAAGAAAGGTTTTGGTAAACATGTGTTAGATATAGAGAGACAAAAAGAAAGGTTTTGGTAAAACATCTCTTAGATATAGAGAGACAAACAGGAAGGTTTTCGTAACAAATCTGTTGGATATAAAAACACAAAGAAAGATTTTGGTAAAAATGTTTTAGATATAGAGAGACACAAAGAAAGGTTTTGGTAAAAAAAGTTTTACATATATCGAGACAAAAAGAAAGGTTTCGGTCAAAATGTTTTAGGTATAGAGATACACAAAGACATATTGGAGAGGGAGGGTTGTACGCCAAAAAAAACCAAAATAGAACGAAAGTATAAAGAGAATGACACCATTTTTATTTATTTATTTATTAAAAGCGCATCACAAATCACACGCACAGAACCCCCATCTACACACACATGGGTAAAGAAAATTGTGAAACACTGCCAGAAGGAAGAAAAACTGGACAAGTTAAGGCACATGAATTAGATCTCGCCGAAAATACTTGGTAATCGAGTAGAGGAATGCTTTTGTTTAATCGTTATGGGCGGGTTTGAAAGGAGGTTTGAATGAGCCACATCTTATGGCTGGAACCTTGGTTCAGGGAAGTCTACGATAACATATAAAACAAAATACAAACATCCTTATCATCTATGTCTTTTCTACACCTGATACCTCGCATTGATTCTATGAGTTGTTCATGTTGAGCCTATGCCTATCTCGTACTTGGCATGCTGCTTCAACGGTCTGCAGGGAGGGGTAGGGGGCGCCTTTCCGAACAAGGGAAACAACTGTCTATTTCCAGTAGTTTGCTGGACGAGAGTGACGTCATAACAAGACATTAACGACCTCTACATAACCTTCTAGCCAATGGTGCGAGGCTACCATCTGAGGGATTACGGCCGAACGCCTCTTAGCCGGAATCCCGCCCTGAATCTCAGCACCACTGCGACGGGAGGCAACGACATGGTTGGGACCTTTGGCTCGCGTCTCAGCCCAACCCGGTCGATCCGCAGAAAGAGGTCTCTATCATCCCGCCGATCAAAGCAGGAGGGGAGCTGCTCGATACTCACCCCATACGGCGATGAGGTGTGAAACCACTAGTAGAAGACTTAGTTCTCGGTCGGGGTATCGTAAGCAGTAGAACAGCCACTTCACTGCGAGCTGTTGAGACGTAACCCTTGATCACGAGATATGTCCGCACACCAGGCGAACAACATCTCCGTGCCATGACCAGGCGTGTCCCCTGGTTAAATGCACTCCTGCCTCCCTCTTTACCTCTGTCTGCTATCAGTCATCCCAATGGACGTCCCAATGGACGCCAGCGGACATTGCACATCTGCCTTATTGTGACAACCTCCCAGGTGGCGGGGAATGCTAGGCGTACCATCACTGCAGAGGAGCCGAGAAAATAAAGGGAGCAAGGAGATACCCCACTCACGTGCATTTGCTACGTTTCTGGCAGGACGTGATGATCCTGGGATACAGACACGCTGGACTACCTCTCTTCTGGGATAGTACAAACTAGTACATAGTCCAACATATCATATCATATCATCACCACATCCTATAGACACGAGTGGTGAAGACTCGATAGTCCTGGAAGACAACTTCCCTAAGAGAGACAACTCTGACCTCAAACAACTGCTGCCTTTCAGATAGGCTGGGGACAGCCAAAGGCTAAGGAGGGCATCCCTACAGAAATGCCTGTTGAAATCGGATGCACTGGGCCACAGGCTTAACGAAACAGTGCAACGCATATCGCTGTATGATGACGGTACAACATAACAGAAAAAAGTGTGGTGCTCATCCTGTGGAGTCCCGCCAGGCAGCGAGAGTGCCGGACCCCACGCCTCGAAGGGGCCCACCTAATGCTACTGGTGGTCACCCACCCATGTGCTGTGGAGTTAAGGCACAAGGTGATGGGGCAAAAACTATTGACCAAAAACCCAAGACCCTCAGAATACTACAGTGGAATGTGGAGGGAGTCATTAACAAAAAGCTTTCTCTAACACATCACCTGCAAGAAGGTAAGAATGACGTGGCATGTATCCAAGAAACGCACCTCAACAACAACCACAAATTCTCAATCAGAGGATACCAGACCTTCCGTCTTGATAGAGAAGGTCACAAAGGAGGGGTTTTGATACTGACACGTAACTGCATACCGAGTGGCGCGGTAGCTGTCAATCACACCGGACAAGTAGAAATTGTAGGAGTTGACATAATGACAAAAGAAACGAAGATCCGCATCTTTAACCTGTATGGCCCACCCAACAAAGACCTGTCGCTCTCGAATATGGAAATCAAGGACTCCAGCTGCCTAGTAGTTGGAGACTTCAAACAGCCACTAGGAGAGATGGGGATATTCGGACACAGACAACAGAGGTGATGAAGTGGAAGACTGGGAGATATATACAAATCTCTTATCTTATCAACAGGACAGAGCACAGCCCTAGCTTCTATTTTAGAACATGGCATACCACCTCTACTCCAGACTTGGCCTTTTCCACGGTGGATATTAACCACAAAATAGACTGCCAGGTGCTCAACCAATTGGCAGGTAGCGACCCCAGGCCAATTAGGCTAGAAATAGATATGGAAGTAGGCCCACAGGAAATAAAACCGCTCCCACGTTGGAACTATAAACGAGCCGACTGGGACAGATTTGCAATTCTGACAGATGGGCTGTGTGAAACCATCAACACACGGAATAACAATATTAAACCTATGGTGGAAAGCCTAAGCAAAACAATAATGCAAGCAGCCACCGAAACCATCCCAAGAGGGGAGAGGAAAAACTACAAGCCATATTGGAATGATGAATTGCAGAAAGCGGAAGACGAAGTCTCAAATGCTAGGAACATGGCAGAGAGAGAGAACAATCTATGGAGGCAAATATCGCCCTCAAGGCTATCACGGCGAAATACAAAAGAACACTAAACCAAATAACAAGAGACAGCTGGAAAAACAAAACAGAAAGCCTCAATTTAGATAAAGAAGAGAACAAACTATGGAAGTTAGTCAGAGCCATAAATGACGAAACACCATCAAATAAACAAATTACCATCAAGCAAGGCGAAAACATGCTTACTGGAAAAAAGCAGCAAACGCCTTTATAGAGCATTATGCCAGAGCAAACCACATTGATGTCCCTACAGACAGACATTAGTGAAGAACAAAAGAGCCACGACAACATCAATTTGGCACCAGAGGAGCACATGATGGCAAAACTAACAATGAATGAAATGGAAGAGGCCATTAGAACTTTAAAGAAAAAGAAATCGCCCGGAAAAGATGGGGTAACAAACGAAATGCTGATGGGGTTGGGCCCAAACAGCAAAGAGGAAGTTACTATCAGTTCTGAAAATAAGCTGGAAAAGCAGGCATGGAAAAACGCTGTACTTATACCAGTACCAAAGAAAGAAAAAGATAGAACAGATCCAAATGGATATAGGCCTATAGGTCTACTGAGCTGTGTAGGAAAACTGATGGAGCGTATGATAAACACCAGACTGATGTGGCATCTGGAAGAAAACACATACTAATTCCACAGCAAGCAGGCTTTAGACAGCACAGATCCACTGAGGACCAGATCACTCTCATAGCAAAGGAAATAGAGGATGCTTACCAGAAGAAAAAACACACAGTAGCGGTTTGGGTGGATTTAGAGAAGGCCTTTGACAAGGTGTGGAAAGAGGGACTTGAAGTCAAGCTACGAAGAAGTGAAGTTTTTGGGAAAATGTACAGATGGATCAGCCACTACCTCGAAAACAGAACAGCCAGAGTTCAAGTACAAGGGCAGATGAGAAAAAAGGTAACACTTGAGCAGGGAATACCCCAAGGGGGAGTACTTTCACCCACACTCTTCCTGGTGTATATAAACAACATCACAGAGAATATACCAAGAAGAATCCACTGCTCCATGTTTGCAGAAGATCTGGCTATGTGGACCTCTGAAAATAATCTCACCATAGCAAACAATCGGATGCAGCAGGCTCTATCGTCGCTGGAGGAGTGGGCGAATTCATGGCTGGTCAAAATAAATGAGGAAAAAATAACATGTACGATATTCTCGCTTTCAAACAAACCCCAGAACACCAAAATAAGTCTTAACGGCAAATATCTGCGGCCAAACGACAACCCAAACTACCCGAGAGTCACATTTGATCGGCGCATGGCATGGAAAAGTAAGATCGAGAGAAACCGAATGAGAGCCTGACAAAGAATGGAAATCATGAGGAAACTTGTTGGCACAAGCTGGGGAGCAGACGAAAGTATACTAAACAAACTGTACACTGGAAGAGTGAGACCAGTTCTCGAGTATGGCATTGTGGCATGGACAACAACAGGAAAGACGAACTTTAATAAAATTAGCAAACTTCAAAACCAAGCGGTGAGAGTTATAACAGGAGGCATGAAGTCAACGCGTATTGTAGAACTTGAAAAGATTACAAATCTGCAATTCATGACCGACAGAAGAGACTGCAGAGTCTAGTAGCAAGCAGAGAAACTCAGAAGACTGACAGACCATCCAATGCATAAGAGACTAAATAGAGTTGGAAATGGGAAACTAAAGCGGAGAAACTTTGCAGAAATAGCCAAAGCAAAGATGAGCGAAGACCCTATGAACACATTAACAACACCAAAGTCCATCCCTACTGTACGCAAACCTACCTGGAAGCAACACATCATTCCGGAGGTGGTAGAAGATATACCAGGTATTGGAAACAAAAACAGTCAGAATTAAAAAGAAAAAAGAGACATAACACTGAGGTACATAACGAAAAACTACTCAAGCATGGACTGGACCCATGCATACACCGACGGTTCTGTAACAAACACAACACAGAACGGAGGGGCAGGAGCATTCCTGAGCCTACCAAATGGTAGAAAAATAACACTGTCAGTGGCAACAGGAAAAAACTCAAGCAATTTCAGAGCGGAGGCAGAGGCACTGAGGGCTGCAGTAGAAGCAGTGCTGACGGGAAAAAGAAATGAAAGCCAGATAGTCCTGTTTACAGATGCCCTGGCCGTAGTCACAGCACTAAAAAGCCAGAAAAATACTGAACTTAATGGTTTAAGAGCAGTACTCTGTCAACTATGCCAGCAGTCTGCACCAAAAAGAGTAGTGGTACAGTGGGTTCCATCCCACTGTAATATCCAAGGCAACGAGGAGGCAGACAGACTGGCAAAAGAAGGTGCAAGACTACCACAACCAAATTCTAGTGTGACCTACGAAGAGTCCAAAAGGCGTATACATGGCCAAATGGGAAACAGAACATACTGGCTACACAAAAAATGATGCTTATTACCAGTTGAACAGAAGAGAGCAGGTCGTGATCTCCAGACTCTGCACAGGCCACAACAGACTGAGGTACCACCTATTCAATAAACTGAAGATAGGTGGCGCTGAAGAATGCACTTGTGGTACTGGGAAAATGACCGCTGAACATCTACTGCAAAACTGCCCGACATACGAGGACCAGAGAAAGCACATGTGACCATCACCAGTGGCAACACTAGACAAGCTCTATGGCAGTGTCGACAGCCTCAGGATGACCGCTGTTTTTTTTCTCCAAAAAATTCAGGTTGACGTTTGACAGCGTACGAAGAAGAAGAAGTATACAGATTCTGTATAGACTTCTAAACCAGTATAATGAAGTCAAGTTAAGAAGAACAGTATGTCTCCATGTAGGACTACGTGGAAGTCGAGGTGGGGTCGGTGAGTATATTTTACCTGACCCTGGCTAACATGTCTGATCAGTGTGTCATGAACGACCCTAGCTAACATGTCTGATCAGTATGTCGTGAACGACCCTGGTTAACATGTCTGATCAATGTGTCGTGAACGACCCTGGCTAACATGTCTGATCAATGTGTCGTGCCTGACCCTGGCAAACATGTCTGATCAGTATGTCGTGCCTGACCCTGGCTAACATGTATGATCAGTGTGTCGTGAACGACCCTGGCTAACATGTCTGATCAGTGTGTCGTGAACGACCCTGGCTAAAGGTTTCGGTTAAAATGTGTTAGATATATAGAGACGAAAAGAAAGGTTTCGGTAAAAATGTGTTAGATATAGAGAGACAAAGAGAAATATTTCGGTAAAAATGTTTTAGATACAGAGAGACAAAAAGAAAGGTTTTGGTAAATACGTTTTAGGTATAGAGAGACAAAAAGAAAGGTTTTGGTAAAAAATCTCTTAGATATAGAGAGACAAAAAGGACAGTTTTAGTAACAAATCTGTTAGATATAGAGACACAAAGAAAGATTTTGGTAAAAATGTTTTAGATATAGAGAGACACAAAGAAAGGTTTTGGTAAAAATGTTTTAGATATTTCGAGACAAAAAGAAAGGTTTCGGTCAAAATGTTTTAGGTATAGAGATACACAAAGACATATTGGAGAGGGAGGGTTGTACGCCAAAAAAAAAAATAGAACGAAAGTATAAAGAGAATGACACCATTTTTATTTATGTATTTATTAAAAGCACATCCCAAATCACACGGACAGAACTCCTATCTACACACACATGGGTAAAGAAAATTGTGAAACACTGCCAGAAGGAAGAAAAACTGGACAAGTTAAGGCACATGAATTAGATCTCGCCGAAAATACTTGGTAATCGAGTAGAGGAATGCTTTTGTTTAAGCGTTATGGGCGGGTTTGAAAGGATGTTTGAATGAGCCACATCTTATGGCTGGAACCTTGGTTCAGGGAAGTCTACGATAACATATAAAACAAAATACAAACATCCTTATCATCTATGTCTTTTCTACACCTGATACCTCGCATTGATTCTATGAGTTGTTCATGTTGAGCCTATGCCTTACTCGTACTTGGCATGCTGCCTCAACGGTCTGCAGGGAGGGGTTGGGGGCGTTTTTCTGAACAAGGGAAACAACTGTCTATTTCCAGTAGTTTGCTGGACGAGAGTGACGTCATAACAAGACATTAACGACCTCTACATAACCTTCTAGCTCAGGAACTCCACTTTCGCTTTTCCTGCTCCTAGGATCCGATCGATTTAGATCATATCACGGGACATTAACATACCATTACGTCATTGGTACTTTGCCTGCATCGTGCTCACTGGGCTGTCGCTATATAAGATAAAGATAATTAATGTCCACTCTCTTTTCTAATTCATACGATTTTAAATACACGGTTTGTCGCTTTTGCGTATCAATACTTTGTTCTTATAGCTGTCTTATAGACGTGGGTGGTTATCTACTTAGGTGGCTATCTTTTTTTTGGCTATATACTTGGGTCACTATCTACTTAGGCCACTCCAAATTAGGTTACTATCTACTTAGGTCACTATCTACTTAGGTCACTATCTACTTAGGTCACTATCTACTTAGGTCCTTTTCTACTTAGGTCACTATCTACTTAGGTCCTTTTCTACTTAGGTCACTATCTACTTAGGTCCTGTTCTACTTAGGTCACTATCTACTTAGGTCCTTTTCTACTTAGGTCACTATCTACTTAAGTCACTATCTACTTAGATCACTTTCTACTTAGGTCACTATCTACTTAGGTCACTATCTACTTAGGTCACTATCTACTTAGGTCAATATATACTTAGGTCACTATCAATTAGATCACTATCTACTTAGGTCACTATCTACTTAGGTTACTATCTACTTAGGTCACTATATAATTAGGTCACTATATACTTAGGTCACTATCTATTAGGCCACTCCAAATTAGGTCACTATCTACTTAGGTCACTATCTGCTTAGGTCACTATATACTTGAGTCACCATTTACTTAGGTCACTATCTATTAGGCCACTTCAATTTAGGTCACTAAATACTTAGGTAACTATCTACTTAGGTCACCATATATTTAGGTCACTATCTACTTAAGTCACTATTTATTTAGGTCATTATCTGTTAGGCCACTTCTATTTAGGTCACTCTCTAATTAGGTCACTTTCTACTTGGGTCACTATCCACTTGAATCACTATCTACTTGGCTGACAATCTCTGAAGGTCACTATCTACTTAGGTCACTATCTACTTATTTTACTATCTACTTAGGTCACTATCTACTTGGATCACTATCTACTTGGATTACTATCTACTTGGGTCACTATCTACTTAGGTCGCAACCTATTTAGGTCATTATCTACTTGGGTCACTACATACGTAGGTCACTATCTATTGAGGTCACTATCTACTTAGGTCACTATCTACTTAGGTCACTATCTACTTAGGTCACTATCTACTTAGGTCGCTATCTAGTTAGGTCACTATCTAGTTAGGTCACTATCTATTATGCCACTTAAATTTAGTTCACTATATACTTAGGTAACTATCTATTTAAATCACTATATATTTAGGTAACTATCTACTTAAGTCACCATCTATATAGGCCAATTTCTATTAGGCCACTTCTATTTAGGTCACTCTCTAATTAGGCACTTTCTACTTGGGTCACTATCTACTTAGGTCAAAACCTATTTAGATCATTATCTACTTGGGTCACTATATATTTAGTTCACAATCCATTTAGGGCACTATCTGCTTAGGTAACAATATATTCAGGTCACTATCTACTTGGATCACTATCTACGTAGGTCACTTTCTATTGAGGTCACTATCTACTTAGGTCACAATCTATTTAAGTCATTATCTACTTAAGTCACAATCTATTTAGGGCACTATCTACTTAGGTCACAATATATTCATGTCACTATCTACTTGGGTCACTATCTACTTATGTCAATATCTATTTAGGTCAGATTCTACTTATGTCGTTACCTAGTTTGGTTAATATCTACTTAGGCCACTTTGTGCCCAGGTCACTATCTATCTAATCCATATATACTTAGGTGACTTTCTACTCATGTAACTTTTTACTATATTCACTATATTACATTCCCTGGATCTCTATCAAATTGGTCAGTATCGACGTGAACCACTATCCACGTAGGTTACTATCGATTTAGGACCCTATACATTTGGGACACTTTCCATTTGGGCAACTATCCATTTGCGAGACTGCACGTGTTGGGTACTACACGTTTAGGACACTATACATTTGTGACCCTATATATTTGTGACACTACACATTTGTGACACTAAACGTTTGGTTACTACACAAATTGGTTACTGAACGTTTGGAACAGTATACACTTTGGTGACTATCATCATGTGTTGTTCTCCACTTGGATGACTATCCACCTAGGTACTATCCAGTTCGGTCTCCCAACCAGTATCGTGTAGACGTCCTTTGTCTACTAACCCATCAGTTATGCAATCCTTACTTCCATGTTCTTTAACTCAACCTCCACCAGCATAGAGTCTACTTAACTCCCCTTTGACTCTCACAGCGAACACACTACCCAGAGGCGCCACTACTTGATGTCCAGACCTGAAGATCGGGGATCGATCGGACATTAGATCTTCCAATATTCCTCGCGCCTGCCGCCTTGCCAGCTCGCGGACTCTCACGCGCTGCCAGAGGCACGTTCTAGTGTCACCAACATCACTGTGTGAGCCAGGGACACACGAACATACAGACCTTTAGTCTCACAAGTTGGCGTGAGCCAAGTATTACTGCTTCTATGGCAAGACTGCGGGAAGGGCGAAGAAGAAAAAATAGACCGGGAGAACAAGTTGTTCCTCTTTCTGTACTTGCCGTGAGCAGGGGCGCGCCATTTGTGGAGTTGTTGTGTGGTTAAACCACTTTACAATGATTAGAACAAAGTGGACAAAAGACCAATCACGCGCATCCAAGCAGCAGTAGTTTATGCGAGAGGATAACGTTTGCAATGTGACTAATCTCTTCTAAGTTCACACGTGCAGATATCTGATTCTTTCAAACATAGGACGTTAGATCATTAGAAGAGTTTTCTTCCCTTTTCCTGTTTTTAAAATATACCGTGTGTGCTTGGAAACCGTTAATTGGCAGATTTTCAGAACTGGACTTTCACTACCCGATTTGCCAGATGTGGACTGTGCTCTGTACATGAGTTTTTCGTGGAGTCATTTCTGGAATTGATAACTTTGGATGCCTCAAGCGTCTGACTTAGTTGATACATTTTACGACATTCACGTTTATTATTAAATGAAGGCATTGGTGAAGTGGACATGGCGATTCTAAGATTTCTTATAACTCTGACTGTCACAGAAACACGTAAGTATCTATTCCTTTATATACTTTAGAACATTTAGACCAACAGGAGAACATCAAATAATCAATGTAATCCACTCAACTCTCTTTGGAGCATATGTCTACAACAAATACACGTAGCTTTTCTGTCCTATGCCACCTGTTCCAGTTCTTTCACGTCTTCTGTATCTCTGCCTCGAACTTTCTTCTCCCATGTGTATTCACTATTCTTTTACCACGAGAGTTCTAAAGCACAGACTGACTGGTAATGCCATCTGCTAGGTTTATTTTACTTCCACTGTTATTTAATAAATAATGTGATTAAATACGTTGGAATTACTTAAACCAGAACCATTTATGAAGAATGTTCTGTTTGATTCTAACATTTCTACCATTTTAAAGCTTAACATTAACAACTAATCATTATGTAGAAGATACAAACGCAAAATTTCTCTGTTAGTTTCCTCTGTTGTAAAGTGAATTGTTTCTCAATTCATCACAACGGATGCAAAATATATATTCATTCATCAAGTTTGATATATCGTTTGTATTATTTTATCAAATTCTTGTAGTGTGTCTCGTTTTATCAAATTCCTATAGTATTGTGTTGTAACCATGTCTCATCAAGTTTGTGTTGTAACCATATTTCATCAAGTTTGTGTTTTAACCATGTTTCATCAAGTTTGTGTTGTAACCATGTCTCATCAAGTTTGTGTTTTGTTCATTTGTTCATGTTTCATCAAGTTTGTGCTGGAACCATGTTTAATAAAGTTTGTGTTTTGTTCATATCTCATCAATTTTATGTTGTAACCATGTTTCATCAAGTTTGTGTTGTAACCATGTCTCATCAAGTTTGTATTGTAACAATGTTTAATAAAGTTTGTGTTTTGTTAATTTGTTCATGTCTCATCAATTTTGTGCTGTAACCATATTTCATCAAGTTTGTATTGTAACAATGTTTTATCAAGTTTGTGTTTTGTTCATGTCTCATCAATTTTGTGCTGTAACCATATTTCATCAAGTTTGTGTTGTAACTATGTTTCATCAAGTTTGTGTTTTGTTCATTTGTTCATGTCTCATCAAGTTTATGTTGAAGCCATGTTTCATAAAGTTTGTGCTGTAACCATATTTCATCAAGTTTGTGTTGTAACTATGTTTCATAAAGTTTGTGTTTTGTTCATTTGTTCATGTCTCATCAAGTTTATGTTGAAGCCATGTTTCATAAAGTTTGTGTTTTATTCATTTGTCCATGTCTTGGCCAAATGGGAAACAGAGCATACTGGCTACACAAAAAATAATGCCCATTACCAGTTGAACAGAAGAGAGCAGGTCGTGGTCTTCAGACTCCGCACATGCCACAACAGACTGAGGTACCATCTATTCAATAAACTGAAGATAGGTGGAACTGACGAATGCACTTGTGGTACCGGGAAAATTACCGCTGAACATTTGCTGCAAAATTGCCCGACATACGAGGACCAGATAAAGCACATGTGGCCATCACCAGTGCCAACACTAGACAAGCTCTATGGCAGTGTCGACAGCCTCAGGATGACAGCTGCTTTCTTCGAACAAATTCAAGTTGACGTCTGACAGCGTACGAAGAAGAAGAAGAAGTAGATTTGTTCATGTCTCATCAAGTTCATGTTATAACCGTGTTTCATCAAGTTTGTGTTGTAATCATGTTTAATCGTTTGATACATAGTCTGCATTGATGCCAGTGCATGAATTATAACTAAGTTAAATAAGCTACAACTTTAGACCACACAATCCGTAGGAACCATATAATCCGCAGGGACCTCACAATACCCACAAACTTCAACATTCCTGATTTTGCGAACAAGTTCATTATTATTTGTATTAATAAAAGTAGCCCTGGTGAATTATTTTTTGTTGTCTTTTGAATGGTATAATTATTTAATGAATTGCATCGACGTATTGTTTCCACTATATACTATGGTAGAGATCTAGACAACTTAATAATACAACTGTATTCAATATATGTATTAATTTGAAAATAAATCTGATCTTTTCACTTTAAATGTCTCGCTAATAAATAATTAAAAGGCATGCAGGTGTATGTGTTAAAGTTCTGTGAAACCTTCTTGTGTCACTTTTAACAAGGGTCTGCAAGCTTTATATAGCTTAGGGCTTGACCAAGTCTAAATAATACACTGTTGCATCATAATTTGATGTTTATTCTATATTGTTGCGTCAAGTATGCTCCACAGACTTTATGAAGCAGTACAGACAGCACATATTTGATGAACCAAAACAGACTTCACAGACTTTATGAAACAAAACAGACTACACAGATACTTGATGACACAAAACAACCTACACAGACTTTATGACACAAAACAGATTACACAGACTTGATGATACAAATCAGAATATATATACTCTTTGAAACAATACAATGCAATATTCTATGAAGCTAATGTAGCCTAAATTGATTCATCAAGTCCATTGACACCATTGATCCCTTTTCGTCACCTTTGTATATCATTAAATATCATCAAATTACATGTGTAGTCTGCATTGTTTCATCAAGTTAATTTAGTCTGTATTTTAAAATCAAGTTTGTATAGTTCGTATTATTTCATTAAGTATGCATTGTTCCATTAAGTATATATAGTCTGTATTGTTTCATCAAATTTGGATAGTCTGTAATCTTTCACCAATATTTGTCTGTATTGTTTCGTGAAGTCTATGTAGCCTGGATTGTTTTATCAAGTATGGAAGCATTTAGTCCATATTGTTCTTCCGGTTTGATGTGTAGTTTGTGTTATATCGTCAAATCTTGGTAGTCTTTATTGTTTCGTGAAGTTCGATTATAACTATTCTGTATTGTTTGATAAAATAGTGTTGTCTGTATTATTCATATAATCTATGTAGTCTGTATTGTTCGTATAATCTAAGTAGTCTGTATTGTTCGTATAATCTATGTAGTCTGTATTGTTCGTATAATCTATGTAGTCTGTATTGTTCGTATAATCTATGTAGTCTGTATTGCTCGTATAATCTATGTAGTCTGTATTGTTCATATAATCTATGTAGTCTGTATTGTTCGTATAATCTATGTAGTCTGTATTGTTCGTATAATCTATGTAGTCTGTATTGTTCGTATAATCTATGTAGTCTGTATTGTTCGTATAATCTATGTAGTCTGTATTGTTCGTATAATCTATGTAGTCTGTATTGTTCGTATAATCTATGTAGTCTGTATTGTTCATATAATCTATGTAGTCTGTATTGTTCGTATAATCTATGTAGTCTGTATTGTTCGTATAATCTATGTAGTCTGTATTGTTCGTATAATCTATGTAGTCTGTATTGTTCGTATAATCTATGTAGTCTGTATTGTTCTTATAATCTATGTAGTCTGTACTGTTCGTATAATCTATGTAGTCTGTATTATTCGTATAATCTAAGTAGTCTGTATTGTTCGTATATTCTTTGTATTCTGTATTGTTTGTATAATCTATGTAGTCTGTATTGTTCGTATAATCTATGTAGTCTGTATTGTTCGTATAATCTATGTAGTCTGTATTGTTCGTATAATCTATGTAGTCTGTATTGTTCGTATAATCTATGTAGTCTGTATTGTTCGTATAATCTATGTAGTCTGTATTGTTCGTATAATCTATGTAGTCTGTATTGTTCGTATAATCTATGTAGTCTGTATTGTTCGCATAATCTATGTAGTCTGTATTGTTCGTATAATCTATGTAGTCTGTATTGTTCGTATAATCTATGTAGTCTGTATTGTTCGTATAATCTATGTAGTCTGTATTGTTTGTATAATCTTTGTAGTCTGTATTGTTTGTATAATCTATGTAGTCTGTATTGTTCGTATAATCTATGTAGTCTGTATTGTTCGTATAATCTATGTAGTCTGTATTGTTCGTATAATCTATGTAGTCTGTATTGTTCGTATAATCTATGTAGTCTGTATTGTTCGTATAATCTATGTAGTCTGTATTGTTTGTATAATCTTTGTAGTCTGTATTGTTTGTATAATCTATGTAGTCTGTATTGTTCGTATAATCTATGTAGTCTGTATTGTTCGTATAATCTATGTAGTCTGTATTGTTCGTATAATCTATGTAGTCTGTATTGTTCGTATAATCTATGTAGTCTGTATTGTTCGTATAATCTATGTAGTCTGTATTGTTCGTATAATCTATGTAGTCTGTATTGTTCGTATAATCTATGTAGTCTGTATTGTTCGTATAATCTATGTAGTTTGTATTGTTCGTATAATCTATGTAGTCTGTATTGTTCGTATAATCTATGTAGTCTGTATTGTTCGTATAATCTATGTAGTCTGTATTGTGGGGAAAAAGACTAATGTGTAGTTTGTATCGTGGGGATAAGATGAATGTACAATCTGTGGTGTGTACGTGAGATAAATGTACAATCTGTATTGTGGAGGTAAGATGCATGTAAAATCTGTGATGTGTACGTGAGATGAATGTACGATCTGTGTTGTGTATGTGAGATGAATGTACAATCTGTATTGTGTACGTGATATGAATGTACAATCTGTGTTGTAGAGGTAAGATGAATGTACAATCTGTGTTGTGTATGTGAGATGAATGTACAATCTGTATTGTGTACGTGATATGAATGTACAATATGTGATGTGTACGTGAGATGAATGTACAATCTGTATTGTGGAGGTGAGATGAATGTACAATCTGTGATGTGTACGTGAGATGAATGTACAATCTGTGTTGTGGAGGTAAGAAGAATGTACAATATGTGATGTGTACGTAAGATAAATGTACAATCTGTGTTGTGGAGGTAAGATGAATGTACAATATGTGATGTGTACGTGAGATGAATGTACAATCTGTGTTGTGGAGGTGAGATGAATGTACAATCTGTGTTGTGTACGTGAGATGAATGTACAATCTGTGCTGTGTACGTGAGATGAATGTACAATCTGTGTTGCGTACGTGAGGTGAATGTACAATCTGTATTGTGGAGGTGAGATAAATGTACAATCTGTGATGTATACGTGAGATGAATGTACAATCTGTGTTGCGTATGTGAGATGAATGTAAAATCTGCATTGTGGAGGTGAGATGAATGTACAATCTGTGATATGTACGTGAGATGAATGTATAATCTGTGTTGTGGAGATACGATGTATTGTATAGTGTGTATTATTCCTACACAATTTATGTGTTTGTGCAAATGTGTTAAAACAATATAAACTCTTGCCTAGTAAGTCGCAGATAAGAAGCCATCCAGAAACTTGCTACTTAGAGACAAAATGAAAGTCAAAAAGATAAACCATAGAAAACATGTAATGTCACCTTTTAGTGACTAACCAGATTCATCCTGCAGAACAAAAAAATAGCTTAAATCTGCCAGACGTCTGCTGATCTGCTAATTGAATACCAGACCTCCAGTAAAAACCTTTCCGTTAACTTTTTTATTTGTTTCTAATATTTTGTTGCACAATATTTTTTATTTGTAGTAGTTTCCCATTGTTGCATGTACTAATATCGTGTTATTGTTTATGTAGTTAGTAGTTATATTTGCCGCTTCTGCTTAGGATTCAGCTTGGGATAAGAAGCATGCATTACTGTTTTGTATTCCTGTTTCAGTCTGCTCTTTCATTTATTCTAATTTGGAAATAACTAATTCATCGAACGAAGATGTGATTTCTTCATTCTGCCAAGTCAGTTTTTCAATTTGAAAAGTTTTAATTTGTGCCCACACTAACTTTCAGACCAATCTCGTCGCTCATTCTCATTTTATATCCTAAATCGGGAACAACTTAATAGCTCTCCTGTTAGCCTGGCTGGATCTGGAAACTGCAGAAGTCCTATCGGAAAAAATTTCGGTACGGGTTGAAAAAAGAGAGGGGAGGCGAGAGAGCCTTCCGAGGGAATGACTTGGGAAGAGGGGTAGCTAGCCACAGCATAACAAGCCCCACAGCTTCGCCATCAAGAGTCTACGAGAGGAGCGCTGTAAGCATTCTCGTGTGGGTTAAGGTTCAAGGACGCGGACGCTTCTCTTGAACTTTGAAGCCCTTAGGCGACCTGCCTCAAAAATGAGGAAAAAGAAATCATTTCTTTTTGGGCACAAACATATTTATTATTATTGATTAACATTATGGACATTTTAAACAAATATTTGCTCTAGTCAAATGTATAGTAACTCTAAAGTGACAAAATAGGTTGTGTATTTTGTACATACAACACAATGGAAGGTAGAAAGGATTGCTACCAATATGTTCTACTGATGTAACCATGGCTCTAAACTCAATACAGTCTGTCGTAAAACACAGTTTGTTTGATAGCACATTAGTATCATCACAATGTTCACCACTCACATACGTACTTCTTTATTCTCTCTCTCCCACACATCAAATCCCTGTTAGCACACCCACACAGACACACCACACATGCCGTAATACATGTTCAAATAAGTACTTCTATATTGGCACACAGACACATACACACACACACTAACACACACGCCATAATTCCTGTTCAAATAAGTATTTCTCTACTGTCAATTGGGATGTACTGAATAGAATGTAACTATTAGGCCGAGTACAAATACAGATACTTAACTTACCATAACCTAACTTAACTTCTTTATACTGGTTTAAAAGACTATGCCGAGTCTGTATACAACCAGTTTTTTTTTACTCCACATTATCTAAAGATAAATATGCGCATTTAATCTATTCTAGAATCCATTCACTGGGCACGCTTCCCCTATTTTCCATGACAGTGTATTCCACTCATTCATCACTCCAAGACTACAAAAATATTTTCCAATATCTAATCTGGACCTTTCTTTAATTAATTTGTAGCTGTGCCCTCTTGTTCTTGTAGCCGGCTGTACTTTGGAAAACTTCATCATACTCATCTGGTTGATTAGTCCTAAGACTGGTTGTAAAGTTGTCTGAGTATGTCTCTCCATTTGACCCTGTCCTCTAGTTGATCAGTCCTAAGACTGGTTGTAAAGTTGTCTGAGTATGTCTCTCCATTTGACCCTGTCCTCAAGTTGATCAGTCCTAAGACTGGTTGTAAAGTTGTCTAAGTATGTCTTTCCATTTAACCTTGTCCTTTGCAGCTCTTTTAATTTCAGCATAGGTTCGTACTTTAATGTCTCTGCATGCCTCAGATGTGCAGGTGTCTTTGGTCTTTGTTGCCCTCTAGTATTTTATGTAGAAGACTTTCAAGTCTCATGTTGTGGCCTATTCAACTCAATCGAGGTTTTTGTATCATTTTTAATATTTGTCTTTGCGTCCATCTCAATGAGTGCATTGTCATTATATCTTCTTTATGTTTTACTTACTCTTTTCTTTCTTCGGTAGCACTCCATTTCAAACGCTTTTAAACTTTTCCCATCTTTCTTTTCTAGAATCCATGTTTCAGCCCCATACAATGCAGTGGACCATATATGAGTTCAAGCTATTCATTTCCTCAGTTCTATTCTGATAGTATTTGCTGGTAGCAATTTCTGTTTTACTCTGAAGTCATGTTTTACAAATATCTGCATTTATGTCTCATTGCGGGAATCTTCTGTTATGGACTTCTCTAAATATGTAAACTGCAGTCCTTGTTTGAGAATGTTTCCGTTGATGACTATATTGATTTACCCGTGTTGCTTGGCTATTACCGAAATCTTTGTCTTCGATGTATTTATTTTCTTGCCAAACGCTGTGTCAAGCAGCATTTGCAACATTGCTACTGATCCTTACACTATGGTTTGGTCATTGGCCAGCTCTTTCCTGATCAATACAGTACATGTTTCCGGTCCAGCTCCCTACAGGCTGTATCCAGCTTCCGTCCGGTTGTTTGTACGACTCGATCTGCTTCCATCGCCTGATGTTGATTCCTATTGCTATATCTATGGCGGACCGCAAATGGTGGATCATATTTGGATAAGTTTTGAGTTCCATATTTTTCATGTAAAATGTTTTTCAGTTTCATAGAATCAAATACATATTTTGCCAAACGGTAATGATACATGCCGTTATTGAAGTAAATATCGTTATTTCATCATGTTTTCAACTCTCGAACGGGTTCGCACAATATTTTGTCATAACGTCAATCAATTTCAATTTTGGAAAGGGATTCGAATATCAGAATCGTCCACTGTGTTTGCCCGGAGCCGATATAGGAAGCGAACACGATCTTGTTATGATGACTATGCGTCTGCGATTGAAGGGAGTCGCAAAGAAAGATGTGACTAGACTAAAGTTTGACCTGGACAAACTAAAAGACCCAACAATCATCGAAGTGTTCCAGTCGAGGGTAGGAGGAAGATTTGCTCCAATGTTGGCTCTCAGAGAGGGACTGGATAACGATAAAATAACAGAGTCTCTTAACGCAGCTCTCATAGATACAGCAACAGAGATCCTGGGATGACACAAAAAAAGAAGCCATGTGTGACAAAAGAAATTCTAGACCTTTGTGATAGAAGAAGGTCACTGAATAACCAAAATCATCTACCTGAGGAGGTCGGCATATATAAAGAGGTGAAGAAAGCGATACAACAAAAGATGAGCGGGGCAAAAGAAGCGTGGATATGTGATCAATGTACAAACATCGAAGAGAGATTAAACAGAAATTACGCTAAAGGAGCATACAAGGTGGTAAAAAAAACTGGTAACACCTAGACAAGGCAAGAACTTTATGATCCAGGATAAAAGCTGCAAGTGCCTTATTGAGGAAAATGACGTACTGGCACAATGGACAGAGTACTGTTCCGAGTTATACAATTATGAGAGACGGAAGGAACCTGAGAAAACAATCCCTGCAACACCAACAACTATAACGAATAACCAACTGATAACGAAGTAAGAGGTAACTGCAGCGGTAAAGACATTGAGAAAAGGGAAGGCGGCCGATGTGGACATTATACCAGCAGAGCTCTTACAGGCAGGTGGGGAGGTAGTGGTGGAAGGCCTGACATATATCTGCAACAAAATATGGGCGATAGAAAACTAGCCGGACTTATATACAAAATCAATGGTTATACGGTTACATAAGTCTGGAAAACCTAAAGCTGTGCCAAAATTACAGAACAATAAACCTCATCAGTCACCCTAGCAAGGTCGTGTTTAGATTAATCCTCGACCGATTGAAACCCCAAGCAGAGAGTTGGTGTGAGACATGGTTGTAAACTCTCTCCAACACTTTTCAATATTTTCCTTGAGGGAATTATGAGTGAGGCACTTGGAGGTCATGTTGGTACTGTCAAGATAGGGGGCTGAACGATTGCCAACCTTCGTTTTGCATATGATATCGACGGGTTGTCGGGTTCAGAAGCAGAACTCCAGGAATGGGTCAGAAGGCTTAATGAAACAGCTCTTGACTATGGAATGGAGATAAACGCTAGAAAGACAAAATGAATGACCAACTACGCCGAGGGCTTCACAGCAGGATAAAAGCGAATGGTCAGGAACTTGAAGTGGTTGACCGTTTAAATATATGGGGTCGATTGTCAGTGATGACGGATCAAAATGTGAGGTGTTGGCCAGAATAGCACAGACAATAGCGGCGCTTGCACGGCTTAACAAAATCTGGCAAGATAAACGGTTAGCACTATGCACGAAGATCAGATTAATGCGTACACTGGTCCTGTCAATATTTCTCTATGCTTGTGAGACATGGACAGTTACAGCTAACCTTCAACGAAGGATACAGACCTTGGAGAAGAGATGTTTCCGGAGACTTTTAAACGTCACGTACAAAGATCGAGTTACAAATGAGGAAATACGAGAAAGAATTACAACAGCAATAGGGCCTTTTGAAGACCTCTTGGCAACTGTCAAAAGAAGGAAACTCGCTTGGTACGGTCATATATCGAGATCAAATGGTCTTGCAAATACAATTCTCCACAGAAAGGTGCATGGCAGACGACGAAGAGGCCGGCCCAAAATGAGGTGGGAGGACAACATAAAAGAATGGACCAATCTCCGACCAGAAGAGGCACAGCTGGCGTGGGATTGTGAGGATGTCTTCATGTGTCCCCCAACGGCCTCACCGGTTACGGGATGACCTGACCTGACCTGACTACTGTGTTCATTATTGAGTGTGATATTTATTTCGTACATTACTTTCTTCCTACTCGACGTTCTACGTCATCCATTCAAGCCAGTTTTTGTTTTCTACGTCATTTACTGCTGTAGGTCACTAAGACCTAGCCAAATATCGCCTTGTCGTCAACATTACAAGCATTTTCTCTACACAACCCGTTCTCATGCAGATATCATGAAAGAAATCTATGAAAATCATCATGTGTCCTCAATAATACACATCTCAAGTGAGAGCGAATTTCCAAGTAAACAGCATTGGGTTGAGCATGGCCTACTTTATAAAAGGGCATGCTCATTGACAGAGAAACTTCTTTGTGACGTCACATATTACGGCCTACTCTATAAGCAAACTATTATGAGCTTGTAACTGCTGGTGACTTTATGAAACACATTGTTGGAAATATAGTTAGGGAATACATCAACACACATTAGACACGCACCACACACATCAGGCACACACAGGAAAGCATTCCTTAGAGAAACACTTTTGTTAGATGGCAATATAGTTAGAGGATACATCAACACACATTAGACACAACACACGTACCACACACATTAGACACACACAGGAAGACATTCATTAGAGAAATACTTTGTTAGATGGCAGTATAGCTAGATTATACATCAACACACATCAGGCACATATAGACACACATGTGTATGTAAGGTGCAGTGTTTTCTTTGATAGCCACGCAGCACATTAGAATACAGGCATGAGCTCCATCTAGCAAAGAAAACTTCCATTGCTTTTCTAACAATTCTTTCAATTTCGCATTAACTCGAGACTGAAGAGTGTGGTAGTTTTGTATAACATCAGAGGAAAGCCGGTCATTGATTCTTTTCGTCTTGTTTTCTTACAATTTCGGAAGCACGTTCTTCTGGATTTTTGCGAGGTTGATGTACGTCAACTGATAAATAGTAAGGCAGTTCGGGAAACAATGATGGATTTGCATTTGGTTTTAGAGCAGGACACTTTCCTGGAAGCACATGTGTATCTCCAGAATTATAGGTGTAAGTATCACTTATAATAATATCACACGGTCGAAAATGCTTGATACACGCCACGCTGGCATTAGTTAGTACACAATCTTTCCTAGATATGTATTTAATCCACTTTTCCCTAATTTCTGCATTACGTGAAAACCTAAATACACTAACAATCACAAGTGATGCTACAATTTGATTTACATCCATGAACATCCCAATCGCCCGCTTGTCAATTTGGGCCAAAATACACGACTGGAATGTAACACTGGTTTTCTGCAGACACAGCAGAGTCTTCTGTGGTCGAGATGTTAGACACTCGACTCCCAAAGTGATGAACAGACACGGTGGACTATCGAATTCCACTAGTTTTTCCTGTGACACTTGGTCTCACAGGAGGTGGGGCCAGAGTGCTTGCATCCTGAGTCGCTGAATCCTTCTCACTATAATCCAATACAGCGCAAGTCACATCATCAAGAAAAAAACCATCTGTTGATGTCGCCATCATCGCTTGCGATGGATAACTAATAACTAATAACTAATAATGGCTTGGTCATCTGCAAATTTGAGGGCACTTACATTTACACCATTAACTTTGACACCCCTACTACAACTCTGAACAACTTGTTCCGTCATCATCTCAAGATATGTGTTATAGACTTGGTAGGAGCAAGCAGCCTCGTCTTTTTGAAAATGAATCTGTGAGTCTTTCTTTGATTGAAAAAAAACTGAACTAGATTTTCAGGACATGGATTAACCTAATGAGTGGTCTCTCTATACCTATTTGTTGCAACGTCTTAAAGCGTTTGTTCCGGGGCACTAGTTCAAAGGATTTTTCATAGTCAATAAAGCAGATAAGTAGTGGTCGTCCTTGATCGATCTTTCTTTCTGCTAGAAGTCGCAATGTTCCGATGGCATCCCGTATACCTTGCAAAACTAAAACTGGTTATCTTTCAGCATCTCTCCTATCTTGTCATCACTTCTCTTTTTAATTATTTTCAAAAGAATGTTAAATGTAAGTGAATTAAGCATTTCCGAATTGACAGCATTTTATTCCATTGAATTTTTACTGAAGTTGTGTGATCTTTTGTCCATATTCCACTGTTGTAAATGTCCTTGATATGTTGAGATAATTAATTTTTTGTGAAGTTTCTTCCGTTATGAGTACCTCAATATACAACTTGTCTATCCTTGGTGCATTGTAATTCGGGATTAAAGAAAATGCCTTATTAAATTCTTCTCTGGTTACAAGTAATTTCTTTTTTATCAATGGCATGCAAATTAATGATGTGTTATCCTGATACAAGCCTTCATCATCATACAGTTCCTTAACATATTCTCTCCAAATCTCTTATTTGTTCTGTGGGTCTGTTTTTGGTTTCCTATTGTTATCATTAATCATCCGATTACCTTACCGACCTGTATTAAGTCACCTCAAATTCTTCCCTTCTCTGTAGGCTGATTTTTCTGTCTTTCCTCATAACTATAATTGCCAAATCCCACTATCAGTTTTGTCGCTCTTCTTTGTATCCTTTCCAGGATGTTTATATCCCCTCTAGGACTAGGACAATATACTCCAATCTAGGTTTAACTAATGCTTTATACAGTTTGACAATCACTTCCTTGCTCCTATGTCTAATATTTGTTTCTATCATACCTAACATTGCATTTGCCTTTTTTGTTTCTACCTGGACTTGCTCACTCATCTTACCTGTACGATCTATTATAACCCCTTTTCAATCTTTCTAATTTTGCTTTCCCCCATCCTGTAATTATATTCCAAATTGAATCTACATATGTGGAGGACTGTACATTTATCTACATTAAACTGTCTCCCAGCTCTCAGACCATCCTTGAAGTTTATATTAATCTGACCTCAATATACACTTCTGATTTAGATGAGACTCATCTGCATAGTTTTGTGTCATTTGTGAAATTTGCAAAAAGGGTTCGATATCATTGTCTAAATCATTTGCATTATTCAAAACAAAATTGGTCACAAAACTGAGCCCTGCGGCACTCCACTTTTCATCTCGCACAACTCAAGAGTACTTCTTTTTTTTGCCTACTCTATGGATTAACCAATTTTCTAACCATTTGGCAACTTCACCACCTCTCTGTGATTTCAACTTCCCAAAAAATCTTTGATGGGGTACTCAGTCACATGCCTTTGCAAAAATCTAGATAAATAATATCCACTGAATCCACCCCATCTATCATTTTGGTAACCTCCTCCGTAAATTATAATAGATTTGTAAAGTACGATTTCCCTTTAGTAAACCCATGCTAACTATTCCTGTTTAGATTAAATTTGTCCAAGTACATTACAATGTTTTATTTGATTATTGGCTCTACAATGTTGCAGACTATTCTCGTTGATGTCGAATGCCCAAAATGAGTAAGATTACCTTTTTGTGCGCTGTGAAAAAGTCCTGTAAGTGGCGAGTTGCAGTAACTTTCTTCACATCACGAGAACGATGGTGAAGGTGAAACCTGGTCCGCCATGCGGTTGCTTGGTTTTATATATGTGATGCTCACTAATACCGAAATCATGTCGATCCCCCACCTGGTTAGTAATGCTGCCATGAAAACAGCACGTCTCCAAGGAAAACTACCAGAAGTTAAGTTGGAGATCTTGAAGAAAGGAACCTCCCATGCATCCTTAGAATCCCCTGAAACAATACTCTTTGCAAGTGTTCGAGGACATAATATAGCCAATGGTTTTATTAATAGGTCTCTTAATTTCAAATAGCACTTTTGGATGAATACCATCTTAGCCAGGACATTTACCCACTTTTAATCTCATCTATTGTTTATAAATAATTTAATCTATAATGTAAACTGACCTTAATCACTCTGTGTCCATGATCTTTTAGAAAATAACTAAGTACTGATTGTATTGAATAGCGATATCTGTATTCTCACTAATTTTTTCCTCTGCTATATGTGAAAAGGGCATACAAAGTCTTTTGTTCTCTGTTTATTTATACATACAAAATAAACCACTGCTATTAGTCTTCATCTATTGAGCAAATTCGGTTCAAAGTTGATATTTACTGCTCCATTCATTTTATGAGCTATATTTTGCTTGTCCAAATGTTTTAAATATGTCTCTTTATTTTCATGCTTTTATATTTTTCTATGTTTTATTTTTAGCTTTTCAAAATTTAACTACATATCTAGCTATCCACTTTATTTGTCGTTTGGGGTTCACCTTCTTAAATGGAACATATTTCTTCTTCAGGTTCTCTAGAATTGTTTTGAAACTCTCCAACTCTTCTTCAACATTTGTTCCACTGACGGTATCTTTCCAGATTATATGGCTCGCTGATTCTTTCATATTCTTAACATCTGTCTTGATGCAGTCTTATGTTCTTGTACCTGCGTTTTCTTCCTTGACTGTTATAAGATTCCAACGTATAATCTGATGATCGCTTGAACCAAACAGTTTACCAGCGGTAACATTTTAAATCAAACTATTTTGAAGAATAAATACAAGTTCGATTTTCTATTTTTGCCAGTTTCTTCCACATGTTGAATCAAAAGATTGTCATTTGTGCAATAATGAAACGATTTTGACTCTACTAGCGCTTCTGGCAAGATAAACCTGCAACAACACGGGCATACAACAACCTATGCAACATATGTAATCCAAGAATTGGAACTTAAGCTCATCACGTCGCTTAACAGCACAAAGTGAATGGAAATGCAAGCAAGTACAAAATAGTCTACAAAAGATACGACGTTTTAAAGTGTAGCATCGTTACAAAAAATTGGGAAAATATCAACAATTGTTTGAAAATAAATACTATTCAGTTTTTTCAAATCATCTGGAAACTCATTGATGCATTAAATATGCATTCGCTTAAAAAACATATTAGTCTCTCAATAGACGGCATGCATGAAGACATATTGAAGGCAGTGTTCACTTGGAACGCTTTTTGTAGTAGAGACGTATTTCTTAAACTTGACCTGTCACTATAAGGCAGCGTTTTTCAACCTTTCAAGCCCAGCAGAACCCTTAAAATTATATTAATGTTTCGGGGAACTCGTGTATGACAATTACTATTAACATTATTCATATCTTTCTTTCTTACTGACAAATTTAAAGTTCATTTGGAAAACACATTTTTTCGAATAAAAAATAACTAGTTTTTTTTCAAGTTTAGTGACAATACAAAAAAAACAAAAAAACAAAAACAACTGAAATCAAATTGCTTATCAAATAAACCTAAAATAAACACCATTTATGTAAACACACAGACAAATAAACATAAATATAACACACGAAAACAGACAATAACTAATTAAATAATTGTACATGCTGAAATTATTGGGTTCTCACTTTGTGACTTTTCCCTTTCATTGCAATACTTACTGTTACCAAATAACTTGCTACTTGAGCCTTTTCGCTGACACAAGTTTATTTACCGGAGCTATACCGCACTCTGTTTATTTTTAGATAACTAATAGCATTACAAAATCATCAGCACTTGTATTTTTCATTTGACTGATTTGAAGTGATTTTTTTCATTTTGCTAAATCTATTGCTGCATTTGAAAGTTGTTTGCCACAAGCGAGGCGCAATGGGGTAGGGGAACCTGTTCACTAGTCCATGGAAAATCCATCAATAAGTAACTTTCACTGTAAAGACTAACCTTTTTATGCCAGTTTTTGCACTAGTGCACTGACATTTATCAGGAGATTGCATTTCTTTAGAATTGTCTGGATGTTTGTTCTTTAAAAATCGATACATTGCACAATCAAACATCGCCACACATTGCACAATCAAACACTTGTAAAATATTTTTAAAAAGTTGAAAGATATTAAAACTGAAGCTAATAAAGGAGAAAAAAAAGAAGAAATTTCGGAAGACAGGTAGAGAAAAAAAGAGAGAGTATTTTTTGTTGTTTTTATTTTGCGTTCGCCTTATTTCTCTATTCCCCAAGGCGGGTGTGCGTTGCACTGTGGTTTTTATTTTGCGCCTGTCGGCCCAGTGCATCCGACTTCAGCATGCATTTTATGTAAGGGTCTGCTTCCTCCTGCATTTTCTAAGGGTTTGCTTCCCCGGGGTAACGGCCGGTGCTGTGATGGGGAACGAACCAAGCACCTTCTGGTTGTGAGCCGTGCCACTTAACCACTAGGCCACGCCGTCCCCAGAGAGAGTATGAATGAGAGAGAGAGAGAGAGAAAGAGAGAGAGAGAGAGACTATACGTACACACTTATTATAAACTAATAAAAATAATCATAAACATAGATCATCATCATCTTCTATCCACTTGTGTCGGTAGACGTTGTGTGGCGGTGTCGTTTTCTGTCGTGTGCCAGCTTTGTCTCCGATGTTGTTGTCATTCCGTGTTTCTTCAGTGTCCCACTGAGACCATCTATCCATTTTTTTTTCGTGGTCTGCATCTTACTCTGCGACCCTGATGTCTGGTAACTTTAGTTCCATTCTTGTCAGATTTCCAAACCATTTTATTTCATGCCCTTCCATGTACTACATTTCAAAAATGTTTATAACTAGATAACATTTCTAAATGATGGGTTCAATTGACTAAATAACTTTTTTGAATGAAGGATTTTGTCTGCACATCAAGAAGAACAAGCAGGACTGATGGAAATGGTGCATGCTTCTTGTACTCCGAGTGAATCACTCTATGATACTTGAATCCGCCACGTACAATTCCTGTACACTGACTGCTGAAGGTGGTTTCACGCTGGCGTCGTATAGACGTGGCTAAAAATATTTTTTGTCATTATTGTACTTCCAAATGATATATCAGGTTGAAGGCATTTTTATTTTAATACTCAATGATTTTAGAAAAAAATATGGCATACGTGTATATTGAAATTGAATCAATCAATCAAAAACATGTCAACTCCCTTGGGAACAAAGGTCCTCAATAAATTTCCTGTTTTCCTGTCATGAGATATATCAACCAATTATGTTCACCTCATGCTTGCTGCCTTGACATTTGCATTTATATTCTTCTTCCATGGGTGTCTCAGTCTTCCTATACTCTTCTTGCCCTGTGCATCCCAGAACAGAGATTGTCTGGTAATGTTATCCACTGGTTTCCGTCTCCCATGCTCTACTGGTATTTGTCCCGTTTTTTCCATCAGTTCCACTTAGGTGATCTTGTCCTATCATTCTGACCCTTTGTATTTCGCCATTGACGAAAGTCTGTACCGTTTTTATAAGAACCAGTGTTGTCCTCCACGTTTCAGAGCCAAATAATAAAACGGATTTTACGTTGGAGTTCAAGATCTTTATTTTAGCGGTAGTTCTAATTTCTGTTTACTTCCATAAAGTCCTACATGCAATGAAATCTCTTCTCGCGTTGTGTTTTCTTAAATGAACATCATTTTGTGTACCTCCTAATATGCATATCGCTAACAAGATATATGAAAGACTCCACATTCTGAAGGAGGGTGACTCTAAACCAAATTTATTATTGTTGTATTTATTTTCAAAACCTGTATTCTGTCTCTGTGTATTTTTTGCCCAAATTGTAGTGACCTTTTTCAAGTATACAGATCTTATACATATCTTATACAGATCTTATACATATCTTATACATATCTTATACAGATCTTATACATATCTTATACATATCTTATACATATCTTATATATATATATCTTATACATATCTTCTACATATCTTCTACAGATCTTATACAGATCGTATACATATCTTATACATATCTTCTACAGATCTTATACATATCTTATACATATCTTATACATATCTTCTACAGATCTTATACATATCTTATACAGATCTTATACATATCTTATACATATCTTATACATATCTTCTACATATCTTATACATATCGTATACATATCTTCTACAGATCTTATACATATCTTATATATATCTTCTACATATCTTATACATATCTTCTACAGATCTTATACATATCTTCTACAGATCTTATACAGATCTTATACAGATCTTATACATATCTTATACATATCTTATACATATCGTATACATATCTTATCATATTTATGCGTCTGGCTGTGGGTATGGGACAGAGGAGCCAAATCATCAGCAAAGTCGAGATCGTCAAGTTGTCTTGTCAATGTCCATTTAATGTCGTTGTCGACTGACGATAATGTCGTCTTCATAATCCAGTCAATGGGAAGCAGAACAAGTAATGGTGATATTAACAGCCGCGTCGAACCTGGTTCTTATTTCGAAGGGTTCAGAAAGCTGATCACCATGAACCACTCGACATCTCGTAGTTTCATTCGTTTTCTGGATTATATTACAGAACTTCGGGGGCACTGCAGAATGTCTGAGCAACTTCCATAGTGATAACCTGCCTAAGCTGTCAAAAGCTTTCTCGTAGTCCACAAGTCCTAGCGGTGAGTTCCATTCCACACTTTGTTTAATTATTATTCTCAGTGTTGCTTTTGGTCTGTATAGGACCTGTTACATCTAAAGTCGGCATGCTCATCCCTCAACTGGTCATCTATGACCTTTGTTAATCTCTCTAGAAGGACCATGTTCAAAACTTTCTCCGCTACAGATAGTAATATTATTCCTCTATAATAAGTACATAGCTGTACATCTCTCCTTCTTTGGCAACTTTATTCCATAGTCTTCTTTCCATTCTTCTGGTATTTCTTCTCTCTCACAGACTTTACAGATTAGCTTGTATAACATCATTGTTGAAGTTTCCACTATGATCGCTTCCACTGAGATATCATCTGGACCGGTCGCTTTGCCGTTGTTCAGAAGCCGTATGACTTTCTAAACGTTTGTGATTGGTCTCTCTCAATTTACCTGCAGTTGAGAAATTGCTGACTGAATTCCATGGGAAAAAAACATGAAAACAACTTGTAAAAGTTGATTAAGGTTGAGTTTAATCAACATTTTTTAATGGATATGGTCAGACACCGCACCGAGACGAGAACACAAACAAAACCTACGTTACGACCAATGGGCCTTCATCAGGGACAACAATACTGAACTAACAAATCAACATATAAGAAAAAATGACTGAATTCCATGAGAATCTTGTGGAGTCGGCGGATTAAAATTTCAGTAAAATGTTCAGCCCATTTCTTCATTTGCTTATTGATGAACTTTCCTGCCTTATCTCTGATAAAGCCATTTACATGCTTATATTTGCCTGTTAGTTTATTTGGGTTGTTGTGCAGGTCTTTCCTATTTCCTTTTACAGCAGCTTCTTCTGCCTCTCTCGCCAAGTCATCAATCAATTTTCTGTTGTCGCTACTGCTGCCCTAATGTAATTCTTCCTTGCCTTCAGCATGCATTTCTCAAGCCAAGGTTTGAGCATTTCCGTTAACAAATGCTTTCTTAATTTCCTTTTCTTTCAATTTTGCCTTAGCTCTGTGTTGCTTTAGCTCTTTTTCCCCCAGAACCTCTTCACAAGTCTCATTCCATACATACTCAATCTGTTGTCAGTTACCTTCCATCTCTTCACTTCCTCCTAATTGTTGTAGAACGTTACACTTATTTGATTTCGTGATTTTAAATGTATCTTGTGTCTTTGATCGAGAGGATTCCTACATTGAATTGTTTTCTGTGGCTTTATGTTGTTGTATAGCTCTTTAGTTTCATTTTTATTTTGGCTACCAGAAGATGGTGATCTGACGTCCCACCTTCCTTTGTATACGTTTAAGTCTTGTAAGGAAAACCTGAAAATTTGTAGCGGGGTCGTTTTAGCTGAGTAAGTTATCTAAGAGTTTATTGACTTACAACAGAAACTCCACAACGACACGACTTCAATCACAGAAAACACTAAAAAGATCGTTAACCGATATGACAAAATAATATAATTTATTTGCATGAATAATTGTTACATAATATCAAAATAAAAATAACTACTAACCTACTAATAATAATATATGAATCTAACACAGAGTCGAAGCAATTAGCTCCAAGCAATTGCCTCCGTAAACTAAAGTACCCAGATTGTAAGTCTATATCTGCAATAACACAATTCATAAGCTCTAATACTATCTGGTTACAACTTAGTGGTTCTAGCTAACTCGTCGTCCTCTGTCATTCTTCTGTCCGTCGTCTCGGTGGAGATGAATCTGTCGACCTCCGTCTGGGCTGACTGTGCAAAACGAGAGCCTTGCCGACCTCCGTCTGGGCTGACTGCGAGACGAGAGCCTTCCGAATTATATCTAAGGATTCAGAAAGAACCCCTTTTTGCCTAGAGACTTTGTGACTTTATTCCAGGATTGAGAAAGAACCCCCTTTTTGCCTAGAGACTTTGGGACTTTATTCCAGGATTCAGGAAAAAAAACACTTTTTGCCTAGAGACTTTGGGACTTTATTCCAGGATTCAGGAAAAAAAAACACTTTTTGCCTAGAGACTTTGGGACTTTATTCCAGGAGTGAGAAAGAACCCCCTTTTTGCCTAGAGACTTTGGGATTTTATTCCAGGATTCAGGAAAAACCCCCTTTTTGCCTAGATACTTTGGGACTTTATTCCAGGATTCAGGAAAAACCCATTTTGCCACGACCAAGAGACTTTGGGATATTTCCCAGGATTCAGGAAGAACCCATTTTGTCAAGAGACTTAGATCGTAGAAGGGCCACTATTCCTCCATTTGACACCTGTGCGATGGTGCCGAAGAACAGACCGATCGCCTTCTAGATCAATGTCAATTCGTGCCGAGATGAATCTTCTCACTCGCACGTGATCAGATCTCTATCCCATATGGTTTACAGGGTGTCCACCAGTCGAACCAATAAGCATAAATGTAGGGCTCTATGTGTATGACGGGATAACAACCCCTTAAACTATCTCTCTCCCAATCTCTAAAATGTATCTGTGCATTGTCTTTTACATATTATTTTCTTAGCTCTAGAAACACACATGATTGTCTAGTGTCCTCCCGTTGGCTGGTTAGCCATCACTTTAATTTGGCCCCACCCAATCTATAATCCCATTGGTTGCAATATGTATAGGTCATTGTCACTTTGAACGTGACAGCCTGATGTGTGAGATTCTATCGTCAATCTAACACCTACCCACTTATGTCTGATACCGGCATGGTAAATCTGATACCCATTCCCAAAACTAACCAAGTTTTTCGCCTATCGGGAATATTTACTTCTCGCTTTTCTTGGGGATCCAGTGTCGGCACCGGCGAGAAGTGACCTGTGCTGGCCCACCAGCATTCAGGAAACTTTTGATTCCTTGAGAATACATCCGCCATCCCAATCTCCCCTGCCCTAAACGTGTATGCTCCACAACGACTTGGAATTATCACACTTCCCGTTGATGCTTTTATGTATATTCAAATTACGAATATTACATTTTTCACAAAAATGATCCGAAAATACAAATACATATGATTAGCAAATGTATTGTTCTCGGAGTTCCTAGCGATGTCTCGCTCAGTCCAAAGGTCACGGGGAACCCAGATTGAGAAACTGCGCTATCAAATATAGCAAAGCAACAATGCATGATTCACACTAATTCAACAGAAGAAATGCAAGGGCTTGCAAAACAGCTGATATTTACATGATTGGTTTTAAATGACTATTTATATAGCCGCTTTCTTGTGCGCTGATAGTACAGTAAATTGTCTGATAGGCTGCTGCCGTGTCGGCGTTGAAGAGCGACATGTGTAGGGGCATTGGACAACCATGAGAAACCAGACGGCGCAACGTGCACTTGAGGCCATGTGAATCGAATGCGATTTGTGAAGAGCCATTGCACATCCACAGCTATCAGTATTCTTCATTCTCTCACACACCACAATCGAGCGCAGAGTAGTCGGGAACGCTTAGTCAACTCATGGACTCGTCGCATAGACCAGTGTGGCCCAGGTGTCACAGCCTTGCTGTTAACTGCGATACAACGTCAATTTCAGGACGAATGACGGGGAAGAATTCAACTTTTTAGGGATCACAAATTATCATGGCTCGCGTTGAATAACTCTTATTCTGTTGCAAGTCACTATTCGGCTGAATACGAAAAATTCATTCAATGCACAATTCTCCCCGAATCGAACACGAATCGAATATTCAGTGCTTCCATTATTGTCATACACACACCATATCCATTCAAAAAGTACGTATATTGCTATATATATATAAATATGGCTTTGTAGTTCAAGGCTAGACTTTCTGTTACAACTGTTAATATTAGCTAATAAAATGCCATTTCATCATGTATTCATATTTTTGACAAGTATAAGTACATAAAACAAATACATGAAGCTCCAAGATCAACTTATGTGAGCACATAGAGCAAATACATGAAGCTCCAATACCAGCTTATGTGAGCACGTAGAGCAAATACACGAAGCTCCAATATCAACTTATGTGAGCACGTAGAGCAAATACATGAAGCTTCAATATCAACTTATGTAAGTACATAGAGCAAATACACGAAGCTCCAATTTCAGCTTATGAGCACATTTACCCTGCGTTCTTGTGACGGCTCATCAAAAGTTCACTCTGATATCTCGATCTCTCATGATGAAAATCAGGTCGCAACAGCTCACATCGAGAGGGGATGTACAATTTCTCGCTAACTCTTCTTCAGGTTTCTACATTATAATGCATCTTCTCTCGCTTTTCTAGGAAGAGATTTTCATCGTGCACCAAGGTTGGAATAGTACCAAGATTTGCATTCTGTATTATGCTGGTTATGTTTGTCATGTCCGTCTTCCATTCTGGCACATAAAGCTTAGGTATAATTGGATTGGCTCTTGAATATTCAGGAATCCTGGGTGTATTGTAGCGAAATAGTTTCTTGCCAAAATTAACAGTGATACCCGTCGTTGCTTGTCGCCGACTCCAGCCATTTTCAAACATCTGCCAAGATCCGGAACACCTGCTTCAGAATTTAACGATTAAAGAAAGAAAAATGAAGAAAATCGTTGACCAATATAGAAAAATGACAAATTATGTGATATTTAGTGCTGTAAGACTTAAAATACTGATTGACTCCAAAACGTTCAAATGTCGGAACACACATTTTTTTTACAATCCCATATAGCTGGAGTATTGAATTGAACTAGTTAATACTTATATATACCAGTTTCTCAATATGACGTTTTCTTCAATGTAAACACTGCACCTGTACCTTCTGCCGGTAGTATTACATTACAAAAATTAATATGCTAGAGGCCAAAATATTCCAGAGAGAACACGTTAATAAAACAACGGTTAATATAATTTGGCACTATAATCTGAACATGACAAAAGTGTGTTCCCGTTGGGTTCCGCGTCTGCTCAAACGTGATCAAATATAAATGAGAGTGAATTGCTGTCGATAGTAAGAGTACCAATAAGAAACTATGTTGGTGGCCATGATGACAGTTGATTAAGCTTGAGCTAATTAATATGTCGATGAATACAATATCTTCAGCATGGAGTGGAAAACGGGATCAACAAGACATGTCAAGCCATGACATGACAGCATATTTTGAGAAAGCGATACAGACCAATAATTTTTTTTTTTTGGGGGGGGGAGCGGGGGAGAGGGAGGGGGAGGGCGTGTGGACGCCATTGGTGTCATACTGACAGATTACCTTCCTCGTGGCAACACAGTTATTATACATATCTCTTACTAAACCTAGGAAGGCTATGACCAGAAAACGATGGATAACATGTCCTCAAAATCGTCTTTTGCTACAATATGTTGCTATAATGCACTCTTTTCCAAAGTTCGTCCAGTGCATCAAATAACCGAAATATTGAAAGTCGTCTTTCCACACCCTGTTTTTGATTAGGTTTGATCAGACATTTTTCTTTTCCTAAATCTTAAGAAAAGCAGCTCAAAATAAATATGTTGATAACGTTGAAGAAGTCATAATGACATGTAATTAAATGGTTTAATTAGAAATATAGGCTGTTCTATGCTCAACGGTTTTTGTGCACAATATTCCTGTCCAAGAAAGTACTTATATAATGTCACAGACACATACACACACACATACATGCACACACATACATACACACACACACAAACACAGACACACCCACAGTGTATTCCATGATCAATGAAGTATTTCTTTATTGCCACACACACACACACACACACATACACACACATACACTGTAATCCATAACCAATTAATTACTTCTGCACTGCCACACATACACACACAAACACACACTCATACACACACACAAACACACACACACGCTCTGTATTCCATGACCAAAAAGGTACTTCTTCATTGTCTCTCTCTCTCTCTCTCTCTCTCTCTCTCTCACACACACACACACACACACACAATACGATGACTAAAAGCATATCAACAGACCCGGGAAGCTTTATTGAAACCTTAATAAAACAGAAAACATGAAATCCAGAAAGCTATATTGAGACCTTAAGAAAACATATAACATGAAATCCAGGAAGCTTTATTGAAACCTTAAGAAAACAGATAACATGAAATCCAGAAAACTATATTGAGACGTTAAGAAAACAGATAACATGAAATCCTGGAAGCTTTATTGAAAACGTAAGAAAACAAAAACCAATTCCTTACTTGGATAAAGGTATCTAACAAGCTAAAATTTGCAGAAAGGACCCAAGAACGAGATGACGATCAGGTAAGGTTACATGTGTCTTAGCAACCGACAACAATGAAAAATGAAGTGAAGTCATTTGATCATTTGACAAGGCTATCATTGACAGATACCACAATAAGACCCGGTCTAGTACGTCATTTGCTGAGCGGTCACCATGACACTGTGGCTGATTTTATGCAAATTGCTGTGTCGAAGTTCTTGGCGATCTCTGGCCAGTTCACACAAGCTGCATTTCATTCTGACAATCGTAATATCCGTCCACATATGTGATGTGCCTTCTTGTTCTTTGTATCTCTCTTTCTCTCTCTTTGTCTCTCGCTCTTTCTCATTCTCTCTCTCTAAGTATCAATCCATCCATCCATCCATTCATCCATCCATCCATTCATACATCCGTCCATCCATCCATCTATCATCCAATCATACATTCACCCATCCATTCATTATCCATTTATCCACCTATCTATCTATCTATCTAACTATCTATCTATCTATCTATCTATCTATCTATCTATCTATCTATCTATCTATCTATCTATCTATCTATCTAACTATCTATCTATCTTTCTATATAACTATCTATCTATCTTTCTATCTATCTAACTATCTATGTATCTGTTAGATTGCCACGCCCCCAAATTTGAATTTATGTTGACTTATTGTTTTGTCAGAGGTCATTATCTTTGTTTTGCGTATGTTTGCAAAGAGGTTTTGATCTTTGCTGTATTTACTTACGAATGCAAATTTTTGCTCTAACCCCTCTGCACTGTTTGATAATATCACAGCATTGTCTGCATATGTAATCTCTGGGATCATATCAACAATGATTGTAAAGAGAGCATAACTTTCGATATTCTCATTTTCTCTGATATTCTTCATTATTTACTATGCATACATATTTAATAGGTATGGAGAGAGAATACATCTCTGTCTCACCCCCATGTGTACTTCGAACCATTCTGATGTTTCACCAGATACTCGAACAGCAGTTTGTTGTTTCTGATGTAATGATTTGATTAGATGAATTTGATGTAATGGGAACCCCATGTCTATAATTATTTCCCACAATTTCTTATGTTTTACCCATCGCAGGCCTTAGCCACAGCTATTACAGATGGCAATGCCACAGCCAACTATAGATCTAATGTCGGTCACGCCTTGGTGTAATTCATAAAGTATGTAAACATATCTACGTTATACTCTCTATATTTTCCATAGATGTCCCTCATATGAAATATGCGATCTCTAGTCCATCTGTCTTTTCTGAAGCTTAATTGCACTTCATGGATTTCGCATTCACATTTTCTTTCTATCCTCTGAAATACAATCCTTAAGAGGATCTTGCTAGCGTGGCTTATTAGGGCACTAATTTGTGCATAGCTTTAGGTTGCCTTTCTTTGGTAGATGAATATAGATTGATCACTTCAATGCTTTTGGCCTCTCTGCGCTGTGTCAGATCCTCTTGCAGAGCACATGATAAATGCGAGCACTGGCCTTCCCTTCTGCCTGTATCGATTCCGCTTGAAGGTCATCGTTCCCTGGATTTTAGGCTTTTTAGTGCGGAGCGTACTTAGTCCAATGTGTGTTTTGGTCCTCTCCCTTCGTTCGATATGGTTGTAACTGTGTGCTTTGAGGTGTCTTTGTACATGATTCCGCAGGACTCCCTTTATCTTTTCAAAATATCTTCATTTTCTGTTAATATGTTGTCCTCTTCTTCATTGATGACATGTGGTGCTGGTCAAAGCTCTCTTGTCAGTATTTATATCTCCTTATAGACATCTCCTTTCCTGCCTTGTTGTTGTAGATCTTCAATGTCTTTACATGTGTCCGTTATGTACATTGTCTTTTTTAAAATTTATATTCTGACTGTTCTTGCAAAGCTTAAATATGTAGTGTTGGTTTTCTCAAGTTCCATTTACTTTAATGCTCTCCTATTTTCGATGAGCTTCAGTGCTTCTTCCGATATGCTGCTCTGTGTCTCTTGAGTAACTGAGAATCATGCTTTGTGAAACAGAGATTAACATAGCCCTTGCATGTGTATTCAACTCGTCAGATGGCATCTCTTTTTTGGACTGCCATCAACGCCTCAAACGTATTTTGTATTTCAACGCAATATTCAATTGGTATCGCTTTTACATCTAAACGTGTTGATCGAGTAATTCTGTTAGCCCTTCCCAATCTTATCTTGACAACAGCAACAAGTAGTTTGTGATCCGTTCCGCAGTCCGCCCCTAGGAGCGACTTTGTTGTCAGCACTCAAGCCTAATAGTAATTGTCCATGATTTGAAGCCATAAGCTGCCACAGGAAAAACACAGGCTCTCAAGACTTTTACTTGTATCGTTTTGTTGGTACTCTGTCATAATTTCTTCAAGCTGTTCAGTCTGTGCATTACCATGGCTAGTCTTCTTCTGATTTCTTTTGAGCAGTCGCCATTTTTGTCAATTCTGGAGCCCAGATATTCAAAATGCGTGACCTGATATATTTTCTCACCACCCACTGTAAATTTATGTTGACATTGTGTTTTGCCGGTGGTCATTATCTTTGTTTTATTTATGGTTATAAACAGGTTTTGATCTTTACTGTATCTATTTATGACTGAAATTAGCTGCTCTAGCTCTTCTGCACTTCTTGATAGTATCACTGTGTCGTCTGCGTATCGTAACTCTGGAATCTCTGGAAATTGATCGAAACTTTCAATATTCTCGTCTTCTCGAACATTTCTCATTATACATTCTGCATATATGTTGTATAGATAAGGTGAGAGGATACATCCCTGTCTCACTCCCTTTTTGAATTGTTTCCCGTAAGGTGTTATAATTATAATGACTTAGTCATTAACTGGGTTGTAACCAAGTAGTGAAGGTACTAATGTAGTAAAGTCAATGTTTTACCTGAACTGCTCACACTGTGTCATTGACCGGCCCATCTGTGTTCTGAGGCTCCAAGAACGTCTGTCCTAGTTATCTGCCTTTTTCTCCCAATCATGAGTAGTTTCTCCTTTATTCACTACAGCGATCCGACACATCGGCTTCCGATATTTTAGAGAATACCCAGGAGCCGATATATCGACTTTTGTGACTGTTTTCACAAAGTTTTCATAAAATCACATATTTTCCCATTCCTAGTTCTCCTGTTTTATTTTGGTTATTGACTGATGATCCGGATTTTGTACTTTTCATTTCCGAAAGAGTTAGCGTATGTTTCGATGAGGAAATTTTATTTTCGTACTTGGAAACCACATTTTATTTCTTCGGAGGGCAGCCTTCAATCTTGCCCATGCCCATTCAGTCAGACCAAATATAATTTTTACAGTATAAACTCGGTAATCAGGTCAGGTCATCCCGTTACTGGTGAGGTCGTTGGGGCACACATAAAGACATCTTCACAACGCCACGCCACCCTTCTCTGTCAGCGGCCGCTGCCTGTGCCTCTTCTGGTCGGAGATTGGTCCATACTTTTATGTTGTCCTCCCATCTCTTTTTGGGACGGCCTCTTCGTCGTCTGCCATGCATCTTTCCGTGGAGGATTGTATTTGCAAGACCATTTAATCTCGAAATGTGACCGTACCAAGGGAGTTTCCTTCTTTTGACAGTTGCCAAGAGGTATTCAAAAGACCCTATTGCTGTTGGAATTCTATCTCGTATTTCGTCATTTGTAACTCTTTCTTTGTACGTGACGTTTAAAAGTCTTCGGAAACATCCCATCTCCAAAGCCTGTATCCTTCGTTGAAGGTCAGTTGTAACTTTCCATGTCTCACAAGCATAGAGGAATATTGACAGGACTAGTGCACGCATTAATCTGATCTTCGTGAATAGTGCTAACCGTTTATCTTTCCAGATTTTGTTAAGCCGTGCAAGTGCCGCTATTGTCTGCGCTATTCTGGGCAACATCTCACATTTTGATCCTTCATCACTGACAATCGACCATAGATATTTAAATGGTCAACCACTTCGAGTTCTTGACCGTTAGCTTTTATCCTGCTGTTGAAGCCCTTGGCGTTATTAGTAATTAATTTTGCCTTTCCAGCGTTTATCTCCATACCACAGTCAAGAGCTGTTTCATCAAGCCTTCTGACTCATTCCTGGATTTCTGCTTCTGAACCCGCCAACACGTCAATATCATCTGCAAAACGAAGTTTGGTAATCGTTCGGCCCTCTATCTTGACAGTACCAACTTAACCTCCAAGTGCCTCATTCATAATTCCCTCAAAGAATGTATTGAAAAGAGTTGGAGAGAGTGTACACCCCTGTCTCACACCAACTAATGTGCGAAACCAGTCGCCTCGCCTCCCATTCACAAGAACTGGGCTGGGTGCCTTGTCATACAGGTGTTCAAGGACCGTTAAAATATTTCCGTTCATTGTATACATCCTCATGGTTGCCAAAAGCGCTATATGCCATTCCCTAGGAAACGCCTTCTTAAAATCAACAAACACATGACACAGTTTTTGCTGCTGTTCAAGGTATTTCTCGCTTAGCAGCTTTAAATTAAATATATGTTCTGTAGTGCTTCTTCCCTGTCTGAACCCTGCTTGCTCATCGGCAATAATGTTCTCTGCTTGGGGTTTCAATCGGTCGAGGATTAATTTAAGCATGACCTTGCTAGGGCGGCTGATGAGGCTTATTGTTCTGTAATTTTGGCACAGCTTTAGGTTTCCAGACTTATGTAACGGTATAACTATTGATTTCGTCCATTAGTCCGACCAGTTTCCTGTCGCCCATATTTTGTTGCAGATGTGTATCAGGCCTTCCACCACTACCTCTACGCCTGCCTGTAAGAGCTCTGCCGGTATATTGTCCACGCCGCTGCCTTCCCTCTTCTCAATGTCTTTACCGCTGCAGTTACCTCTTCCTTCGTTATCAATTGGTTATCCTCTATATTTGTTGGTGTTGGGGGGGATTGTTTCCTCAGGTTCGTTTCGTCCTTCATAGTTATATAATTGTATAACTCGGAACAGTACTCTGTCCATCGTGCCAGTACGTCATTTTCCTTAGTGAAGCACTTGCCGCTTTTATCCTGGATCATAAAGTCCCTGCCTTGTCTTGGTGTTACCAGTTCTTTGATTACCTTGTATGTTCCTTTAGGGTCATTTCTGTTAAATCTCTCTTCGATGTTAGCATATTGCTCACATATCCCCACTTCTTTCGCCTTTCTCATCTTTTGTTGTATCGCTTTCTTGACCTCTTTATATCTGCCGACCTCGTCAGGTGGGTAATTGTGGTTTTTCAGTGACCTTCTTTTATCACAAAGGTCTAGAATTTTTTTGGTCACCCAAGGCTTCTTTCTGTTTGGTGGCATCCCATGATCTCTGTTGATGTATCTATGAGAGCTGCGTTAAGAGACTCTGTAACTGTATCTGTATCCAGTCCCTCTGTAAGATCCAACAGGGGAGGAAATCTCCCTCCCACCCTTGCTTGGAACACTTCGGTGATTTTTGGGTCCATTAGTTTTTCCAGGTCAAACTTTAGTCTGGTCACATCTTTCTTTTCGACTCCCTTCAAACACAGACGAATAGTCATCATATCCAGATCGTGCTTGCTTCATATATCCTCGGTAATAGTCAGATTATATAATTGCTAACGGTAGTGATGTTGAAGATATCGATCGTTTGAAAGCGATATATCAATTTCTTTATCTAGTCTTAGTTCTAATTCGAGCGGTGAAAGTAAAACTAAATCTACTGACGAGGGGGCGGTGCCCTCTTTTGTCTCAAGCAATGGTAGTAACAATTAACAAATTCAGTAAAGATGAAGATCATCCACAGCCATACAAGTGTGTATAATATAAATGTGTATACTTATATATTTAATACAGCAGGAACATTATTTCTGGGTATGCGTACATTGTTAACACTCACGCTGATGTTGATTGGTGCATATTTTTTAGCACGTTTTTAAATTCACGTACCTTCTGTAAAATAATATGAATGCTGTTAAAAAAACTACACCAAATTAGATGTAACTTTCAGATTATCATTCCTTGTGGATTACAGTCAACAGAAAGTCATTACGTTATTCATGTATTGGTTTAGAGCAAAATAATGTGCTGATGAGGGGAACCAATGTCTTCATAATTGTTTAAAATAAAAAAGATTATGCAACTGTAATCCACCCTACACAAATATTCACCTCCATTTGCAAAATATATGTATTTCAATGAATTCTAGTTGCAATTGTGAACAGGCTGGTATATAATATATGTTATTTCAGGGAACTTTTAATGAAGATAAAAATATCGCAACTAAGTGATGCTGTGTTGGAGTGTTACATAAGAAAAAAAATGGTGTCTAGAAGTCGAAAATATTTGGGAGTGAATGAGTTTTAATTAGCTCCTGATGTTCCAAGTGTCTATTTTTAGATGTAATTGTATTCCTATTTCTCATTTTTTTTTCCACCGTAAAATAGTCAGACTTTTGATCGTCATCTCTATTATTTGTTCTGGCTTTGAAATGGTCCTTGGTAATTTTTCTTTAGTAGTTTGTCATTGCTTTCTGAACGTTGCTCTGGCCGCACACCAGCCTTGGTCCCTGGCGTGCCCTTAGTCCGATACCAGGCTTGTCCAGGTGCTGCTTTAAGAGTCGTTGTCGACTAGGTCGGTCGTCCACCTTTTCCACCAACAGCTGTGTGTACTAGTCATGGTGGACTCAAGGCCCCCCCCCCCCCCCCCCACTTCTTTTCTTTTCACTCACGTAGTTTAGCCGGTCAGTCAAAGCCGTTGCATACATGATTACAATATTGTCACTTTACTATTACTATAATGTTCTATAAAATATACTACGAATCGCCACTAATCACACAGACTGGTGCAACGCTGTGGCAGAGGGTGTTCAGAGACACGAGGCATCAAGAATAAATAAGGCTATACAGAGACGATCGCTTTGCAAGTCGGCTCATATCAACTCTTTTTGTTTGTCCCGGTCGTAGTGGGTGTCCTATTTCATAGTACTAAATGGGACAGACAATTCGGGGCTCCGATTGGCGTATTTAGCCATCTTTGAATTCACGCGCACGATGAATGCCGACAAAGTGGTCCTATCGATTAGGATGGATGAACAGCATACTATTTTGTTACTATACTGTTACTTTAATGTTACTATACTGTTACTATTATGTTACTATACTGTTACTTTAATGTTACTATACTGTTACTTTAATGTTACTATACTGTTACTTTAATGTTACTATACTGTTACTTTAACGTTACTATACTGTTCCTTTAATGTTACTATAATGTTCCTTTAATGTTACTATACTGTTACTTTAATGTAACTATACTGTTACTTTATTGTTACTATACTGTTACCATTATGTTGATATAATGTTCCTTTAATGTTACTATACTGTCCCTTTAATGTTACTATACTGTTACTTTAATGTTACTATACAGTTCCTTTAATGTTACTATACATAATTTCAAACTATCCGTAATGTCCTGATGCCATCATCTTCGGTTCTTGTTCTCCTTTCAGACACCATACCTTCCATTATCACACTTTCCAAACCACTATGTCTCATCACGTGACTGAAATATCTGTGTTTTTGCGATGCTCTCTATTAGCCAACTTTCTGTAACATGTAGCGATTGCACCATTTCTCTATCTGTCTTGTCCCCGTCGTCCTTCTGTAACACTTCATTTCAAAAGCTGTGATCTTCTCTGCAATTGATTTGTTTAATATCCGTGTCTCCCAACCGCATGTCGCCAATGGGAAAATGCATGCCCTGATCAGTTGGATCTTTGTCTACTTGCATATTTTACAGAAAGAAATGTTTGCAAAGTAAATGTGGCCGTCGATCCAAAGTTGGATTATATTTAACATCAATTCTCTTCTACAGTTTTTATCACAATCTTTAAAGTAGTAGCTACAAGAAAAGTAAGTTCAAACTACAGCTGGAGTTCTTTTTAATCACGTCCATGGGAACCAGTATAAAGACGTTACGTTTATTAGCGTTAAGTGAAGTTAAAAACCGGTGAACAATAGTGTATTAGGTTCCAGACATTTCCAAGTCAAACTCGTTCATCAATTAAAGAGATTTATGCGTGTTCTTGTTTGGCTGAAGTTGACTCTTTTGGGTGGGTTGACTGTTTTGGGTGGGGTTAACTGTTTTGGGGAGGGTTTACTGTTTTGGCTTGTGTTGACTGTTTTGGCTAGGGTTGGCTCTTTTGGGTGGATTGATTGTTTTGAGTGGGTTGATTGTTTTGAGTGGGTTGACTGCTTTGGCTAGGGTTGACTGCGTTGGGTGGGGTTGACTGTTTTAAGTGAGGTTGACTGTTTTGGTTGTTGTTTACTGCTTTGACTAGAGTAGACTGTGGCTGGGTTGACTGTTTTGTGAAATGTCACAACTGACCAGTCCTTTCTGAACCCATCCTATCTTTCCCCGATTCTGATCCTGAAACGGAAGTTGTAATTTGACCTTAACGATATCAACTACAGGTATCAATACGTTTCCGTCTACTCAGCTGTCAAATATTATATGACTTTTTGCTAGGAGAGCAAATGCATCGAGAAAGGGAGCAGGTCCTCCAGCTCAAATAAAGCTAAGAGCAAGTCCCTCACACTCCATCCTCGACTGCAGAATCTGCTTTAGAAATATCTCTAATTCTCATTTAACCTAGAACGTGTTTATTCACGCCTTGTTTTACGACTCCAGAAACTGAAGTTTGAACTCATATTTTGGCTAAATAGAAGAATAAAACCTAGAGGCCTGTGCTACCATTCCTCTAACGATACAACAACCAAGGGCGCAGATCTCTGAGGGGCGCAGATCTCTGAGGGGCGCAGAGTGTAGGTGTGTTACTGTGTTTAGAGGTTGAGTTACCATAATCAGTAGAAATATTAGATAAAAACCAGTTAATTGTTAGTTAATACTAAAAGTACTACCAGTCTGTTGAGAATTGAAAGCAGAATACAAAGCATTACAGACATTTCACGTTTACGAAACAATCATACATGGCGTGAATTTGAACGGTGCTTATCTAAATGAAAAATAATGGATGATATTAACCGGCAGAAAAGTAGACAGAAGCATCAATATTGGGAACAAATCTTGGATCGATTGATTGCATTTTGTCAGTTTTTGGCATGGATAACAGGTCATCTTGGGGTAGATATATAAACCTGTACTGTGCTAGCAACGGAAATTTGGTCAAGTTTGTAGAATATCTCGCCCTTTTTAAATTCTGTGATGAATGAACATTGACGCAAAGTTTAAGATCAAGAAGCGATGTTTCACTCAAAACATTAAAAAAATATTTCCAAAATGAGCTTATACAGCTTCTAGCAGGTGCTATAAAGCAGAAAATATTGAAACATACAAACTAAGTCACACATACATTGTTAGTACAAATACAAAGTTAGTCACACATACGCACTCAGTCACAGATACAAACTCAGTCACACATACAAACTCTGTCACACATACAAATTCAGTCACACATACAAACTTTGTCATACATACACATTCGGTCAGACATGCAAACTCTGCCACACATACAAACTCAGTCACACATACAAACTCAATCACGCATACAAACTCTGCCACACATACAAACTCACACATACAAACTCAGTCACACATACAAACTCAGTCATACATACAAACTCAGTCACACATACAAACTCAGTCACACATACAAACTCAGTCATACATACAAACTCAGTCACACATACAAACTCAGTCACACATACAAACTCAGTCACACATACAAACTCTGTCACACATGCAAACTCAGCCACACACTTCTGGATTATTGTGGACTTCACACCTGATGTTAGTCATTTACATGTGGACGACGGAAACAACGGGTCGCTGAGTATTTAGTGAGATGTTACAACCAAAAAGTAATGACTGCATGAATAAATTACATAGAAGAGATCTAAGTCTCATTTTTCAGTTCCAAACAGGACCCAACAGAGTCAATAGCCACTTGAAACGCATTAATCCCCAGCATCTGCCTTTGTGTGGATATTGCTCTCACCCTGATGACGTAGACATCTAGACATTGAGGAAAAATAATTCTTACAAGCACAGCTGACACAATGTACAGAGCAGTGAAACAATTGAAAGCGGACCTGTATCTATGAAAGAATGACATTGGACTGCCAAGAGCAGGCTTGCTCAGCAGCTATGGGATAACAACAACAGCATACAAATGTTAGTCATATTGAGTGGGTGATAATGAGTACGTTTTATTGATGCAACCAAACCATTACGTTATCGGATATCCGAGCCTGAAGTTATGATAAGATAACATTTCTTCGGGTTTGTTTCATTAAAGGAGACTACAGCTGCTCATATAACATAAACTGTTATTGAGCAAATGGTATTACCAATTGAAAATATGCAAGGTCAAGGTTATAAAAATGGGAGTAGAATGAAAGGCAAAGAACATTGCGGCAGCAAGAAAATCCTGGGCACAGCCCGGTGTGCCTTTTTGGGCCATGCAATGCACACTCTTTAAACTTGGTAGCCAATGATACCGTTAGGATTTGTTTGCAAGATACTATTTCTTTCAGTTTGGTTTAACAGATCTATAATTATTTGATGCTAATACGGAAAACTTATAACCTACTGGTCCACCGTGGCCACAGACAGAAAACATTGGAAACACAGTTGTGACCTGAAGCGTAACAGCCCCGAGGAACGGGTCACCCAGTAACAACTATTCTTCTGCATAAACATAGTGTTATAAAATTCTTGGTAGTCATGTATCTGAATTATAAACAACTGTCAAGTCATTGAGTGAAACAAGATATGAGATTTGGATCGTTGTTTTGAAGCCACTGAAACAAGATAGGTGAGACATTGATGCATTAAAGCCACTGAAACAAGATATTAAAGTCGGATCAATGCTTTAAAACCACTGAAACAAGATGGGAAAGTCGGATCGATGCCTTAAAACCACTGAAACAAGATGGGGAAAGTCGGATCGATGCGTTGATACCACTGAAACAAGATGGGAAAGTCGGATCGATGCATTAAAACCACTGAAACAAGATGGGGAAAGTCGGATCGATGCTTTAAAACCACTGAAACAAGATGGGGAAAGTCGGATCGATGCGTTGATACCACTGAAACAAGATGGGAAAGTCGGATCGATGCCTTAAAACCACTGAAACAAGATGGGGAAAGTCGGATCGATGCGTTGATACCACTGAAACAAGACAGGAGAATTGGATCGATGCATTGAAGCCACTAAAAGATTGGAGAGGAATCAATATATTGATGCCACTGAAACAAGATGGGAGGGTAGGATCGATGCTTTGAAACCACTGAAGTAAGATGGGAGAGAAATCGATGGATAGAAGCCACGGAAGCAAGATTGGAGAGGAATAAATGCATTGAAGCCACTGAAACAAGATAGGAAAGAGATTCATGCATAGAAACCACTGAAGCAAGATGGGAGAGGAATGTATGTATTGAAGCCACTGAAACAAGATGGGAGAGTCGGAATGATGCTTTGAAACCATTGAGATATCATCTTGGTAACATGTATAAAGTAATGTCTGCGGATGAAATGTGTAAGGTCACGTTTGTGGCATCTCTTGTTGCGAGTTACAACGTACTCTTTGAAGTCAACCTTACAAGCAAGTTACTTCAAAATAGTGAAGCTCATTTAAATTCATAACAGTGTAGCTAAGAGCTTAGATCAGACCACAACAGTGTAGATAAGAGCTTATTCAGACCACGACAATGTATCTAAGAGCTTAGATCAAACCACGACAATATAGCTAAGAGCTTAGATCAGACCACAATAGTGTAGCTAAGAGCTTATTCAGACCACGACAATGTAGCTAAGAGCTTAGATTAGACCATAACAATGTAGCTAAGAGCTTAGATTAGACCACAACAATGTAGCTAAGAGCTTAGATCAGACCATACCAATGTAGCTAAGAACTAATATGAGATGACTACTGGGTAGCTAAAAGCTTAGATGAGACCACAACAGTGTAGGAAAGAGCTTAGATCAGACCACAACAGTGTAGGAAAGAGCTTAGATCAGACCACAACAGTGTAGGAAAGAGCTTAGATCAGACCACAACAGTGTAGGAAAGAGCTTAGATCAGACCACAACAGTGTAGGAAAGAGCTTAGATAAGACCACAACAGTGTAGGAAAGAGCTTAGATCAGACCACAACAGTGTAGGAAAGAGCTTAGATCAGACCACAACAGTGTAGGAAAGAGCTTAGATCAGACCACAACAGTGTAGGAAAGAGCTTAGATCAGACCACAACAGTGTAGGAAAGAGCTTAGATCAGACCACAACAGTGTAGGAAAGAGCTTAGATAAGACCACAACAGTGTGGCTAAGAGCGTAGGTCAGTTCACTACTGTGTAGCTAAGAGCTTAGATCAGACCACTACTGTGTTGCTAAGAGCTTAGATAAGACCACAACTGTGTAGCTAAGAGCTTAGATCAGACCACTACTGTGTTGCTAAGAGCTTAGATTAGACTACTACTGTGTAGCTAAGAGCGTAGGCTAGTCCACTACTGTGAAGCTAAGAGCTTATTCCACAACTATGCAGGAGCAGTCCAGGTCTGAGCTTAATGAATTATAACCTATTGGTATCAGTGTATGACTATATTTTAGTCCGCGAACAAACAAACAAAAGCATTTGTAAATAATAGTTCGCCATTTTCTGGAAGTGTCGTTATATTGGATTGCATGTATCATTGCATAAACTACATTATGTTGTGTTGAGAAGGAAAGTGCGTGGATATGTGTCCCTTTTCCCATTCCTGTAGGAATGATGTCATCCTGTATGATTCCCACGTAGATTTCCCGGTCCGAACGGGTAATGTAGATCAGTAATAATGTAACCTGACAGACATGTAATAAGTAGCAGATAAGAAGGTTTTAAGATGAAGATAGGTTACGCATTCATGTAGATCTGTAAGCCAGCGAAAACCAAATGAAAACATCTGCATTCCATACTAAAAGGGTAGTAAGCCCAGTCGTTCTCATATGAGCTATTGTTTCTAGTGCCTTCTTACAGAAAGTATATAGCATACACAAAAGGAGTTGTGACAATTGCTTAAACGTCAATTTATGATTAGTACAAAAAAGACTGTTATCACAAACAAGCAACTGGAGAGAAATAACAATTGCCACGATATTTGACATAACGTAAACACAACTTGACTCAGCAGCACCACCTCGCCTGCAGATAGAGGCTGGATTAAGCCACCTAATCAATGCCAGCTTAAGAATCATTCTGGCCAGCTTCAAGTGGTTATCTCATGTCCTTGACATTCCCATTATGATCGATTAATGCATAAGTGATCGATTTTGTTTGTTTCCTGTGATAAGATGTTATGTTAGGTTTAGTCCAGTTTTGTATGTTGTATTATATGACAATGTACTTGTTCCAATAATCTTCTTTCATTTATTTTCATTTATTTAATTTTTAACGTTCCATCGTCTAGTCAAAACCGGTTTATTCGTTTGAATTAGCAGATGAAGTCTGCCATTAAAACTGCTGCTTTCAGTTTCCGGCTTTATATCTTTTATACTAAAGATGTGTGTTGTCAACTTATCAGAGATAATTTTCAGACAGATTTAAAGAATGCCAGAACTAAACTTCAATGGAAAAATAATCAACAATATGAGATTTGCTGATGACACAGTATTTTTGACTGGAAGCAAACACGAGTTGTAAGAACTGGTAAAGACAGTAAACAACAGAAGTTAAGAATGTTGAATTGGACAGAAACATAAGGAAAACAGAAACTATAACTAACAAAACAGACCTGTAGCCTACAGTAAACACCACAATGAACAAGGAAATACTGGTACACCTCAACAGTTAATTGTACGCAACACAGATAATAACAGCGATGGTAAATATGACAGCGAAGTGAAGAAGAGAATAGGACATTGAACTCCCGGAGAAAATGTTGACTTCCAAGCAAATAACAATTAAATTAAAAATAAGTGTCATCAGGTGTGCAATCACAGGATAAAGATGATGATATAAATTAATATATATAGGTCGTTGCCATGATGGGGATGCAAACGCGGACGATGAACAAACAATTGGAGGACAAAATAGGGCCCTTGAAATGTTGGTTCACAGAAGAGTGGGTCGCATTTCCTGGAAAGAAAGGCAAACACATTTAAAAAAAATTCCTGATGAGATAAGTAACAGAAAGAAAAATATTGAAATATGTACACATTAAGGCAAATCAAATATTTTGAACACGCAAAGCGACACCATAGACTGCTGAAAACAATAAATGTTCATGTTGTTGTTGTTACGGATCCAGCAGCATCCGGGCTCTCACCCTTCGACCCAGTGCCATGTAATGGTATATGCACGTGTTTATCAGCTGGTGTCTAGTGCCATATAAAGTGTTCCATGTATCTGGCCACGGAGGATGAAGCATTTTCTCTAAAATCATTGAGCGCTGAGATGATGACCAACGGTTTTATATGGATATGCACACAGCTGGCACTCGGGAGTATGTTGTGGTTGAATTCTGTTCAGGTGTTTGTTTAGTGGGATATGTTGTTTCTCAGGCTGAAAACAATACATAAAGGGACGGGTTGAAAGCTGGTGTGCAAGACGAAGTCAACGCTATAAGCGGGGAGAGCAACACCAGGAGATAGACTAATAATAGTTTGTGTACTATCAAGACAAAGCTTACTGTAAATCTAAAGTAAACCATGATCAAGGCAAGAGACAAAGGATGTTGAAGGTCTTTTTCAGCCAACCTAGTCAAGACGACACTTGACTTTTTGACTTAAAATGGGAAATACTGATACATGTGTCTGCTGCACTGCTAAAAAAACCACTGCTGAACATTTGCTCGGATGTTGCCCTCCATACGCACAGCAGAGACAGCACGTAAAACCATCACCAGTCCCAGTCCTGGACAAGCTCTACTGAGATACTAATATCAGACTTGCCACTGTTTCCTCTTGGTGTGGCCAAGTTTATGTCTGGAAGCTTAGATGTGACCAAGTTGATGTCTGGAAGCTTAGATGTGACCAAGTTGATGTCTAGAAGCTTAGATGTGACCAAGTTGATGTCTGCAAGCTTAGATGGGGTAAAGTTGATGTCTGGAAGCTTAGATGTGACCAAGTTGATGTCTGCAAGCTTAGATAGGATAACGTTGATGTCTGAAAGATTAGATGGGGTAAAGTTGATGTTTGAAAGATTAGTTGTGATAAAGTTGATGTTTGAAAGCGTAGATGTAGTCAAATTGATGTTTGAAAGCTTAGATGTAGTGAAGTTGATGTCTGAAAGTATAGAAGCGATCAAGTTGATGTCTGAAAGTATAGATGTGATCAAGTTGATGTCTGAAAGTATAGATGTGATCAAGTTGATGTCTGAAGGGTTAGACATGGTCAAGTTGATGTCTGAAAGTATAGATGGGGTAAAGTTGATGTATGAAAGCTTAGATGGGGTAAAGTTGATGTCTGAAGGTATAGATGGAATAAAGTTGATGTTTGAAAGTTTAGATGTAGTCAAGCTAATGCATTCAAGCCTACATGTAGTCAGGTTGACGTCTAGAAGCTGGGATATAGTCAAGTTGTTGTCTGAAAGTTTAGATGTAGTCAAGTTGATCTGAAAGCTTAGATGTAGTCAAGTTGATCTGAAAGCTTAGATGTAGTCAAGTTGATCTGAAAGCTTAGATGTAGTCAAGTTGATCTGAAAGCTGAGATTAAATAAAGTTGAACCGCAAAAGAGTAAATAGAAGAAGAAGTCAATAATGTAAAAAAGAGTTTAGGAAATATCGTAGCATACACTCATCGCACTACATCTCAATTTTTTTAGAAGTGAGGTAACTAATTCACTTGCTCGCTGCTTTACATAATACATGCCCGGTAGTATTGCCAGCTGGATAGACTGTGTGTTTGTTTTGACTGGAAGGCGAACCTTGTTCCCTAGGCTGGGAAGTGTTTTGACTGGAAGGCGAACCTTGTTCCCTAGGCTGGGAAGACAAGCCATAGTCCACCTGTCATACAAGCGCTGAGTAAATAGTGAAGAAAAAGAATATTAGAAGATCGCTTGGAGCAGAGATGAAAATATGGCAGTGATCTGTGAAGGAACATCATGGTGAAAACTGGAAACATCAAGACCAACAAATGATCTGTGAAGGCATGACAAGGTGACTAGTAGAACAAACATCTCAAGTTTTTCAATGCACAAAAACCAATTCTAAATGCGACACTTCAGCATCAGCGACATTAGCTACGGTGCATGAGCATGATATCACCCCTTTTGGCAATTACTATCTTTGTCTTCCTGACTCATTCTGCTAGATTTCCCTCAAGGCCTAGCTATTGTTATATTCTACCAGTTCACTAGTTTTCCAGTCTCGCCTATTTTCTAACTCTCTACAATCCGCACGTTTTCTTGAAGTTGGATGACTTCGGAAAATGGAAACTCTACAAAAACAAAAATACAAATAACATTTTTAGAAGGCTGGGATACCGTCTTTAAGATATTTAAAATACGAAAAAGAAAACTCGATTTAGCACTGAATACTTTTTAAGAATGCATATTAAGGTGTATATTACGAGCTAATTGCACAAAAATGGCGGTATCTGGCCGTTTTTAGGTCATCCACGTTGATGAAGATCACAATGATCACGATTATGAAGTTAACGAAGCAGACGATAGCATAGTGTGGCTGTCAGAATCAATACTCCCTCACTCCCACGTGAAATGACAAGATAATCAATAACTATTGTATTAGGTTCGATTGTCTAACCATGGCTGCCAGTTTCGCGTTAAAAAAAAGACGTAGCTGACGTACCCACACGATAATATGAGAACGCATGCATTTACCCCCTTTCTTCTCCACAGGTCTAGTCCAACCCTCCAACCGCCCCCTCTCAACCCCCCATCCCTCCTGTTGCCAGGGCATCTACAACCGTCTTCGATATTTGATAGTTGCCCTTTCCCTTCTACCAGGACAGCCCCGCTCCTGGTTCCAGCTGACATATTTTATTTATCTACAGGGCTGGGCATCGCAACGTGCCAGATCGATGGAGCGCGGCTCCGAGGGCCCAGAAGTGTCTCTCACTGCGTCAAACAGCAACATTGTTCTGCGAGGACGTAACCCAGCGTTCTACAATACATGCCAATAGTCCATTCCTCTAGCACGCCGGTGAGCAAGGGTCCATACAATGGGATTACGGGTCCTTGTTGTATTAACGGGAATTGGAACAGGCTTCTGGCATTTACCACTCCAGGCCCTGAACAATCCGCAGTTTGAGGCATATACTAGACCACAGGTCCCAGCGGTGGGGATCAAGGGGCTGAACTAAAGGTAGATTGGGTAGTCTCAGTGGCAAATATATGAAGTCATCTTTTTTTTCAAACCGATGCCGTTTCTCCAAATTGGTAGTATTTTATTGTGCATATCTTACAGCATCATTTATTTAGAAGGAACATTGCGTCTACATTGGTCAGGAAATTATTGGTTTACAAGTTCTGGCATCTCTTTAGCACATCGCTGATATCACGCTAAGTACAAGAGGAAATTTGGAGTGTAATATAATGTAAACTCATTCTTCTTTGCAATGCAATGTAACATATACTCACTCGACATTGGCATGCAATGTAACATGGACACATACGACATTGGAATGCAATATAACATAGACTCTCACGACATTGGGATGTAATGTAACATAGACACATACAACATTGAAATGCAATATAACATAGACTCCCACGACATTGGAATGTAATGTAACATAGACACATACGACATTGGAATGCAATATAACATAGACTCCCATGACATTGGGATGCAATGTAACATAGGCTCACACGACATTGAAATCCTTTCTTTCATCAGACTGTGCCTCTGTTGCGAGTTTGTGCTTTAATGATTTTACAATATTGGAATTGAAAAGCTTCCATTTTCTTGGAGACATTGTAACAGTTTGACTGTGTGTTTAAAAAAAACCAACACAAATCACGTTAAGTAAAATAACAGCAATAAACAATTGTCGTACAATTTTTTGTCTTGTTTGTGAGACTGCGAGTTGCCATAGCGACTTGAAGAAAGTTGTGCTGATGAATGTTCATTATAAATTTCAGCTTTATGTGTTTGTTGTTCCGTTCGCCGCGAGTTATAAAGTCTTCGGACATACATACATACACGCACACACACACACACACACACACACATTTCGTTAGACCAATCCAGTACAGAAGCGTCTTCCGCAGTGTGTGCAAGCAAAGTCAGGGTCGTTTGCGTCATCGGCAATATACAAATGTTCAAGCATATAGTACATATTTAGTTGTGCCTGTGAGACAGAACATGGCCATATGTCAGTGCTATATCTGAAATGACCAAATGTCAGAGCTATATTTGAAATGACCAAATGTCAGAGCTATATTTGAAGTGACCAAATGCCGGAGCAATATTAAACTGTCGCGCAGGAGAGCTGAAACTCAGAGCTCCATGTTCTGTTGTAATGATTCTTTCTGTAGCATTATATTCCATACAGTAAAGTTGTTAATTGCATGTACAATCCGCTTGATCAGCCAGACTCATTTGAATGAAATGCTCCCAGAGGCATAACAACGCATGCAGACCAATTTACACTTATACCCGCAATCCCGCTAATTAAAATAATATCCAATTCACTGATAATTAGCGTCTCTAGTCAGCCTCATTGTTTATTTATACATCCCTCCACACATTAAGCATTCGTCAGGACTTCACATCTTTCGTCTTCAATCTTCAATCTTCAGAAAGGTGGGCCCACTTGATGGGTTACGCACGCAAACTTCTGCAGAAGACAATAAAAAACAACTACAGTTACTTTCATTTTGCTTTTTGTGTTTGAGATGTCAAAGGAAAAATAATCAAAGACATACCTTTTTTTGTTTTTGTTTTTTTATTTTGGGCGGGTCATAATGCAGGAAACAGGAGCTGCAATTGATTAATGTTGATTACTTTAACAAAAATGTTATCTCTGCTGTTTAAGCCTTGAAATAAATAATAGTTTATTCGTGTTTAAACACATATTCCCATTATATTATACAATGGTACATTTATTTCAGAAAATTGCCTGTTTATTAAAAAGTTAAATAGTGTGGCACGTGACTAAATTGCTAATATTTATCCTTTTTTTTTAACAATTATCTGGTCTGAACAATTTTGTGTGGAATCTTGAGAGAGTCGTATGCTTTTTATTGATGCTGTTAATTGAAGAAGAAAACAACTTTTCTCTTTCTGATCCTAATATTCACTTCGATTAATTTATCACATATTTTAAGTGCATACCGGGCATAACTTTATCACATATCGTGTATTGTTTCCAGAGCTTTATCACATATCGGGCATTGTTATCATAGCTTTGTCACTTATCGGGCATTGCTAACATCGCTTTTTCACATATCAGGCATTTCTTTCAGAGCTTATCAAATTTCGAGGATTGTCTCGACTAAGTGCGATAGCTTTGTCACATATCGACATTGTTACCAGACCTATGTCACAAATTGGGCATTGTTACCAGAGCTATATGTCACATATTGGACATTGTTACCAGACCTATGTCACATATTGGATATTGTTACCAGAGCTATATGTCACAGATCGACATTGTTACCTGAGTTACGTTCCATACTGAACATTGTTACCAGAGTTATGTCACATATTGGACATTGTTACCAGAGCTTTGTCACATATTGTTTCCAGAGTTATGTCACATATCGACATTGTTTCCAGAGTTATGTCACATATTGGACATTGTTACCAGAGCTTTGTCACATTTTGTTACCAAAACCTTTGTTACATATCGAGATTGTTTCCAGAGTTATGTCACATATTTTTTCCAGAGTTTTGTCACATATCGACATTGTTTCCAGCGTTAGGTCACATACTGGGTGTTGTTTGTAGAGTGTTACCATCTTGATATCTTGATTGTGATGATCTATTCCTCGGTGATGCTGCAGGCCCCAACTTCGTCTCTATCGGACCGTGTCTTGGAGCACAACAGTCTAGTAGGTGGTAAGCACTCCACCAAAGGCGTCTGAGATATTCTTGCGGACAGTATTGGAGTCTGAACCGATGCATTGGAGGTCTCATGTTTCTAGAGATGTATCATATACGTGATATTGTTTATTGAACTTTCTCATATACGTGATATTGTTTGTTGAACTTTCTCATATACGTGATATTGTTTATTGAACTTTCTCATATATGTGATATTGTTTCCAGCGCTTTACCATATAACCAGGTTTTGCTTATAGATCTTTCCCCCAAACACAGAAGGCTACTCCATACTCTGTTTTAGATATTACAAATGGTTGTGTGCAGAACACTATGAGTTAAATATTATATTCTAGAGATTAGGTCGTACTGTCATCTGTAGCTTAGAGCATGCACACAGTGTAGCAGCGGGTCTATTCTTAACTAGTGACCTATCTCTATAAACAATCGAGGTATTCATTGAGGTACAATACCACAAACACTGTTCCTGACAGTCTAGAGAACGTTGCGGCCCAACTCGTTGTCGGCAGCAATTCAAGACATACAACGATAGAATACAAGGAACACACATTCACTGTGACCTACACATTCACTGCAGCCTACACATTCACTGCGGCTTACACATTCACTGTGACCTACACATTCACTGCGGCTTACACATTCACTATGACTACACATTCACTGTGGCCTACACATTCACTGCGACCTACACATTCACTGTGACCTACACATTCACTGTGGCCTACACATTCACTGCGGCTTACACATTCACTATGACTACACATTCACTGTGGCCTACACATTCACTGCGACCTACACATTCACTGTGACCTACACATTCACTGCAGCCTACACATTCACTGCGGCTTACACATTCACTATGACTACACATTCACTGTGGCCTACACATTCACTGCGACCTACATATTCACTGTGAACTACACATTCACTATGACTACACATTCACTGTGACCTACACATGCACTGCAACCTACACATTCACTGTGGACTACACATTCACTGTGCCCTACACATTCACTGCAGCCTACACATTCACTGCGGACTACACATTCACTGCGGAGTAAACCATACACTGCAGACTACACGTATACTGATTATATGTAAATATTTGACCAAATTAGCACATCTAAACAAAGTCTAACAGAAAAAGGGGGCTCAATTTCAAAGAGCTACATGTAATTTGATTCTGAACTATTCACACTGTCTGTACAGCAGTCACTCTGATAGAAAATGGTCTTGATATATTAAAACATCAGACAGCCTGATAGAAAATAGGCTTGATCTGTTGGAACATCAGACAGTCTGATAGAAAATGGACTTCATCTGTTGGAACATCAGACAGCCTCATAGAAAATGGGCTTGATCTGTTAGAACATCAGACAGCTTCATAGAAAATGGGCTTGATCTGTTAGAACATAACACAGCCTCATAGAAAATTGTCGCGATTTATTTCAGTAAACAATCTGAAAGAAAAATTAAGGATACATATTAACATATTTTGTGCAGTATTATAGAAAAGGGACGGTCCATTAGAGAAATAGACTCTCTGATAGAAAAGTTACTTGATCTATTAGAAGAATTGACAGCTCAAAAGAAAATTACAGATCTATTAGAATAAGGTAAACGGTTTTAGAAAAGTGACTTGATTCATTTGATCAATAGGGGACGGCTAGGGGTTAGTGGTTAAGTAATACGGCTCACAACACAAAGTTTTTGTGTTCGCTCCCCATCACAGCACCCGCCGTTACCCCTGGGGAAGCAAACCCTTAGACAATGCAAGAGGAAGCAGATCCTTACATAAAATGCATGCCGAAGTCGGGTGCACTGGGCCGACCGGCGCACAATAAAAACATAGTGCAACGCACACCGCACTGGGGAATTAAGAAATAAGGCGAACGCCAACAGAAAAAAGGGAACAATAGGCAGTGTAATCGAAACGGACGATGCATTACAGTATGGTTGAAAACGGAAATTAACTATTAGAACAATAGATATACTTATAGAAAAAGAAGTTGATTTATTGGAACAATAAGCAGTCTGATAGAAAACGGACTTGACCGATTTGCTATAGAAATCCATAGAAGCCGTGGCTTGCTGTTTTGCGTCGAATTGACTTGTACTTTGAGTCTAATGTTAATATATCTTCATTTGCCGAATTGTAGTGTTGTTATATAAAGTGCCCTTACTCTCTTGAATGGAGCACGCTCTCCTCGTGCTCTGCTCTGCAATCTTCATTTGCCACTGTTCAGGATGTGCACACGGTACTCTCGATTTTTGTTGTCCTTATCTGTGAAAGATGTTCGTTTGGGTACTGATGTTCGATGTGTGACTTTAAAATGTGCATACTTCACCGTACCGAGTACATCGGTATGGTTCAATTAATAGACATTTGACTTGAGTCCACAACATAATCGTATCATTCATATTTCTGTAGAAACTAACGCTCATGTGTTCTATGAGAGGCCGGCTACAGAAGTTGACGCTTGTTACTTAAAGTTTGTCTATCGTTTCCGAAGAGGAGCACATTGTCATCTGCCAATCCTAGAGTGGGTTAGTAGATGGCTGATCAAACCAATCCTAAAGTGGGTTAGTACATGGCTGATCAAACCAATCCTAGAGTGGGTTAATAGATTGCTGATCAAACCAATCCTAGAGTGGGTTAGTAGATGGCTGTTCAAATCAATCCTAGAGTGAGTTCGTAGATGGCTGATCAAACCAATCCTAGAGTGGGTTCGTAGATGGCTGATCAAACCAATCCTAGAGTGGGTTCGTAGATGGCTGATGAAACCAATCCTAGAGTGGGTTAGTACATGGCTGATCAAACCAATCCTAAAGTGGGTTAGTACATGGCTGATCAAACGAATCCGAGCTCGAAAGAGCCTGTGACACTGAGGGCAGAGAAACACCGCCTGACCGTCAAAGCGGAGGCAATTCTCCCGTTGTCCTTCTTGTGTCGCTCGTTTCCGTACAGCTTCCTTGATTCTTGTCTCCTTAAACTAAAAAGACTGACAACAAAAAAGCTGTTTGAATGACTCAACTTTTCCGAGAGTCAAAGACGCATAAGCCCTGCAGCACTATGAAACTAGTTTTTTTTCACATAAAGTCTTCATGGAAAGACATTTAACCTTTCAACCACATGTGTCCGGCTGCAGAGAATGTTATACAACAGATGAGGGGAACTGATTGACAGGCTTTGATTATTCCCCACTCTCTTTTCAGATAATGTAATATTGAAATGAAATACGGAAAGTTGGAGGGGTATAAAGGGGCGCAATAAACATAACGTTGGAGGGGTATAAAGGGGCGCAATAAACTTAAAGTTGGAGAGGTATAAAGGGGCGCAATAAACATAACGTTGGAGGGGTATAAAGGGGCGCAATAAACATAAAGTTGGAGAGGTATAAAGAGACGCAATAAACATAAAGTTGGAGGGGTATAAAGGGTGTCAATAAACATAACGTTGGAGGGTATAAAGGAGCGCAATAAAAATGAAGTTGGTGAGGTATGATTGGGCGCAATAAACATAAAATTGGAGAGGTATGAAGGGGCGCAATAAACATAGTTGGACAGGTATGAATAGGCGCAATTAGCATATAATTGGTAAGGTATGAAGGGGCGCAATCAACATAGTTGGACAGGTATGAATAGGTGCAATGAACATACATTTGGTAAGGTATGAAGGGGTGCAATAAGCATAAAGTTGGAGAGGTATACAGGGGCGCAATAAACATAGTTGGACAGGTATGAATAGGCGCAATTAACATACATTTGGTAAGGTATGAAGGGGCGCAATCAACATAGTTGGACAGGTATGAATAGGCGCAATTAGCATATAATTGGTAAGGTATGAAGGGGCGCAATCAACATAGTTGGCCAGGTATGAAGGGGCGCAATAAACATAACGATGGAGACAGATGAAGTGGCGCAATAATTATAACGTTGGATATAATAGATAAAGAATATCCCTAGACGTCTTTATGCTTGAAGACTAACAATTTTCACACGACAATGTATGTCATTTGTTCTTTTATTTTCAATTTTATCTGCTTTGCAACAAGAGATAGTGCTGCCAAGCGTCACGAGGAGAATATGTCACTGGGATGCGCAACGTGCGTTAACTTGCTTAATGCTATATTATATTTCGGGAGTTCTAAGCCAAAACGGAGAGCGGTTTTGCTTATTTTTGTGCAGGAAACAAATTATTCAGGTGGAAGTATATTTCCACACAAAGCCATTCATAGGGTAACACTCACGAATAAATATCAATCACTGGAGAAGATAGATGAAGGGGCCAGCATTGAGGATACATGGAAACAAGTACAAAGTACATGGAAAACTGAATGCGAGGAAGTGCTAGGAAGGAAGAAACAGTAGCATAATTGATAACAGCAATAACTGGATTATACCTCTTAACAAGTCAGTTTGAAGATCTATGAGAAAAAGGAAAAAATAATTTAGGTCAATGCAGCAAACACAGAGCTAATCAAGCTGAGAAGAACGCCACTAGAAGAGGTAAAAGTATTTACATACCTAGGAAGTATCATCAACAAGGAAGAAGGAACAAACGATGATATAAAAACAAGGATACAAAAAGCAAGAGTTGCATTCGGAATGTTCAAACCAATACGGAACTCCAAGGAAATAAGAAGGAAGACACAAATAACGTGTTTCAATTCAAATGTGAAGCCAGTCCTGCTGTATGGAACGGAAACCTGGAGGATGACCAAAGGCAATGACAGGAGACTGCAGGGTTTTGTCAACATATGTCTGAGAAAGATTCTTGGTATAAAATGGATTGACAAAGTTACAAACGACAGACTGTGGGAGAGAGCGGGACAAGATCGATTGGAACAGGAAATCTTAGGAAGAAAGTGGAAATGGATGGATCTCCAGGTCGGTATCACCAGACAATCCCTGTCATGGAACCCCCATCACAGGGAAGGAGAGGCATAAGCAGACCAAGGAATACACGGAGACGAGATCTGGAGGCGGAAGTAAAGAAAACAAGAAAAAGCTGGAAGGAAGTGGAAAAGATTGCACAGGACAGAGCTGCTTGACGAGGGTTGGTTAATGGCCTTTACACCTCTGGATGATAGATGGCAAAAGAGATGTTCGGGATGAGACTGGATAATGTGGGAGGGTGAGTGGGAAGCGGTTACAGCACGAGTCACAACCCAAACTAGATTGTGTTTGAGATCATGAAACAGCTGGGTACAAAATGCTGACAAGTGCATGAGCTGCAGCGGTCAGCGACTCAGAGCTCACTGCCACCGTCAGGGCAAGAAACCAGAGCTGTCAAGACCCTTCTACACCTTACCGCGGTGATCCTGGATAACAGGCTGCATAACAGCAGACCGGTTAAGGTGAAGGGATCGAAGAGGCTAATCTGGTACCCAAAAAGGCCTGCTGAAGTCGGATGTGTCGAACCGAAAGGTGCAAATATCGCAGTCAAGCTGTAAACTACTGCACAGTGCATTCCGTTTTCTAGACAACATCCTTTCAATAACCTTTTCAAAGCTTCGTAACGGGGAAGTGAGAACGAACGAAAGAAGAAGAGGAATAAGAAGAAGAAGGAGAAGAAGAAAAAGAAAAGAAGAAGAAGAAGAAAAGAATGAAAGAGCTAGGTCGTGCCCCTAAAGAAAGCAAATCCTTGATAACATCGAAATCAAGTTGGTTGACAGGGCCGACTTACGAAGAACATGTAATAGCGCAATCTTCCTTGGCAAACGTGGCGAAAGACAGAAAAAAAACAAAACATGTGCATTGAGGGCTTACAAGTAACATTTTTATCATTTGTCATTTTCTTGTTCGGAATGTCCTCGCCATGAGGTTATATTTTCTAGTTCTAAAAAGTTTCGTTGTAATTTGCTAGCCACCGATTTCATGAGCTGGCTAAATGTTTGATTATATGACAGTTAGGAGGCAGTAGTGCCAATTAAACGTATCTGGATCAAGCTAGGTCTATATTTTAGATCTATAAGCTGAACGTATGAACAGAAACATCGTTTTTGCGTAGATGGTTGAGGGTTAAAGTGTGGATGCTCAGTTGGCCGAATTTCCAAACATTTCTTTGCCTTGCAGTCAGACAAGGTCGTCAACTGGTCGGTGCCAAAGTTCCAGAGCCACTACTCCTTTGGTGTCTATTCTGTTGTTTAGTGTAAATATGGGTGGACTGAGTGCTTGTAAAATATTTGTCTTTTCGATCGTGTAGCTGCTTTTCCATATTGCGCTGCTTTTCATCCATGTCTATCCCTAATGATTGGGCACGATATTTCGTTCATTTCTGTTGCTAACACTAAAGGTAGTCATGATATCTCGTTCATTTCTGTTGCTAACACTAACAGCAGGATGATATCTCGTTTATTTTTGTTGCTAACACTAAAAGTAGTCATGATATCTCGTTCATTTCTGTTGCTAACACTAAAAGTAGTCATAATTTTTCGGTCATTTCTGTTGCTAACACTAACAGCAGGATGAAATTTCTTTAATTTCTGTTGCTAACACTAAAAGTAGTCAGACCATCTCGTTCATTTCTTTTACTAACACTAAAAGAAGTCATGATACTTCGTTCAGTTCTGTTGCTAACACTAACAGCAGGATGCTATCTCGTTCATTTCTGTTGCATACACTAAAAGTAGTGATGATATCTTGTTCATTTATGTTGCTAACACTAAAAGTAGTCATAATATCTCGTTCATTTCTGTTACTAACACTAAAAGAAATCATGATACTTCGTTCATTTCTGTTGCTAACACCAAAATTAGTCATGATATCTCGTTCATTTCTGTTGCTAACACTAAAAGTAGTCATAATATCTCGTTCATTTCTGTTGCTAACACTAAAAGTAGTCAGGATATTTCGTTCATTTATGTTGCTAAGACTGACAACATCCATAATATTTCGTTCATTTCTGTGGTTAATAATGAACATGAAGTTTAGTCCATTTTGCAACTATTACTAGTAATGCTCATACTGTTTAGTTCATATCTACTATTTATACATAGCGATAATGGTTAGTACATTTCTGTAACTAACAGTAGTCATGAATTTTAGTCCATCTCTAATATGTATAAATAGTCATAATGTTTATTCTATTTCTGTTACTAACACTAACAATAGTAAGGATGATTTGTCCAATTCTGTTTATAGCAATGTTAAAGATGATTTGTCCAATTCTGATTATAGCAATGGTAAAGATGATTTGTCCAATTCTGATTATAGCAATGGTAAAGATGGTTTGTCCAATTCACCTACTAACACTAGCCATTATGTTTTGTCCATCTCTAATATATATGAATATCCATGCTGTTTTGTCCATCTCTAATGTCTATGAACAGCCATGATGTTTTGTCCATCTCTAATATCTATGAATAGTTATAATGTTTTGTTCTACGTTCTTCACTTCTACAACTCTTATTCCTAACTCATATTGATCCATAGGCCTCTTGTAAACTTTTACACCACAGAGTCGACGAGGAGCGACTAAGGAAGTAAGACACACTTCTTAAGGCAACTCATCTGACTTTTAATAGCATATAAACAAACTTGGCTGTTGGGTCTGTAACCACAATTGAGATCTGACTTGTTCTTTTTAAAACACACATTTATTTTATTCGATATTATCTGTTGCGGAGACTTTAAAAGTCCTCGGCGGAACCTCTAGAGACCTTTCACGGATCAAGGGTTCCACGGAATATCGGTTGAGAACCCTAAACTAAGCAATCAGCGTCAGATGTATAGCGTCTGTGTTAACACTTTGATCCCCTTCTACGTGGTTACATCAGCACCCTCAAGTACAATATTTAAGCAATCAATGATGCAATAATGTTTCTGGCAATTTCAAACAGACTGTAGTAGACATGACTCGCAATATGAATCAAAATAAAACTAGACATAATAAAGAACAAGATTGTTTAAGTGGAAATTCGTGCTAAATCTATGCAGTCCCCTCTACAGTCAGTCGATTAATCATACCTCTAATTGATACACGCCTGCACGCTTTCAAGAATAGATCTTGGAACCTTAAAATCGTTTCTAGACCCTATCAGCCTAACGATCCTACATCACCCGACCTCTCCTGCCAAGCTAGCCGCGATCAGGCCACGAGTGTCTCTGTGTTCAATAATTAAAAGGCAGCTGAGCCAACCAGTGTAGAGCTAGATTAGTTCCTCATTCTCATATTGATCACTATCCCGAGACACATTTACTTTTAGTGTCGCTTTCTTTATTTCAAAACTCCTATCATGCTCTATGGGTAATTATTTCAATATTTTAGTCCTCTCTCTTTCATATTCTTCGCAAATTTTTACTTCTTTTCTCGCTTCCTCCTCTTCCTCATGAATTTCAACTTTCTGAGCTCTTAATACCACTTATTAGGCAATATCAACCCTTTCAACGTTTAATGTCGCTTTCCAGATCACAAATCCCGACGGTTTCACGTCTCTTTCAAAGCAGCCCACCCATGTGTTTCTTGTTCGTTTCCCAGCTTTCAAATTCCGACGAATACGCGTCTATTTCAATACTGCTTACCCATCTGTTTCTTCTCGCTTTCCAGTTCACAAATCCTTAGTTTCACGTCGCTTTCAATTCTGTCTGCCATTTTGTTTCTTGTCCGTTTTCCAGCTCCCAAATTCGTTGGTGGAGCCTCTTTTTCAATGTTGCCAATCCATCTATTTCTTGTTAGCTTTTCAGCTAGTAAATCCCAATGGTTTCAAGTCATTTTCAATACTGCCTATGCATCTGTTTCTTGATCTACTCCTCAGTTTTCTATATAGAAGTATGCCAGTATATGTCCTCAATAGCTGTTGGCTACCTAACTTAAAAAACCATAAACTGAACTCCTAAACTAGAGAATCACCAATGCATTCATTCGATACAACAAAAATTCGACCACTAAACTAGAGAATCGACATTGTGTCCATGAAATATAACAAAAACTGAACTCTGAACTAGTTTATCATCATTGTTTCCATCAAATCCAACAAAAACGACCCTAAACTAGAGAATCAACATTGTGTCCATCAATAACAACAAAAACTCAATTCTAAACTAGTTTATCGTCATTGTCCATCAAATACAACAAAAACTCAACCTTAAACTGGAAAATCGACATTGTGTCCATCAAATACAACGAAAACTCAACCTTAAACTAGAAAATCGACAGTGTGTCTATTAAATACAACAAAAACGCAACTCTAAACTAATTTTTCATCATTGTGTCCATCAAATACAACAACAACGCAACCCTAAACTATAGGATCGTCGCTGCTTTTCTGAATTTTCATCTGTACAGCAAAAAATGTATGTCATTAAAATTGTATTGATCTTTTCGTTTGCCATAGCTCTCTGCTCCATTTCTATTTAGAAACTCATCAATGTGTAGACTACAAGAATATATGCTTTGTTGGACCTCTCTGACATAATGGTAGCGCAGCAATGGTGATCACCCGAGTCGATTCAGGATTGAACAGAATATACCACTGTAACCTTTGAAGCATGTCGTTACAGAGGACTAATTATGGCTGTGCATGAGACTGGCAACCTCCCCATGTAAAATCATTACTATTAAACCACCACTATAATCGTTTGAATGAATTGTATGTGTAAATTAATTATCTTTACTTGTGGTCGTATACCTCATTTGGAGCGAAAAGCGCACCAATTATCAACTAATAGTGTTAATGATTTATTCGGATCAACCGTAGCTTTGTTTGGTTTTTTTGTGTGTGTGTGTACTTAAAGAGAACTCATTATCAGCTAGGCAGTTTGTATGTTAATGCTTTGATAGCATTCCTAAGCTGTTAGATACAAAAGCACCCTCTAGTTGGGGGTAGTTGAGGGTGTTGTGTTTTCTTACGCGGCACGCGGACTGTTCGTGGTCCACCCAACTGTGTTGTATGCCCCCTCCCTCCCATTTCCCTCCGACGTGAATAATTTCAAATCGCAAAATGGAATAAAAACTCATTTCTGTTTTTGGAGGAGGGAGGCATTTTATTTAACGACTTAATTGGAAGAGTCATTTCTACGATGTACATGTCCCAGTTCTGGTATGAGCTGGTTATAGCCAGGAGAAGGATTTCCTGCTTAGCGGGCTAGGTTTGAGCAACTTGATACTCCGCTGCGTTAGGTGGTTAACCGATGTGCGAGTTCATCTAAATAGACTCAAAGACAAGAGCAAAGTAGACCAGCAGCCTGTTAGGCGCCATCCATGCTGCTCTAAACAAACCGCCTAACCATGACCGGTGTTATGCCATGTCCCACAGTCGCCTCTTACGGCATGTTCTCTGTGTGGCAGTGGTGCTATTCTTATCCTTGTCCTACACAAAGACCATGACAGATCACTCGTTATGCATTTGAACAAAAATTAAATAGAAACAATACTCCATATTTGATACGGGAATAAATAAAGGACGAACTCGTTTTTCTGGACATCAGAATAAGAGGTAGTTTACAGAAACTGACGTAAACCCGAATTGGTGAAAGAATCTAGACCGCATAACTGAAGAACATACTGATTGCTCTCTCTGATTGGATGGTTCTCGAGAGACTAGAAGAATGAGCGATTCACTAAAAGTGACCAGAGACAGAAAAACTAAGTCTTAACTTTGTGCCTTCAATAACAGATAACAATGGAAAGTACCGAGACTACGCCGTTAATAAGTGGCCGAAAGGTCACATATAGGAAGCGCCCAGCTTATTGCTTCGAATCAACTTTTTTTAAAGTTTATGAAAAAAAAGATAAACTAAATATCTTCTTTGCAAAGTAAAAATATACATGTCTTTGTCCTTCTGTACATCGTTTTCATCATTATTATTGACTATAGGCTTCAGTTTCAAGTACACGTTTTCATGAACACTGCATTTAACAGATTAGCTATTCAATGTCATTTTCTACACATGTGTGTACGCATGTTTATGAGAATAATTCAATCCTCGAATATCATTTGTCAGAAGTTAGAGCACACATTCAATACAAATATAAACAGCTGTGCGGAAAGAGAGCAAACAGCATACACCCACAAGACCCCACCAACAGACTGAACAGGAAACAGTAAAACACAATGTTTCGACTTAGACCAAGTCAGAAGGCTAAATGCACTCATGGATACAATGAAAGAAGCATAGACTGCACAATGTACGGTCAGAAGGAGCTCCACACACGTCTTGCAAATATCTATGCTGCATCAAAACTCCCTTGAGAAGACCTGCCTCCCCCGCCCCCTCCCCTTTCCTAACAAAATAAAAATAATCGTACGAGACCATTAAGATCCTACGTGTCACTCCATCGAGGCAGTCTATCGCGTGGAAAACAACGAACATACGAAACCGAACGCTTAGGAGTAGAAGAACTGAATGTTTTTATTCACTGAATCTTTTGTTTTCTAAATTGTTTTGTTGTTGTTGAGATATCTGTTACTCTGTTGTTTTATTATGAAGAATCAACATTACGGCACTCCTGGCACACACATAGGTGCTCGTTCTCTTTTAGAAATTGCAAGGGTGTGGATAGTGGTGGCTCTAGTAATTGGCAGGTTTTACATGACAAATCTGCCCCATCTTATCATGCTGACCCTCCCTCTCCCCCTCTCGCCCTGCTTGACCATGTCTGACTTAAAAATTAATTCAGTATGTGAATAATTTTGCTGGTTCAACAGCTGCAGCAGTGACGACATCTATTAAGTGGTCATTGATTTATTTCAAGTGTGTCCTACCACCATCCGCTCCACCACCCACACCCAAAATCCGCATCCAATCACAACAACTGCAAGAACAAAATGAACTATAAACACTAGACAGTGGCCATGGCAACCGATGCTCAGGGAAAATCGAATAACAATAATAATAATAATATATGCCGCTGCAGTGATGGAGAGATATAAAAATAGCTGGAGTCCAGCAACATTTAGTATACAAATTGCTTAACTACATGTAGCAAGGTGCAGCATAATGGCTACACAAATTAAAACTTTGAACATCAAATGGATGTTATAAATACGATTGTTTCGTGAAGGGCAAGACCTCATTGAAAGTTGCAACCACACCACTGTTTGATGTCTTCATCTATATTGAGCCACGCTGCACATTAATTGCGTCTTTAATGTATTAAGAACATTGTAGATTAAATAATTATAGAGGTCAAGAATAATTGAAAAACAAGGTTAAGTTTGACATGCGAGCAACAACAAACGTGGAGCCACGTGTCCACCCAAATAAGTTTTTATCAAGGATGATAAAAAACACTAAATACAAAAGTTGGGGAAATCTGTTAAACGAATACCAGTATTAACAATAAACCTAATGGTTAATACAATTAATTAATTAGTGTTAGCAATGATATTGTACCCCGAGGTCGTTGATAGGTAAAAATGACATGATGTCACATCTTGCAAGCATTTATGATACCTAAGCCAGGTAATACATTACTTTGAAGTGACATTTAGTTTCTCTTTCTCCCTTGGTATATGCGTTAGGATTTAAACTGTATTTGTGAATTTAATGCCTCAGCACATTCCTAGACGTGATAGAGTAGTTTACGTTGACCTGAGTTGGAAAAGGAGCAAGAGTTATTATCCTAGATAAGTGATTTCAAACCCTAGAGTAGCAACCCCAGTTATAATCCCGACTAGTTATTAAGGGGTCGCTAAATGTGATTTCAAGCTTACGAACATTTTGCATACATCTCGTATTTTCCTTTTATTAATTTTGTTATTTAAAAAAAAAGTATTTTAGGCTTCAAAATGCTATTTCTATCTTGATTTTGACGCTTTTATTGCTAATTGTAGATTGCGCTAATGTAGACTAAATATTAATTTTTACAAAAAAATCGAATTAACTAGTTGGTCCGTGAAGAGCATCTGTCTGCTAGCAAAACTAGAATATAAAAGCCTTTTTACACATAAGTCAGATTTATTATTTTTAGCATTGATTATTGTCACGTAATATATAATATATTCCAAATGTAATTTACGAGATACAACTAAATATACAAACGATGTGCACATCGCTTTCAAACTTAGAATTTGCACTTCGTGGTGTGAGCTATTGATGGGGAATGTGTACGTTAATCTGACTTGGAATTGTTTTCTTGGAAATTTCAAAGACATGTTTGTATCTGAAGGAATAAGTAGAATTATAGTAATGAAACATAATTTACATTATAATAAACATTATTTTACAATCATCGAATTACCAGTCGTATTCCATTACACAGTCCTTTTGACTTTTCTTCCTCAGTAGCACAGCCACAGCGCCCAATTTTAATATACTTTTGTGCTGAGGTATTTCAATTGATGTTACGCTGTGTAAGAATTAATTCTTCTGGAATGCTAGATGTCTCATGATTCCTTACACTTTCATTATTAAAACTTTCATAAAGTCTGTCTTGTCTAGGTATGCGATCCACGCGTGCTTTTTAAGCTCATATGATAGTTCAATTCAGAATTTTTTTTAATTCTCCATATTCGAATAGTCCTACTTTGTTTCTATGTATTTGAATATGACCTACTTCAGTTAACGTATCATGTAAAATTTGATCCTTTTCAAGAAGTGTCCCTTTGAAGTCTTTAAAATGTTAACAGTAATTACCCCTTAGATTGTGCCTGTAGCCCTCTCAAATAGTATCTTATACAATTCCTTACGCCAACTACTGGCATTCATCCAATCACTACTTCCCCAGATCTTTGAAGTTTTTTTTATATTTGAAAAACAATGTGTGATGCGGTATTTCTGTAAAATTATAGTTATATGATTGTAAAATCAGTCTGGTCAAGCTTAACCAAGGCTGCTAACATTGATTCCATTGCGCATGACAAGAAATGTATATGCCACATAAACGTGTGGAGAAAATAAGGAAAAGACAATATCTCATCGTTTTTTAATTATTCCGAGGAATACCTTTTTTTTCAATTTTAACCGTATGCAGCATAATGTCCAATATAGACACATAACAATATTACAGACGCACACACTTCAAAAATTAATGTTAAATACACATTAAAATTCTTGGGTACCCATGGGATGTACGGAACATTCATAACAGGACATGATGTAACAAACCATTTGCAGACATTATCATGGGTAAATAGAGCGTTAATATCTGTCCACACATGTTAGTTACTGAATTTAAAAAAGGGCTTGCTGTGATAAAAGCCAAAAGATATGTAATTGATGGCAGACCTTGTGCTCATTCACGCATTCTAACTAAAACAGATGTCATATTTATTTAAAATTATTGCTAAACCGAGCGCATTACGATTAGTAAACTGTATGCACCAGTTTCAACGAACCTGATTTGAATGTCGACATGGCTAAAATAAGCGCAGTATTACAAAGTATGTATACAATGCATACAATAGAAAGATTAATGTCAGTTTAAAATATTTAAAAATAATGTATCATTTGGTGCTGTGGTCGGAAAAAGGAAAGATTACAGCTGCGATTTTATTATTTTGCAGGGCAACGGAAAGCCTGGTAGTGCAAATCCCAAGTGATTGAGGAAATTCCAATGAGAAATGTAAGTTTTTTTCCGTTTGACAACGGAAAATGGGACAGATTAAGGTTATTTTTAAGAAGGACTTAAGTAGAAGTAACCAAGATATGTTGGGTTCTAAGGGAGCACATGAAGTGAGTGCCTCAAAATATTGTTCTTGAATACTCGTATATATATATTTAGAACCTCATCCGAGACCGAATGGCAACTTGTGAAGTTTTCAGAATCAATGACACGAGAGGTTAAACGTGTAACAGGCCATATTAACGAAAAGTTATTACAGACCACTTGCAGGGACATTCTAACTAGAGCAGGCACGAATGAACTGGCTGACCGACAGCCTAATCACTACTTACACGTCAGCCAGGGGTTTGAGTATAACACAAATAACAGTTATTGTAAATTTGAAAATAGCCAAAGTTAGAAATAGGTCAGAAGACCTCTCAAATAGAAGCATACATGTGCCAGACACGTGTAAGTCGGATGTATGACTTATAGTATGTTTTATATCGACCATTACTTTAATGGGAACACGGGTGTTGAATAGAGGGTACGGGATTTGTTTTTCAGTGGCATGGTTTGGGAGGCAAACATAGAAACTGGGCATGTTTGGTCCCAGGTCGAACAAATCGGGACAGTGTTGATCACGTGACCGCATCTAATACAAGCCACGAACAACTAGGGCGGGATTTAGAATATAAGATTAAGTTCGTGTCTGCAGGACCGCGATCCACCTTGATCAGCAATCTTGGAATGTGAAACAACCCACCATTTAACGTCCTGTTTCAGGGCGCACAAAACGGTAAACTTATTCATTGTGGGCATTAAACAACACGTATTACATTTCTTTGAACCATTTTTGCAGAAAGCTGTTAAGCTAGCAGATAGAACCTGAATTGGAGAATTAAACGAGACATACCCAATATATCAAGCCACCATTGGCTGACTAACTGGCCGATGGGACAACCCACGATGGCACACATTGAAAAAATACACCCCATGTAAGCATTGTGTATTGTCTGTGAACCATTGTCTAAAAACCAGATACCCCCAAAATCCAGATTTCGTAGAGATCAGTCTCGTGTCAGAAAGTGCATGGTGTCATCTAGATGTGATCAGTCTCGTGTCAGAAGGTGCATGGTGTCATCTAGATGTGACCAGTCTCGTGTCAGAAAGTGCAGCGTGTCATCCAGATGTGATCAGTATCGTGTCAGAAGGTGCATGGTGTCATCCAGATGTGATCAGTCTCGTGTGAGAAGGTGCATGGTGTCATCCATATGTGATCAATCTCGTACCAGAAGGTGCAAGGTGTCATCCAGATGTGATCTGTCTCGTATCAGAAAGTGCACATAGCAGAAGTCAGTCACGAACCATAAAGTACATATAGTGTATTCAGATCCAAGAGTGATCAGTCCCCTGTCAGAAAGTGTATAGAGTGAATTCAGGTCCAGGAGTGATGTCTTGTGTCAGAAAGGGGATCGAGTGCATTCAAATCCAGGGGTGATGAGAATTGTGTCAGAAAGTTCATTCAGATATGGGAATGATCAATTTCCTATCAGAAAGTGCATAGAGTGTATTCAGATCCAGGAGTGATGAGTCTCGTGTCAGAAAAAGCATAGATTGCATTCAGATCCAGGAGTGATCATTGTATCGGAAAACGCACAGAGCACATTTAGATATCGCAGAGATCAATCTTGTGTAAAGATATGTGTTGAGTGCGTTGTTATTGTCTTTATTACGGATCCTGCATAATGGTATATGCACAACATTGAGTGCGTTAAGATCTTGTAAAAGCTCAGTCTTGTGACCACAAGATCTACCGAGATCTGAGCGAGAACAAGCAGCAGCTGATAAACAGTTAACTTATGCCGACTACCAGTGCGAAACATAACCTCTGTCCAAGGAACGAGACAACAGAATTTAGACGTGTGAAATGAAGTATTTGAGGAAGGTCGTCGGTGTTGCCAGAAAAGACGACATCCGAAAAATACATTGTTTTGGTCACCTAATGAGAATGCGCCCTTATAAATGTCCACTGATGGTTTACAGCGCTGGTAGATCTGGCTATATATTAAGGAGGAGGTCGCAAGACAGGTTGGTAGATGCCATTATAATGATTGTGCAACTACACATGTTCACATTGACTGACTCAATGCACTTGGCACAAGACAGACGACTTTAGCTCCCCACGCGCAAAAATCTAAACTATGTTTTTGTCCTGGTACAGTCACTGAGCGATTACCTATTAATCGTTTTGTCCTTGTACATTCACTGAGCCATTACCTATTAATCTTTTTGTCCTGGTACAGTCACTGTACTGTTAGACTAATGCGCTCATTGGTGCTCTCAATATTTGTGCATTCTTGTGAAACGTGGATCATTACTGCGGATATCAAGTGCAGAATAAACGCAATGGAAATGAAACGCTTTAGAAGAGTCTTAAATGTTACATATAAGGATCATGTCAAGAATGTAGAAATACGACGAAGAGTGGAACACGCAATTGTGCCTTTTGATGACATGGCACGTCACGAGGTCCATCGGAATTACAAATTCGATACTGCATGGTTTAGTACCAGGAAAGAGAGGACAGTGACGTCCAAGAAAGAGATGGGCTGACAACTTCGCTGAGTGGCCAAACCTTCGTCTCGGTGATGCCCAACTGGCGACAGCGGACAGATAGAAATGGCGGGAGATTTGTGGGAGTGTCTTTAAGTGTGCCCCACGACCTGATGGGTTACGGGATGAACTGAACAGTCACTGGACCATTACCTATTAATTTTTTAATCGACATTTTGCATTCCGTACTGCCGCAGCTTCGATTAATGTTTTATTTTTACATAATCATATCACTATGACGAATGCCTTCTTGTCGTAACACGGGTTTGCCTTTGTTTTTTGTCCTGGTCACGGAGCCATTATTGTTATGTTTTTATCGAAACTTGATTTTGTTTCTTCCCTTCTATCAAGTGTGTGTGTTGTTCACCTTCTATCAAGTATGTGTTTCTCCCCTTCTATTAAGTGTATGAGTCTCCCCTTCTATGAAGTGTGTGTTGTTCCTTTCCTATGAAGTGTGTGTTGTTCACCTTCTATGAAGTGTGTGTCTCTCCCCTTCTATGAAGTGTGTGGTTGTTCACCTTCTATCAAGTATGCGTTTATACCCTTTCTATCAAGTGTGCGTTGTTCACCTTTTATCAAGTATGTGTTTATACCCTTTCTATCATGTGTGTGTTGTTCACCTTCTATCAAGTGTGTGTTTTTACCCTTTCTATCAAATGTGTGTTTCTACCCTTTGTATCAAGTGTGTTTTTCTACCCTTTCTATCAAGTGTGTGTTTCTACCCTTTCTATCAAGTGTGTGTTTCTACCCTTTCTATCAAGTGTGTGTTTCTACCCTTTGTATCAAGTGTGTTTTTCTACCATTTCTATCAAGTATGTGTTTCTACCCTTCTATCAAGTGTGTGTTTCTACTCTTTCTATCAAGTGCGTGTTTCTACCCTTTCTATCAAGTATGTGTTTCTACCCTTTCTATCAAGTGTGTTTCTACCCCTTCTATCAAGTGTGTGTTTCTACCCTTTCTATCAAGTGTGTGTTTCTACCCTTTCTATCAAGTGTGTGTTTCTACCCTTTCTATCAAGTATGTGTGTTTTCCCTTCTATCAAGTGTGTGTTTCTCCCCTTCTATCAAATGTGTGTTGTGATAATGTTTATGTTTTTCTCGATGAGCAGCGTTAACCGGATTAGAGATCCCATACCCGATATATTGTAGTCTTTTCTTACGACATATTTGCAGGTTAAAGTGTGTATACTTTTTGTCGTTTCTTATTCATGTTACACATCATTGGGAAAATAATATCTGAATGACAAATACGGATTTTGAAATTTCGTATTCACTTCTTCTTTCAATCAAGGTAAGACAGATAAGACAATTTCATATTCCTGAATAAAATATTGGATTGGAACGTGGGAGGTTTATGGGACGTAGTAAGAGAGGAAAAGGGGAAGGGTGGTTATCGTTTCCAGATCCGACATTCAAACCAAGAATGTATAATGTTTGACACAGATCCGGCATTCAAATCAAGAAAGTACAACGTTCGACACAGATCCGACATTCAAACCAAGAATGTACAACGTTTGACACAGATCCGGCATTCAAACCAAGAATGTATACCGTTTGACACAGATCCGGCATATCACAAGTGACAGTGATTGAATAGGATTTCCAATGAGACATCTTTCCAAAGACAAACAACTCTGACGACAAACAACTACTGCAGTACAAGTAGGATGAAGACAGCCAAAAACAGCTAGGGAACCAGCCCCTCCCCCCTTCTCTACCGAAATGCATGTTGAAGATGAATACAGTGTACGCTAAGACGCATACTACAGTGCAACCTAGCCTGCCTCACACAGTTTCAAAAATTAATGTGGATATATGAAGATGAACACGAAAGAAGAGCGAAAAGAATAAAGAAAACGTGGCCCTTTTCGTCTTGTCAGTAATTGTAAGTAATTGTACTTTTAGCACAAAGCCCGGGCAGAAATATAGAGACCACGTAGTGTCCATGCAGTATGGTCCCTCTCGTTCTGCCTTGTTTGCTCGAAGGGAAAGGTGATACCAATACATTTGGAACAAGGTAAGCTGCAGAAGCTGCCGGATTAGCAGAGCAATGTTCTCTCTGTTCGCCTATTGGGGCTTCACTCCTAAGCTAGCCGCCAACCAAAGCTAAGGGCCTGGTCTGCCTTGCCACAACACTCAGCTGGGGTTGCCTTTCCTCGTTCTAGATTAAGGCATTGTATCCTCTTGCGTGTGCTCCTTCGCACGTCATCAGTTGTCAGGTTTGGTAGACGCTGACCAACTTTCAGAATTATCAGAAAACAGGTTGCACAGCCATATCTGACAAAACTCGGCAAGATACGCCATTATCTTATCTGCAACACTTCAAATGGTTTGAAATAAGAGTTTTCCTTCTCCTACAACTGCCTTCCTAGGCTTTCGAAGCCCATTTCCCCGAAACTACTGGTTTTAAGGCGCTAATGGCTCGCCTTCCGCCCGTTCTACTGTTAGTAAAAACAGTTCTGCCGCGCGAAGACCAGGAGTTGGACTTTGTTGTCAGAGGCTATATGAAATACACGCCATGAGAGCATTTAGTTGGTGTTGAGAGTTCGTCCTCTACCCCACCCCCGGCTGTAACAACATTTAGAACCGGCTATAACAGTATTTATAATAATAGTCTAATATTCAGCAATATTATGGAAATTAATCTGATTGTCACAGACTTGTCCTTCGATATGCACTTTCTCCACAGATAAATAACTTGGGCCCAGTTTTCAAATGTTAATATGTATTCAAATAGAGTCAATGTCAGGGTGCCATGATGACCACTCTCTCAAAGTCTGAAGCTGCCGATATAATGCTAGTCTTGGTGCATCCGTCACGATGAATAGGCCGTTCTCAGGAAAGGCTAAACCAACAAAAATATCCAGTTGATGTGTCTGAACGAAGTGGCATGAATACCCCACTGTAATAAAAGTGTTACATGACAATTCGTTCTGCTACAAAGCATCCTTTGTTGCCGTTAAATCTCATACATCATCACGTATTGGTCGATTTTAGCTTTCGTGGACATTTAAGCTAATTAATAGCGTTGTGTTCATAGCAGACATCCGACAGAAAGTGGAAACATTCATCGCATCTAAACGACAGACAATCAAATGGTTTTAGTATATAACAAAAGTGTCTCCTAGTTTAACCCACGAACATATAACACCATACAGCAGGGATGCACAACAAAAGGAAGATCGATAATAAAAATGGATTGACTGTGTTCAAGAAACACTCAGAAGATGACACATGTACAGGTAGTAAAACTAATGACTTCAGTTATCAGGTAAGATCAGATGAGAATACCATCGTTTCATTCATTAACCAGCTGTGTTCAGCTTCTGTATTGTCTTCTTCTCACCTTCATTAGCTTGCACGCGCCATGGAGGATGTTTGTATCCGTATGATGGCCCATTCTCGAAGGTATTTATGTTCGTGTCCACCTTACGCGCCATGAATGATGTTTGTATTCGTATGATGGCCCATTCTCGAAGTTATTTCTTTGCGTGTCCACCTTACGCTTCATGCAATGCATAGGGTCACAACCACAGCAGAGACGTAAGGCGCCCGGTTCTTGAGGAACCGACCAATCGAAAGCGTGAAACCAAAGGTCTTTGAATCTTCAAAGTTTCAACCGATCCCTGGCCTCACGGAAAGTGTAATTGTATGTTAATTTCCTCGGACACGGGTGGTAAACTCGGAAGTGCCGTGCAAACGACGTATGGGGAAGAACCAATCACCACTGAAAATCGAAATATGTAGGCTATTAGCCGTTTTAGGTTGGGAAGGGGGCTTTTGTGTGGATTCATTTAATAAGATTCTAACACAATCAGCTTGGCCAGAAGAACGATTGACGTAATTAAAAAAAAAATGTGCATCTAGTGCTATCTCCAGTCATATCGACTAACACGTCTTGTTACTGCACCAAGGAAGCTCGGGGCGAGAGGTTGCTGTTGATTATAGCGCAAAACTTTCTCACGTTAATCACAATAAGGCGCAAGTTTTAGGCATTTCACAGCATCTCCCAATCCTGATGGTGTTGTTACCATCGCTTGCGTTGGGCAGCTGATATGGATATCAGTGTAAACAGCTTCCCTTACATAGCTCCTGTACCAAAGCAGGTTATGTAAACTCTCAGTAATGATCTCTCCAACAATATGCTGATGAAATTGCTAGTCCAATGCACAACCTTCTTATGTTGCATTTTTGCTACAGTTGACGTTCTCTATTTTCAACCGGATCCATGATAGTGACTCATTTTTTATTGTACGTCAATAGCCCACATTTTCCAAGACTACAAAGAAATACTGGGATGGTATTATAGCATCCCACAGTGGAAACAGTCATAAGGTTGACATAGGAGCTGAACTGTGCAACCTTTTCCCAAAATGCTAATTCCCTCATATATTTTTATTCTGTGATTTTCTTGTACGTACATTTTCAATTCCAGCTCCAGAAATCCAGTGTGACGTATTTCCTATTTCCAGTCACTGTCTCGATCAGCCATTTGTCCGTTCTTGATGCCCCTACCTAGTCCTGCTGGGGAAAGGAGGGGGGGGGGGGTATATAACAGTCGTCTGAATGTCATTCATGCATTGATTTTGTCCGTAAGAAAGACAGGCGGAGATTCTAGAGCGAAAAACATTTTGGGGGATATTTTAACGCCCGATGGCTAACACCATTATCGGCTTTTGGTATTCACGACACTGCTTGTTGGAGGGAGACTTTTGACAGACACTAAGTCCTTGACCTTTGTTCGCGCTCTTCTTGGTCTCACTTTTTCTTTGAATCTCTGTTCGTTGTCGTCTGCTTTCTATTATTTTCATTTCACTCCTGTTTGGTGCAACTCCAATTGCTTTCCTTCAACAGTCACATTTGTTGCTCAGATCTTATATCATAATGATCTCTGTTACATAACCGACATCCTGTGTTTCCGACAGATCCACATGATTGATCTTTAGTTAATGAAGAATGTATCTGCTGTTCATTTTTGTAGCTAGCTAGTGATGCGCATTCTGGCATTTCGCACATTTTTTATTCTTCCTGGTCAGTCGCACATTCCTGATTCATCGTAGCTTTTCACACATTCCTGATTCATCGTAGCTTTTCACACATTCCTGATTCATCCTGACTAGTCACACGTTCCTGATTCATTCTGGCTTTTCGCACATTCCTACAAATGTTGTCTTTGACTCCCTACAATATTACGTGTGGAGTGCCATCGATTGCAGTGTATTATCTAACAAGCAGTCGTTTTTTTCGCTCCAAGAGAAGCATAGAATCACAATTAAAGTTAATCCCCTTATATGAACACCTTGTGGGACTGCCTGCAGTGATAGATTCAATTGCATTGCTTTTACAGATGACGTTGCTAGCACATGTACAACTCTCGTTTGTTGCTTTTGAACACCATACTTTGAAGGTTACATTGGTAGAATTGATTCCACTCAGGCGATAGACGCAACATACAATATCTTGGAAAGCTGAACATTTCTCTCATCTGTTGTTCTTGTTTTTCTCTTTTGGCTAAGGGTGTTGTACTATGTTTTAGCACCTTATATCCCAGTGCTTCCAACCTCAGCACCTACCTTTAGCAGATTAACTGCCCATATAGGCGAGGTCTTATTGGTTCATGAAGTCGAACATATGCACGTTTGGTTTATGAGCAATGCCACTAACTACAAGTCTAAGTCGTCCCTTAGGCATTCCTTAGTTGGGCAAATGGAAGCAACATTTGCAATATTGTTGCATTATCTCACCAATCTATTACAAAACTAGACTAGTAATAGACTAGATTGTTAGAAAACTAGACTTGGTAGAAAATATAGAGAAGAAGAAGAGTAAATGATGACATAGGTAAACAACATTAACAATCTTCTTCAGTTCCACAATAATTGTCTTTATTCTCAGCACTTTCTTCACTGCATAGCATTAGGCAACATTTTGTTGAAATAAATTTCAAATGGGATCCTGCGCCCCTTAATTGAATACGGAATAATAGGGCCGCTGCTCCAACAAGCAATTAAAAAGATTTGTGAGTTCAGCTAGCGATGGCATTGTCTAAAATAAATTGATACAGAAAGCTCCGATGGAAAAGCACGTAATGTGCTTAGGTGCAGACTTCCTAAAGGAGGCCAACTTTAGTGCTGGCTCTATACTCTAGCCGGAGGGAAACAGGAAGAAAAAACAATATTTAAAGATGTTGGCTATAAGATAACTATCAGTCTAGGTTGGAGTTATGGTTGTGGGACACCTGGACCGATTAAGACGTGGAGGTACTCGAGGCGATCGTGATGTAAAGCACTTCGTTGGAGGCGGGGTGAAGGAACAGTCATAATATGAGGCATCCAGGGCGATCGGGATGAGGGGTTTCAGGGATGATCGGTTATAAGGTATCCATGGCGATGAACATGTGGGCTTTCTGGGAGATCATGCTGTAGGGAACTCTAAAGTGATCATTTTACATGGTATCTGTGTGGCAGAGTCCATGTTTCACTGAGTAGTTAAATATCTAAAATGTTAAAACATGTATACACACCACGACACGACTACACATAGTAAATAACACAGTATACACTCTCTAACAAACTTTGTCATATTTAATAACAAAAGTCAACAGAAACAATATTAGCAAAAATCAACAAAAACAATATTAATAAAAAGAACAAATTACATTTAAATTAAATAATCATTATATAAACTACAGCGGAGGTTGTAAGCACTAGCTTTTGAATATTTCCTCCATACTACCTAACTCAAGTATTCGCGCCGCTACCCTCCCCTTATCTGCACACTCAACACACTCTCACAAACTCGTCTTCCCGATCGTATTATGTACTTTGTCGTTCTGTGCACTCACACGCACTCAAATCCCTTCAGTCAGCTGATCTGTACATTCACAATTACTTCCAATTCACAATTACTTCCAATTCACAATTACTTACAATTCACAACTACAATAAAATCAATTGCCATCAGGTGATCTGTGGATGTACAGATACTTCGATCACGTCCTTCTAGTCGAAATCACGTACTCATTTATCGTTACACACTCTGTCGATCGGTGCATAGATATACTTTAAAACACATCGTTCACTCGGTATCCTGCACGCACAACATATATTCAGATTTCTTCTAGCCACAGGGGGTCCAACACACTCACTTATAGAGCGACTGGCCGAAACTCGAAGGTGTATGCTGGTTCAGTCACCCTGCAACCTATTCTCTCTCACAAACTTCTAAGCCTGTTATGGAGTCTCTGACTCTCTCTCTCTCTCTTTCTCTCTCTCTCTCTTTCTCCCTCTCTCTCTCTCTCTCTCTCTCTCTCTCTCTCCAGGCCAGTCTCCTGAGTTTATCTTTGCCGAGTATGTTATAGTCTCAATCAACTTCATGACTGTCCAATGGACTTCTGTTGGTTGTCTGACTTAGCCATCATTCTAGTTTGGATCTACCTTCAACTAGTTGTCATTGGACTAATTCCTGTCACTCTAAATGTCCCAGCAGGTCGTGATGGCCTCTGACTGTTTCTAACCTCCAACTACCCAAATCGGAACTACAGAGTGGTCAGCTCCTAGCCCCCACCCGTACCAGACACATTCTTCCCCCTAACCCCTCGTTTCCTTTGTCGACTTGGTGTCGAGACGGTGATTGGCTTTGGCACACATTCAGGTAACCTTTGTTCCAAGAGTCACCATCCTAATCACCCTGCCCTTACCGCCCATGCTCCAGATGGAACTATTACATCTGTGGTGATCAGCACGCGGAACACTCTAAGGCAATCATGATGTAGGTTATCTATGATGATCAGTGTGTTTCAGCAATGTCCAGTTTTCAGCGCCGTAAAGCAGGACAGTGACCACGCAGAACTGGTAGATGCGGATTTTTGTCCCAAGGGAGATCCTGCTATTACTCCACACACGTCGCAGGTCGTGCATAAAAAACGCAGCTAGTCCGATCCGTCTTGACATATCGGGACCGCTGCACCAATCGGATGATGCCGTGCTACCGAGATAGATTAATCCATTGGTGCCCTCTACAGTGTGACCTTGAGCTGGGGTGATGTGTCGGAAATGAGGTTCTGAACTTTGTTCTTGGCCCAGGAAGGGCGTTTCACTGTCTAACATTTCCAGAGAGCGCTGCAGTGCAGATCTGTCTGTGCCGAACAGGACAATGTGGTCCTCGTAAACGAGATCAGTGAAGATTGACTGATTAATAGCTATACCCTCATGATGCGCGCTGAGATAGTCAAGAAGTCAGTCGACTGCCCGACAGAATAGGTCGGGGGCAAGAACACATCCCTGTCTGATACCCGAAGTCATTGGGAATCTTTAAGTGAGTGTGCCACCTAATTGAATTCTGGCGCCGGTCTCCTTGTGTAGCTCCTTGATCAGATTCATCGGGTGCGGAGTGCCTATTCCCTGGAGGGCTTTCCATAAAGCCGGCCGATCAACCGAGTCGAAGGCGGACTTCAAGACCACGCATGCAGCGTACAAGGGACGGTGCAGGTCGGCGAGGAGGCGCACAGCAAAGATAGCGTCGGTTGTAGAACGACCCGATGTGAAGCCAGACTGTTCTAGGCAACGTTTTATGCTCAAGAGAGGCTTGAGTCTAGCCAGTAGCACGTGGGGAAACACCTTCCCCTGAACCGAGAGTAGTGTTATAGGCCTGTAATTACTGAAGTCTGTGCGACTCTCCTTGCCATTGTACGACGACTCCATCGCTCCAGTCGGCCTGGACGTGTCCGTCCTCTGTACTTGCAGTAATAAATTATGGAGGGCAGAGTCGATCGGGTCGATGGCGTGTTTCAACAACTCCGGTGGAATGTGATCCGGGCCTGCCGCTCGTCCATCTCTCAGTTTCCGAATAGCAGCAAGAATTTCAGCTATAGTAGGGGGAGAGGAGCGGTGGGGGCGTAGGGGGTTCAATGTTGGTTTCCGTATCTGAGGGAGGATCCGGAGATTTAGCAGACAGATCGAGACATGTCGTTGCTGGTGGGTGGTTAAGAGTATGCGTGTAGTGCTCCTTCCACCGGTTCGCTACCTTCTCGTATGACGAGCACATGGAGCCGACGGACTTATTTATAAACTCTATGTTTTTTTTCTCCTTCTGCTTATCTCCAGTGTAGAGGAGCCTGATAGACTGAAAGACGGGTCTGAGGTCATGAGATCTTTAACCAGCTTCGACCTCGTCAGCAATTTTGTTGAGAAAGCGTTTCTTGTCTGGCGCGAAATTCGCCTTTCAGCCATCGTTGTTCGGCGTGGTCGTTGCAAAACCTGGCTGAGTTCTTCTAGAGTATGATGTCATACGAGGTATCGGAGAGCCATTTCTGACGCTTTGTGGTCCTTGAGCCGGTGATTAGCTTGGCGGCCTAGCATGTTGCGTTCTTTATGACTGCCCATGCTGCATTTGGGTCATCTGGAAGGGTGACCGATGCACACAAGTTTCCTCTGACATCATCGTCGTATTTCTCTGCAACACTTGGGTTAGCTTCGAGAATCTGGATATTGTACCTAGGGGCCGTAAAAATTGTGAAGGGGTATATGGGCTGATGGAGTACCTGATCATCAACAAACGATGTCAGAATTTTCAGGGTCTTCAGCACCGCGAAAGACACGACAGGAAGTCACCTGATCGAGATTTCTCACAAAGATGTGGTAAGTTCTGGAAAGATGGCCTGGGTAAAATCCTTGGTCAAAAGTGGTACTTCTATGCAAGCGCCTGAAAGTTTAAACAATATTGGACTACCTGGCACCATCTCTTTGATATGCTTGACTGAATACCAGTATTGCAGATTTCAGATTTCAGATTATAGACTACAGAATAGACATATATTATGCTAAAAAGAGTATTGCTGGTTTTCTTGTTCGACTTGTTTCCAAAATTGGAATTCGTTGTGCTGTGATGTGTGTCTTCAGCACGTGTTTTATGTTAAAGTTTTCAACTTCCAATACGGCCACAACCTTGCTGCTTAAGAGGAGCTCAGTCAATACTCCTTGTCTACACGGCGTTATGACTAAGTGTTCTCGAGGTAAGGTATCTACCTCGGGTGCCGGAAGTTGCATGTTCCAATCACGGTGGAGACCGGGTTTTTTTCGACGCGGATCTTCTGGTAAAAATTCTCTATATCTGGGTAGTGAGGTTGGGCTCCAGTGTTCAGTGTCGAGCACGTTAAACGTTCCTTGGTCATTGGAAATCGAACAGAGTAGGCTTAACGACCGTTACACGGACAAAATTCAAATTAAAAATCTACATAAGTTATTTGTACCTTTCCCGATGTGGTTTGTTAAGTGCAGCTTTAGATGACGCACAACTGTCTGCGGGTCTATTTAGCTGCAGTGTTTGAGTCTATTAAGATGGACTCGATAATCGGTAGAAACCACCCTACAAGAAAACTGGTTGTATACGCTCTGTAGAGTCTTCTAAACCAGTATAAAGACTGTAAGTTTTAATTACTTCAAATGCGGTCACAGCCTGGCTTCTTTATATGGATCAGATCACGGACAAGCTTAGTTTTCTGCTTCCAATATACGGGCATTACCTTGTCGTTAAATATGGATCAGATCACGGACAAGCTTAGTTTTCTGCTTCTAATATACGGGCATTACCTTGTCGTTAAATATGGATCAGATCACGGACAAACTTAGTTTTCTGCTTCCAATATACGGGCATTACCTTGTCGTTAAATATGGATCAGATCACGGACAAGCTTGATTTTCTTCTAATATACGGGCATTACCTAGTCGTTAAATATGGATCAGATAACGGACAAGCTTAATTTTCTGCCAATATACGGGCATTACCTAGTCGTTAAATATGGATCATATAACGGACACGCTTAATTTTCTTCCAATATACGGGCATTACCTAGTCGTTAAATATGGATCAGATCACTGACAAGCTTAATTTTTTTCCAATATACGGGCATTACCTAGTCGTTAAATATGAGTCAGATCATGTGCCAGTTAAGGGTTGTAAGCCGCGCCCCTAACCACTGCCCAACATATGTGTCGGCTGGAGCGTATTTATAACTGTCGTAGAACTCGGCACCTATATCATAAAAAGCAATGGCTCTACCATAACGTTACTCAAACGCCCAAATAGGGTATTGTTAAAACTAGTTTTGAATGTCAGGAGCCGAGTTTAAACAGTACAGAATATTTAAGATTTTAAAAAACCCAAAATTCAAACGGACTTAATTTCTGACTTCACCTCTGATATCTGGCTACATTAAACTGATATTGTTTCTCTATATACCTCTTTTGCGTATTCTCTGCTTTCTTAAACATTTACATTTCTTGATTTCATTTATTTATGTGTGTTTAATTTTAATCTCATTTTAAAATATTTTCCAATTCTAGAAATCTCCTCTGTAATTCTCGACGGTTCAATTTACCCACATAAACATGCAACACGACCATTTTTCAAATGGGCGCTATATTTTGTTCGTCTTTCTTCTCATAACCTCTCTTTATTCCTATCTGTATTCCTCTCTCTTTCTTTGTATATCGCTGTATATATGTCTCTCTCTCTCTCTCGCTCTCTCTATCTCTTTGTTTGTTTATCTCAACACCAGCCCTCTACACAAACGCTGAATGTGTCCTTTAATTTCTCTGGTACTTTTGCAAGCATTCCCTGACAATACTCTTTCTTTCCCACCCCATCCCTCCCGGACCATAGCCACTAGCCACCTCACAACATATACTCACTCGACGTTATCGGTAGTGCCATAGGCGTACACTGGGGAAATGAGTGTACAGCCTTCCTCGCATAAAAGATTAAATGTATTAGGCAAATAACTGCGGCTCCCCCAACCCTTCACTCTCCAGCCTCAGCTCATTTCCCAATTCCCTGTATATCGTAACTCAAACCGTCTACGCCAGAGCGGAGTTGAAGCGCGTGCATCTACAGGCCATATTGATTGGCTACTGCGCTCTCACTGAATCTATCTAGAACTCAATATGTAGTGGTCTCACTCCACCACAACCCCCTCTTCCCCCCACCCACTCCACTCTTACAGTGTATTGCCAACCCTGAAACAGCCAGTCGCACTGCCAATTAATGTGCATTGTCTAAGCCCACCGAAGATTAGGTCTACATAGTGATGAGCTTGTTCTAAGTTTACTCAGCAACAAATGGTGCCTTCGAAGAACATGTTACTGTCGTTTCTGTTATATTGTTTTACCATACAACTACTTAATTGTGTTTAACTGTGTACTAAATCAGTTAATAAAAACCCCTGAGGTCCCCGTGGAGCACATGTCTTCAACAAATACGCGCCAAGTCGTTCTGTTCTGGTGCATCCGTTCCAGCACTGTTCACGTCTTTTTGGTTTTTTAAAATTTTTGTCTGGAGCGCTCTTCTGGCTTTTTTTATTTCTCTTACTTCTCTTGGCACATGGATTCCCTAACAGAGACTGTCTTGTAGTCTCTCAACTGATGTCCTTGATGTGTGTCCTAACCCCTTCTCACTTCGTCTTGCATTCATTGATATCTATATGTTTCTTTCCAACAGTTCCACATTTGTGAATGATTTTGTGCTATCCATGTTTCTCCATAGAGTAAACGATTTTTTATTTCAATTACTTTCGATTTCCATAATTGTTCCAAAACAATATGTTACTGGTACTTCCGTTGCGTCATTCACTATACCCCCTTGATTACGTGTTTGTGTTTGTATTCATTTGTTATAACTTATTTCCAGTTTCGATTTGAAGATATAGTCACAATTGTCCATTTACACCAATTTGCATTTTAGACAATTTCCTTGCGACCAACTGATTCTGGTCATATGCTCCTTAGTTTTCCCATTCTACTTTCCATGACGAGTTCCACTAGAGTGTGTACTGTTTGTGTTGTTGGATTGATTCCTGGCGTGTTTCCTTTTCGTCCCTACTGTCTCTCGTTTCCCTCCATTTATATTAGTTGTTGTCTTGCTCTCCTCTACAAGTTTGTGTTGGTTATTGCTCCTCTCTGTCTGGTCCGAAGTAACCGACGGAGATATAGTTTTCAAGCCATACAACAGGACACAATTGCACATCAATGTTGAACAGACAATCTATCATTTCCCAACGGCGCGTTGAGTTCCATATTTGTCGGTAGGATTGAAAAGGAACTGTCGTGACACTAAAAATCACTGTTTCTGAGACTGAAGACTGTCTAGACATTCGCCAACTAGCTAACGCAGATCGGACGTTTAGACATTGCAAGAAATTCAACAAAACAGTACAGCTATTTATATAATAAAGTGTTAGAAAGTATGCCTGCCCTGAGAAACGATTTCATACAGCTATTATGAGCTCGAGTCGTGTATGACATCCAATCATTAAGTAGCTCGCACAACATTATTGAAAGCTGTGTACGCAATTCTCGTTAATGTTTTTTGCAGTATTTACTAACAAGCTGTTTTGTTCCTTCATTTGTGTCTTGTGTCCCATGCTATAGTTTTCATGTAGGTCCAAATGTGAACTTGTGACATTATTTGTTCACCAATCTGTTATCATCTTGTCTCCTATTATCTATAATCTTTTCTTTATTTGTTTCCCGATTTCAATCTGCTTCATCATCAATTAACTACAGATGTCTATTCCAACGTTCTGAAATACTGTACATCGCCTGTAATTATCTGAATGTCTAGTAGTAATGTTTTGTCTAAATACCTATGGAGTTTATCATATAAGTTGTTCCTTGTAGCACCGTTTACATTGTGTATTGGAATAAACCATTGTATGCAGATTGTTCTTCTAAAGTTTTGATTGAGGTGTTGCTGTTATATTCCTAGTTTTATAATAGTTTACATTCAATTACTATTTTCTATTTTATTAGTGACATTTTGCTTGAGGTGTTGCTGTTATATTCCTGGTTAATAATAGTTTACATTCTATGGCTATTTCCTTGGCTATTTATGACACAATGAAGGAGACTTCATTTTGGGTGTTATTGTCTACATATCTTGCATAAAGTACCATTGAAAAATTGATCTGCACATTGTGGCATTTTTTATTAAATCTTGTAGCCCAAAGTCCAGCCAGGCTTATTTTGTATAACATCAGTTTTGTACATGGTTCATTAATACCTTGTTGCATATTCTCAAATTCTGTTTTACAATTTTTCCGTCGTAATCAGAAGATTTGTGGCGATCTGACCTACATTCCCATCATTCAACATATCTTCTAACTAGCATCAGTCGTCAACATTCTCTTCGATTTGTTCTAGTAGTTTCCATTTATGGAATTTAAAAACAAATAGAACTTTGCACACCATAACGCACAAGCTAGAGAACCATTGTATTTAAATTGTCTGGCATGCTTCCAAGTGAGAAGATAGGTTCGGATGAGTCTACCAGGCGTATAACGCTTTTACTGACATGGCTTAAGTAATTTTATGTGTGTTGCAAGTCTTCTATCACGCCAGTGCGATGTACACGAAACAGTTTTTACAATGAAGTGCGTATATATATATATATATATATATATATATATATATATATATATATATATATATATATGTATATATATATATATATATATATATATATATATATATATATTATATATATATATATATATGTATGGGTGCCTCAAAAGAATACCTTAACTTTGTTTTTCTTCCAAATTTATTACACAGTAGTGGCACGGATCTGTATTATTTTTCGACATAGTCTCCATTGCGTTCTATACAAGTAACTCAGCACCTACACAATGTTTGTGGATTCCTACAGCAAAAGATAAGTATCCTGGCATTGTGCTAACCATGGGCCATGTCGCTGTTTGAATTCTGTGGAACTGGAACACATAATGACTGATGTTGTGTGCTGAGTCCTAGCTGATGTCGAGAAGTCTATCACATATGTCACTTCATTTAGGAGCTTCCTACTCTGCTCGTGTACTTGCTGTACTGACAGGAATGCATCATCGTACTGAAACCGTATTGGTTCATAAACTTGGATATGTTTCATGCCTTTACTGCTAGAAAACAAAACTGGTAACATAACGCTGTTTCATTTTGAAGCATGCCCCAAATTGGGTGACCTGCAATGACGTCATGTGGCTTGTTTGCACCACGATACCACCTGCAGGACACTCTTGAAGTCCTTAGCACCAATACTGAATACTGCAGACATACACGACCATTTTTACGCTGTTTCGAATTTCTATGGCAACACAATTGTTTTAAAGTCTATGTGTGTTATTCTTCTTCTTCGGCGTTCGGCTTGAAAAGAACGCTGTGTCGTAGTTTACGGCTAACCTACGATATCTGTGTCGTAGTGTACGGCTAAGCTACGATATCTGTGTCGTAGTTTACGGCTAACCTACGATATCTGTGTCGTAGTGTACGGCTAAGCTACGATATCTGTGTCGTAGTTTACGGCTAACCTACGATATCTGTGTCGTAGTTTACGGCTAAGCTACGATATCTGTGTCGTAGTTTACGGCTAAGCTACGATATCTGTGTCGTATTTTACGGCTAAGCTACTATATCAGTGTCGTAGTTTACGGCTAAGCTACTATATCAGTGTCGTAGTTTACGGCTAAGCTACTATATCAGTGTCGTAGTTTACGGCTAAGCTACTATATCAGTGTCGTAGTTTACGGCTAAGCTACGATATCTGTGTCGTAGTTGACGGCTAAGCTACGATATCTGTGTCGTAGTTTACGGCTAAGCTACGATATCTGTGTCGTAGTTTACGGCTAAGCTACGATATATGTGTCGTAGTTTACGGCTAAGCTACGAAATCTGTGTCGTAGTTTACGGCTAAGCTACGATATCTGCGCCTCTTGGCCTCACGTCAGCTCATTCACTGTAGCATGTTCGGCATCCACGCATGTGTGTGTGTATGTATGTATGTATGTGTATATGTGTGTATGTGTGTATGTATGTGTGTATGTATGTATGTGTGTGTATGTATGTATGTGTATATGTATGTGTGTATGTGTGTATGTTTGTGTTTGTGTATGTATGTGTATATGTATGTATGTGTATATGTATGTGTGTATGTGTGTGTGTATGTGTGTATGTATGTATATATGTATGTATGTATGTATGTATGCATGTATATATGTATGTGTATGTATGTATGTGTGTGTAATGGGGTTGCTTTGTCGAGAGGGAAAGCACTTGCCTCTCAAAGCGATCAACGGAGACGATGCGAGTTCTAGTCCCGCAAGTTTCAAACGATACCTGGTCTCAATGGAGGGAGAACCAGAGTGCCAGCATCCTGAGTTACCTCCAGTCATCTTGACTTATGTCTTACCACTGGTCCAAGATAGGTCAGGACTAGATAGTGAGGTTGATGACCAGCACAGTTGCCTCTAAACTATAATTCAAAAACAGCGCAGATTACATTATCAAGACAAAAACCGTGTTTTGCTGTGACCTTTAACAAATGTTCCACTCCCACCATTATCTCGTTGTCAACTGCCCTGTGACCCTTATCCTCCATACTTACCTAAAACCGAGATCATAATGAACATTTTTGTTCGCATCGCTGTTACACACGTTGCAATGTACGGTTCTCCATCAATAGCGACTCTCTTGACGCCATTTTCAAGCTGGAAACACTAGTTCACTGTGTCAATTGTCATGATTGCTAGTCTCCCACTCCATCGTTCATCGATGAAGTTTTGTCTTCCGTTTTTTAATTTTGCTACTTATTTATACACTCTTCCCTGATGAATAACTGTCTCAATATTGAAACTTTCATTTTTCTGTAGTTTTCAGAAGTTTTCACACCCTCTGACGAAGGCAAAGGCCGCCGTCCATCGTATACGATGATGGCATACTCTATTTTGCTAGCACTATTTATTGGTAATGACTAACTGCGATACTTTTTTTATCCTCACTCTCTCGTCTCGAGCCGCCTGACCCAGTGGCAAGTCAAGAACAAGACGACTAGGGGGCAACTACGAGATGCAGGGGACTCCGCATCAAGCACCCGTCAAAAAGGCGGCAGAGTCCGGAGTCAAACCCATACTAACTGATCACGAGGCCGACGGCTTACTCACTTCGCCACGGAATCGCTCTGACGACAAAAAACAAATTAACGCCTCGATGTTTTCCCTTGGTGGAATTCAACAGTGGGACGGCCTTGTTGTGCGCCCTATTGCACATGCGTGTACTGCTAAATCGCCGCGATCTCTTCATGGAGCATTCCCAAAGGATCAGTTTGGGCGTGTCCTGAAATAAGATTTTTCGTTGTACATACTCCTTCATGCACATTATAATAAAATTCATGTTACTAAATAACTGTTCCACGTATATAGTAATGCGACGCATAGCACCCGTTATGACAACGCCCGTTTGCATATATATTCCTGGACTTAATAAGGTCCAAATAGAGTTTAGATACCTCCAACGAAGAATGAGGACGTAGAATACGTAATGCAAGCGCAGCGCATGCAACATCTTCCCGAACACAACATGTGTATCTCGTGTTTCTTGTATACAGTGCATACTAATTATGATGCCCAACAGAGAGTATATTACATGTATAAGTCTAATCTATAACGCAGCACACAAGTCTTGATAGTCGCAAAAACGCATATATTATTTGCTTATGTACGCAGTATACTGTAAATCTTATTGTTATTTTAATGGAAACATTCCCTACTTAGAAATACAAAGTATCAGTTATAACAATGTATGCTTCGAATCTTTCAGCGCGTTTTATCTTTATGTAATTTTCTTTCAAAAACATAATAAATATATATAAATAATGGTAGTGTATGGACACTCTTTAAAAGCAGACACACCTGTCGAGGATGAAGTGTTTGATAGTTTATTGTACGAGTTAATAGCTGATTTATTAAGTGTAGTAGTTCCTTTCTTGACTGATTTTTCTTCCGTTACAGTATGCCAGGTACCCATTTGCAGCTGGGCAACTGAAATCAGGAGTTACGTCCCAGACCTATGCCATAATACGCGAGTGCTCTACCCCTAGGAATATATATATATATATATATATATTATATATATGCATATACACACATATATTCATACATACTTCACTTGAGAGCAACTGCCTTATACTGGTTTAGAAGACTTTACAGATCCGTATCTATTTCTTTTGTTTCAATTTAATCAAGAAATAACTGTGCATTCTATCTACTTTTCAATGCATTAACTGTCAACCTCCTCCTTACCACCACCCCCCCCCCAACCTCCCTCCTCTACCGCCTTTTCCACTCAACCCCTTTTTACCTGTGGCAATGTATTCCAAACATGTACCACCATCTTACTAAATACTTTCGCTAATATATACTCTCATCATTCACACACCTACACACACACATACACAAACGTACACCCACATACACCCACACACATGTACACACATAAACCTACACACAAGTACACACATATACACCCACATGTACACATACATACACCCATACACATGTGCATACACATACACAAACACACATGTACACACACACACCCACACACATGTACCCATACATACACTCACACACATGTACACACACATGCAACCACACACATGTACAGACACATACACCCACACACATGTACACACACATACACCCACTCACATGTACACACATATTCACCCACATACATGTACACACACATACACCCACACACAGGTACACACATACACCCACATACATGTACACACACATACACCCACATACATGTACACACACATACACCCACTCACATGTACACACATATTCACCCACATACATGTACACACACATACACCCACTCACATGTACACACATATTCACCCACACACATGTACAGAAATATACACCCACACACATGTACACACATACACCCACACACACGTACACACATTATGTAAAGGGTATCTTGTTTTACCATTCCACGTTACTTATGCTTGTTTGTTATTCATTTTGCGTCACCCCAACCTAACATATTATTTGATATTGCTCTAGTTGTATATCGCTCATAAAAACCTTTTCTTTCTTTTCTCATTTGTCTTCTTGATCTTCTGCATGCTTTCTATATTGTGTTTTACATTGTTCACATTGCTCTACCTTTCTCGATCCCTCCCTCCCTCCTCGCTCTCTCTCTCTCTCTCTCTCTCTCTCCCTCCCTTCTGTCTCTCTCTCTATCTATTTCTCTCTCCCTCCGATTGTTTGTGTCCGAACTCGCTTTTTATCATTTTTTCGTCTCTCTCCCTTTTTTCAAGCCGTTAGTACAAACTGTCTTTCTACCTTTCAACCAAAGAAATTGACTGACTGAAATAAATTCAGTAATCACATCACAAAACATATATTCTCAACTAGCGCAATTAGTAGGTTTCCATTTCGGAATATGATTCCGAACCAAGCAATACCAGATGATTAAGCCGGCTATCATTCTCTTTGCGTGTACAATAGCGGATAATTTCGGAATGGTGTATCGGTAAACAAGATGAGGATATGCTAAGAGGTTCTTTGCATCGTTGAAGAGTGACGAAAAAGTCAACAAAGAAATGGCTATTTTAAATTTTACAGACTAATCTTTAAAATAAAAGCCCATAAAAAAAGCTCAAACATTGACTAGATGTGCTCTTCATGTGAAACTTCAAATCTACAAGTCTGCTCATAAAACTTACACAATGAAACGAATGTTGAATCATCGTGAGCTAAATATGTTCATGAAAAAGGGAACATTCTCTTCCCTCTCCTCCCTACTCTTTCCCAATTTCAAACATGCAAATAGACACGAACACACAAGGAAACGGACACGATCAAACAAGCAAACAGACACGATCAAACAAGCAAACAGACACGATTAAACAAGCAAACAGACACGATTAAACAAACACAATCAACCGAGATACGATCAAACAAACAAACAGAAACGATCAAACAGACACGATCAAGCAAACAAACAGACACGATCAAACAGACACGATCAAACAGATACGATAAAACAGACACGATAAAACAGACACAATCAAACAAGCAAACAGACACGACCAAACAAGGAAACAGACACGTTCAAACAGACAAAATAAAATAAACAAACAGACACGATTAAACAAACAAACAGACAGGATCAAACAGACACGATCAAACAGATACGATCAAACATTCACGATCAAACAGACACCATCAAACAGGCACAATCGAACAAACAAACAAACAGACACGATCAAGCAAACAAACAAACACGATTAAACAGACACAATCAAACAGACACGATTAAACAGACACGATCAAACAGACACGATCAAGCAAACAAACATACACGATCAAACAGACACGATCAAACAGACACAATCAAACAGACACGATCAAACAGACAATATCAAACAGACACGATTAAACAGGCAAGATCAAACAGACACGATCAAACAGACACAATCAAACAGACACGATCAAACAGGCAAGATCAAACAGACACGAGCAAACAGACAAGATCAAACAGACACGATCAAACAGACAAGATCAAACAGACACTATCAAACAGGCAACATCAAACAGACACGATCAAACAGACACGATCAAACAGACAAGATCAAGCAAACAAACAGACACGATCAAACAGATACGATCACACAGATACGATCAAACAGGCAAGATCAAACAGACACGATCAAACAGACACGATCAAGCAAACAAACAGACACGATCAAACAGATACGATTAAACAGGCAAGATCAAACAGACACGATTAAACAGGCAAGATCAAACAGACACGATCAAACAGACACGATCAAACAGACAGAATCAAACAGACACGACCAAACAGGCAAGATCAAACAGACACGATCAAACAGACAAGATCAAACAGACAAGATCAAGCAAACAAACAGACACGATCAAACAGATACGATCTAACAGATACGATCAAGCAGGCAAGATCAAACAGACACGATTAAACAGACACGATCAAGCAAACAAACAGACACGATCAAACAGATACGATCAAACAGATACGATTAAACAGGCAAGATCAAACAGACACGATCAAACAGACACGATCAAACAGACAGAATCAAACAGACACGATCAAACAGGCACGATCAAACAGACACGATCAAGCAAACAAGGAGACACGATCAAACAGACATGATCAAACAGGCACGATCAAACAGGTAAACAGACACGATCAAACAGACACGATCAATGAGACAAACAGACACAATAAAACAGACACGTTCAAACTGACACGATCAAACAGACACGATCAAACAGGCAAACAGACACGATCGAATAGACACGATAAATCAGGCAAACAGACATGATCAAACAAGCAAACAGACACGCTCATACAGGCAAACAGACACCATAAAACAGGGAAACAGACACGATCATACACGATCAAACAAGGCAAACAGACAAGATCTGCCAACAGGCTTACAGACATGATGAAACAAGCAAACATACACGATCAAACAAGCAAACAGACACGATCAAACAGACACGACCAAACACGCAAACAGAAACGATCAAACAAGCAAACAGACACGATCAAACACGTAAACAGACACGATCAAACAGACCCGATTAAACTGACAAGATCAAACAAGCAAACGGACACGACCAAACAAGCAATTAGACATGATCAAACAAGCAAACAGAAACGATCAAACAGACACGACCAAACAAGCAAAAAGACCTGATCAAACAAGCAAACACACGATCAAACAGACACGACCAAACAAGCAAACAGACATGATCAAACAAGCAAACAAACATGATCCGCCCAGGAAATGTTGATTCAGATGTGCTGGCACTTAGTTTACAGCTGATTCAGTAGTAGTGGTAAGAATTATTGCAGCCTTGACCTTTCAACACGTCAATTGTAGGTATGCAAAAATATAAGAAAATAGCGCGGCTATATACTGTAAATTTTCTCCACGTATCCTTACATTGTTTGCTTAATAAAAATAACCAACAAAAACATTATAAGTACTCGATGAAAAGACAGTTCAACTTGATAACTGACAAGTAAGAATATTTGCTAGAGTGTTTGTGTGAGTAAACATTATGTTTTTGTGTGTTTCAGAACTCTCACAAATCGATAAAAGCCACATAAATGTCAGATGTACTACGGGCAGCCAAGAATCAAATGAAGAAATGTTAATGACAAAGTTGTCACGAAGTAGCTATAAAAGTAAAATGAAGGCTATTTAGAAGTGTGGACCAATGAAACACAGCGACTGCAATAAAGGTCGTGGACAAAACAATAAGTAGGGAAAGATAAGTGACACGATTACTGGGAACAAGGCGAGTATCTATGATTTGGTTTCTCGAATCGGTAGTCTCGGTACCTCATGGTTCTATCAAAGGTCTCTAGAACCTCAGGGATCAGTGATGAATATCTGGAAACTCTGGACATTTCTGAAACCTTAGGATTCATCTAGAGGTCTCTAGGAGTTTATCGAGGAGTGATCGTTGGGGTATCAAGAGACTAGGAAACTACATATCAAATAAATATCATCTATCAACGATCATTATGAGTTATATTAGTTATTACTCCATTTGTACTCTGACGGACGCGGTCGGGAGCTTGGTCAAGATGCGTCACGTCTGACCTCGTTAACCAGTGTCGCTGGGAAATTGACTTTACAAGGTTTATCCACCTTCCTCTCGGTCGTATTAAATAGTTTTCTAGCGCATCTGCCTTAGGTTAAATCAACAATGCACCATTTAGATAGCGAATACCGGGCTAGGCTGTCGCCATACATCTGCCATCTAACAACAAAATATTCATATAGACGTGACAACTCCGATTCGAGCTTGTTTATTCCACATGAGCACTATTGTTGCCCGCTGCTCATCATCTGGAAATCTTTGGTTCCCCCCAAGTATTGTCTTTGGCCACAAGCATATGCCTGTCCAGATGCTTGGATTCCCTTGGCAGGAATGCCGCATGCACGCTGACTTAATCTCTCAATTCTTTTACCCTCCTGAATCAGCATTTTTTTAAAAAAATTTTCGTTCGCCTTATTTCTCTATTCCCCAAAGGCGGGTGTGCGTTGCACTGTGTTTTATTTTGCGCCTGTCGGCCCAGTGCATCCGACTTCAGCATGCATTTTATGCAAGGGTCTGCTTCCTCCTGCATTTTCTAAGGGTTTGCTTCCCCGGGGTAACGGCTGGTGCTGTGATAGGGATCGAGCCCAGCGCTTTCGGGTTGTGAGCCGTGCCACTTAACCACTAGGCCACGCCGTCCCCTCTGAATCAGTATGATCTTCCCTGTGTGTTCCGTGTGTTGTAATACAAATGGCATTTCAGTCATAGATCAGATACAAATATTGCTACATAATTACGTCTATTTATAATTTACTAAAGCAACAAATTACTTTGGTTTGTTAGCTTAATAACTGACATGCAACTATTCGTAAATTCGGACAATTATTTAAAGTGGTACTTTATGATTCAGAAGTAGGAAGCGGACTCTGATGTAGGGTGTAGACAAGTTCGTGTTCGACGGGTAAGAATACGTGTCTCCCGATCTGATGGATACGGGTTTAAACCAGGGTAAAATGTTAATTTTTTTCTCCATATTTCTGTATTGATATCAAAACTAATTTTCAAAATGTGCAGTGACTGCGAGGAAAACAGTCTTTATTCTTCTGTCACCTAGGGGTGAAAGTCTGTTTCACAATTCCAACGCACCAGTTTCAAATCCCACCGTGTCCAGTTTGGCAGACACATGATTGTTATAGTTGCCTTTCGCCCCTACACGTAATGGTACCCTACTATATTTCCTTGTTAGGACACGATTCTTTTATCATCATTCCATGTTAGGGCACGTTTATTTGATCATCTTTCCTTAGGACACGATTTTTTGATCATCTTTCCATGTTGGGGCACGATTCTTTGATCATCTTTCCATGTTAGGGCACGATTCTTTGATCATCTTTCCATGTTAGGGCACGATTCTTTGATCATCTTTCCTTAGGACACGATTCTTTGATCATCTTTCCTCGTTAGGGAACGATTCTTTGATCATCTTTGCATGTTAGGGCACGATTATTTGATCATCTTTCCATGTTAGGGCACGATTTTTTGATCATCTGTCCATGTTAGGGAATGATTCTTTGATCCTCTTTCCTTGTTAGGGAACGATTCTTTGATCATCTTTCCTAGTTAGGGAACGATTCTTTGATCATCTTTCCTTGTTAGGGAATGATTCTTTGATCATCTTTCCTTGTTAGAGAACAATCTTTGATCATCTTTCCTTGTTAGGAAACGATTCTTTGATCATATGTCCATGTTAGGGCACGATTCTTTTATCATCTTTCCTTGTTAGGGCACGATTCTCTGATCATCTTTCCTTGTTAGGGAACGATTCTTTGATCATCTTTCCTTGTTAGGGCACGATTATTTGATCATCTTTTCGTGTTAGGACACGATTCTTTGATCATCTGACCATGTTAGGATACGATTCTTTTATCATCTTTCATTGTTAGGCACGATTCTTTTATCAATTTTCATTGTTAGGGCACGATTCTTTGATCATCATACCATGATAGGGCACGTTTATTTGATCATCTTTCCTTAGGACACGATTTTTTGATCATCTTTCCTTGTTAGGGAACGATTCTTTGATCATCTTTCCTTGTTAGGGAACGATTCTTTGATCATCTTTCCTTGTTAGAGAACAATCTTTGATCATCTTTCCTTAGGACACGATTCTTTGATCATCTTTCCTCGTTAGGGAACGATTCTTTGATCATCTTTGCATGTTAGGGCACGATTCTTTGATCATCTTTCCATGTTAGGGCACGATTCTTTGATCATCTGTCCATGTTAGGGAACGATTCTTTGATCCTCTTTCCTTGTTAGGGAACGATTCTTTGATCATCTTTCCTAGTTAGGGAACGATTCTTTGATCATCTTTCCTTGTTAGGGAACGATTCTTTGATCATCTTTCCTTGTTAGAGAACAATCTTTGATCATCTTTCCTTGTTAGGGAACGATTCTTTGATCATCTTTCCTTGTTAGGGAACGATTCTTTGATCATCTTTCCTTGTTAGGGATCGATTCTTTGATCATCTTTCCTTGTTAGGAAACGATTCTTTGATCATATGTCCATGTTAGGGCACGATTCTTTTATCATCTTTCCTTGTTAGGGAACGATTCTTTGATCATCTTTCCTTGTTAGAGAACAATCTTTGATCATCTTTCCTTAGGACACGATTCTTTGATCATCTTTCCTCGTTAGGGAACGATTCTTTGATCATCTTTGCATGTTAGGGCACGATTCTTTGATCATCTTTCCATGTTAGGGCACGATTCTTTGATCATCTGTCCATGTTAGGGAACGATTCTTTGATCCTCTTTCCTTGTTAGGGAACGATTCTTTGATCATCTTTCCTAGTTAGGGAACGATTCTTTGATCATCTTTCCTTGTTAGGGAACGATTCTTTGATCATCTTTCCTTGTTAGAGAATAATCTTTGATCATCTTTCCTTGTTAGGGAACGATTCTTTGATCATCTTTCCTTGTTAGGGAACGATTCTTTGATCATCTTTCCTTGTTAGGGATCGATTCTTTGATCATCTTTCCTTGTTAGGAAACGATTCTTTGATCATATGTCCATGTTAGGGCACGATTCTTTTATCATCTTTCCTTGTTAGGGCACGATTCTCTGATCATCTTTCCTTGTTAGGGAACGATTCTTTGATCATCTTTCCTTGTTAGGGCACGATTATTTGATCATCTTTTCGTGTTAGGACACGATTCTTTGATCATCTGACCATGTTAGGATACGATTCTTTTATCATCTTTCATTGTTAGGGCACGATTCTTTGATCAATTTTCATTGTTAGGGCACGATTCTTTGATCATCATACCATGACAGGACACGATTCTTTGATCATCTTTCCATGGTAAGGCTCGATTCTTTGATCATCTTTCCTTGTTAGTGCATGATTATTTGATCCAGATGAACCTTATTCCTGTTTTCGTGTGTTTGTCTATGATGTATACTAATGATAAGAATATTATGAACAATATTGGTGATACTTCACATCCATGTTGTTGTTGTTGTTGTTGTTGTTGCTGAATGCCCACTATGAGTAACTTTACCATTAGCGACCCTGAAAAGGGCGCTGTGGCGGGTTGCAGAAGATTTCTTCATAACCTCACATCTGGTGAAGGCGGACTTGCTTCATCCAGGCGGTTGTGCTATGCTTACCTTCAACTGTTTGTCGCTCACTACTACAGGGTTCACATCAATACCCCATCTAGTTTGCCAGTCTGTTATAAAACAACCTATAACCAGTGATATTTGCATGGAAGTGAGGTTGGGTTCTTGGTCAGTATATTTTACCTGAGCCTAGCATAATAGATGAAAATGTTTTGTCTGACGAGACGTTAATCTCCACTCTCCACACATAAGTGGCGAACGCCGACATAACCACAGCTTGTTTGTGAGTTGATATGGCCTGCGTATGAAGCTGTGTGTGACCTTTGGTTACCATTTACTAGTATGGTGTGTAAACGTCAAGGGCGTGTGTCTGTGTACGCTCGTGCGTCTTTGTTATCACCTGGTTGCTCATTGTGTGTAGGTAAGTCCGGAGAAAAATTTCATTTTTACGTAAATCGGCCTTGATCAATACAACAAATGTTCATCAGTTGTTGGTTCTTCCTAAATCTTCAAATGTTATTAAATGTGAACGACTGAGATTCGTCAGATGGCTGTCTGAGTGAAGGTGGAGGTCTGGGGAGCTATCCTTGGTGGAGATACCGAATGTGTAGGTCATAATGGTGTTTAGCTAATATTCAAACGATAACTTTTAAAACTGAAATGGATAAGGGCTTATTCTCGAGAGTCCACATGTTGAGAGAGAAAGGCGATTGAAAGAAGAAAAGGAAGTTAAGTTTGTGCATTTCTAAAACATACGAGTTCGTGCCATCCAGAAGTTACATGTGTTTGTGCAAATATTTTCGACTTATCGTCGAATCCTGGACTCATATCTTTGCACAGTTCGTCTCTGATACGCCGGGCAGTGGCCACGCCTTTTTTGAACATTTAACGCTCTAAACCCTCTAGGGATTGACTTTTATCTATCACACGGACTCTTAAATCGATGGCACAAATGTCGTTTTCACTGAAAACTAACGGCTGACCCAAGCGTCTGTTAGATTCGGGACATCACGATCGTGTGCCTGAGAGTCTCCGTCATCAAAATGTTCCCGAGTGTCTCACCAGTAAAACCAATGTACGCAAAGGTAAAATAGTCATATAACACAATGCGATCGAGGATAACGTGTTGAATATATTTGTGTATCTATCTCTCAAACGTTTCAGGTATGAAGTTAGCATTCTTTTCCTCGCTGCTTTGATATCCCTATCTGTACGTTGGATAATCATTTACAGCTACGTAGACATGTGCGCATCGAGACCTAGGATTGACACGCTATCTTTGCCACCAGTGGCAAGCGCTCTAACATCGTACGCACAAATTGTTTATTCTTGTTTATTCACAAGCTCTTAGTGTCCTCCCTTCAATGCCATATCACATATCAACACGAGGTAACAACATACGTGGACGTGACTGATAACATATGATCACATCCACTGGGTATGTAAGCCTCATAAACTGACCATATGGACATGTTTTTGTTATTGCATTAGTTTATTGTTCATATTCGCTTCTGGGGAACTAAAAGTAAAGACAAGCCCATAACACACGTTTATGTCAGGTATGAAGGATTAGCTTCTTCACTCAACTAGAACAAACGTTGATGTCAGGTATGAAGAACTAGCTACTTCACTGAACTAGAACAAACGCTGATGTCAGGTATGAAGAACTAGCTACTTCACTGAACTAGAACAAACGCTGATGTCAGGTATGAAGAACTAGCTACTTCATTGAACTAGAACAAACGCTTATGTCAGGTATAAAGTATTAGCTACTTCACTCAACCAGAACAAACGCTTATGTCAGGTTAGAAGGATTAGCTACTTCACTGAACTAGAACAAACGCTTATGTCAGGTATGAAGGATCAGATATTTCACTCAACAAGAACAAACGCTTATGTCAGGTATGAAGGATCAGATATTTCACTCAACTAGAACACACGCTTATGTCAGGTATGAAGGATCAGATATTTCACTCAACTAGAACAAACGGCTATGTCAGGAATGAAGGATCAGATATTTCACTGAACTAGAACAAACGCTTATGTCAGGTATGAAGGATCAGATATTTCCCTAAACTAGAACAAACGCTTATGTCAGGTATGAAGGATCAGATATTTCACTCAACTAGAACAAACGCTTATGTCAGGTATGAAGGATCAGATATTTCACTCAACTAGAACAAACGCCTATGTCAGGTATGAAGGATCAGATATTTCACTCAACTAGAACAAACGCCTATGTCAGGTATGAAGGATCAGATACTTCACTGAACTAGAACAAACGCTGATGTCAGGTATAAAGGATTAACTACTTTCCTGAACTAGTCTTCAGACTTGTTTATGAAATGGTGTGGTAAATTCCCTTCATCGCCGTCTTTCCTTCCTTTAGAGCTAGCCATGTACCCATTTACAGCTGGATCTATTTGATCATGTCGAGATCAGGATCGAACGCAGTACCTTTGTTGTTCGCAGCAAGTGCTGACCACTCTGTTAATCTGATGCTCTTTAAACTAGATGCGTCGTCAAATCAGATGTTCTTTGGTAAAGGCGAAGTGATACAGTTTCAATCCGACAAAAACTAGTGAGCAAATAATCGAAATTCTAATGATTATCTCTAATGCTACGAAGTTTCCTGGCGCCCTATAGTGGCTGATACAGGTTCGTACATATGTTTCACAATAATCGACTAATAAATAATTAATTCTGCGACATAAGTACATGTATACTGAATCGTGATAAAATAGGTGTTTTTTTACATCTCTTTTTATACGTTCGAATAACGCATAGCACGATTTTTAAAATGTGAATAACTACACATATGATGATCTCAAATGAATAAATACTCTGAGTTGTGCAACTGCACAATAATTTTATCATAATTTTATCACATTGAATGCATATTTCAATTATAGCCATTATATGCTTATTCTAATTCACTATTTAGTATGCTGAATGATAAAATAAGTATTATTGTTTTTTTAATTGCAATACAATACAACAAAAATTCATGTCCCTGATGTCAAGCTGGTAAACAAAAATTCATAAATTCCACACAAAATATTGTCCATCTATGTATGAAGATGGGGATCAAGATGCTGAGCAGCGAATGAGCTGCAGTAGTCAGCGACTCATATCTGATTGCTAGCATCAGGGCCAGCGAACCAAAGCTGTCAAGACCCTTCTACACCTCCACGCGGTGATCTAGGATACAAGGCTGCAGCAGGGCATAGTGCCTAAGGAGAAGGGATCGAAGAGGGGTACTAAAAAATGCTTGCTGAAGTCGGATGTGTTGGATCGAAAGGTGCAAATATCGCAGTCAAGCTGTAAACTACGACACAACGCATTCCGTTCTTGGACTACATTCTGCTACTTAAGCCCTTTCAGGGTTTGGTAGCGGGATATTGAGAATGAACGCAGAAAAAGAAGAAGAAGAAGTATGAAGATGACCGCCTAATTTCTTCTGTCGTCGTTAGTGTAAATATATTTGTGTATTTCATGGTCACAATAATAACTGAGTGGGACATAATCGTTGTCCTGACTTTCATCGATTATAAAATAAAGATTTTATTTTCAACTGCTTTACTTTCAATGTCAGAATTACTATGCTTGCCATGATTCAACACTTTTTCATCAGACATGCACGTTTTTATTAAAGATCGTGCCTTGTCGGCCGTTTAAAATGTTTTTATCACCGCTACCAGATGGTTGATAATTCATACTGTCTTTGTTTGCAACGCAAACACTCAAAGAAAATTGATCAAAATTAGGAAGAATCGTATTCCACACGCCTCTTTAGCACGGAAAATTGAATTTGAAATGGGAATTAGTTCTTTTAAGGAAACTTAAAAATGTTTAAGTTAGGCAAAGAAACAAAAGATGTTATTTAAAGTGGTTAAACGAAGGCTACTGAAAATTATGTCTTTTAAAGTGGCTAGACGTATTGAAAGAGTTTCTGTCAACTATGCCAGCAGTCCGCACCAAAAAGGGTAGTGGTGCAGTGGGTCCATCTCACTGCAACATCCAAGGCAACGAGGAGGCAGACAGACTGGCAAAAGAAGGTGCAAAACTACCACAACCAGATACTAGTATGACATACGAAGAGTCAAAACGAGTTATTAGAGCTACATACATGACCAAATGGGAAACCGAACATACTGGCCACACAAAAAACGATGCCTATTACCAGTTGAACAGAAGAGAGCAGGTCGTGGTCTTCAGACTTCGCAGTGGCCACAATAGACTGAGGTACCACCTATTCAACAAATTGAAGATAGGTGGCACGGACGAATGCCCGTGTGGTACCGGGAAAATGACCGCTGAGCATTTACTGCAAAACTGCCCGACATCAGAAAGAGCAGATGTGGCCATCACCAGTGGCAACACTAGCTAAGCTCTATGGCACTGTCGACAGCCTCAGGATGTCCGCTGCCTTTTTCGAAAAAAATAATGGTACTGTCTGACTGCGTACGATGAAGAAGATGAAGAAGTATTGAAAGAGTTTGCTGAAGACATCAGTGCTTAAACTATATATGTCATAGCGGTCAGTTCGACAATTATGGATGGAATAGAGGCATGCTGGAAGAAGCATAAGTTCTTCTCTTGCTTCTTGTGGATGGTTATCTGTAGAATTTTCAAACGAGATGGTAAATATTTCTTAACTCTAGCAGATCATAATTTAGTCAAGTGCCAAATAAACAAATAATGAACTATGATATCGTGAATTGTAAATGCGACTATTAGCGACAACGATAACAAAGATGATGGATATCCACTTTAGAAAAACACGAGTGATCGACTCCAAATTAAGCACAGACATCATCAACGTGACATCGATTTCCAACAGTGTATTGATATTTCTGGCAGGGCTGTAAGACACGAAGTGGTTTCTATGTAGTTTAAACCAAATATGTATGTCAAAGCAAGGAATTATGTGCGTTTTCAGATCGACATCTACTTTATGCATTAAAAAATTGAAATAACAATGTGCAAATACATTGTGGGAATCACGCAGGCATATGATAAGTTTCACACAGAAAGCATATCAAACAAAAGTATAGAAAGAGATAGAGGACAACAGAGACAGACAGTATAAGGGGGGAGAATAACCATTTTCAAATGGATTTATTGATTAGTCTTCTTCACTACGAGTGAATCAGTGCATGACGTCTATACGTGTTCTGTGCTTGTGCATTTACAAAGGCGGTTTTGTTCAAATGGCTACATTTTAGATGAAACGTAGACCCATTGGATAGCTAACTTGAGTTGCCTTTTACGACATTCTCGGAAGGTGGTTATAGTGGGCCTATTCTTGGCAACGTAGATACCTTATTGTGGGTAAAAAGGTAAAGCTCAGTTCCATGGCAACAATTGTCGTGGGGGAAATATATAACTCTTATCTGCATGTACTAAGCCGCAGCCATTGTGAGGTCACGTGGTCAGTCCCCTTCCTTGCTGTTTTTAGCTTCCCTAGCTCCCGCGTAGCGCAGTGGTAAGCGAGCTGGCATCGCATGTGAGTGGTCCTGAATACATTCCCCAGTTGAGTGGGACATGTTTTTTCTGACCGCACGGCTCTCGGATCGACCCAGTTGTAAATGGGTACCGGTTCAGTCCGGGAAGTAAAAGCGGCGAGTGAGAGGAGAAGGCTACCGTCCTCATATAGCCGAGCCTTTGAAATGTGAGATCGCTTACATCCCACACCCCTTACTCAGATGGCAGGTACCCATTTACAACTGTGTCGTTCTATCAGTCAGTAATGTCGAACTCCTGACACACTGTAATCCCAGTATAGTTAAGTATAGGTACCCACAGATATTGAGGAGAACCAATTAAAATAACATAAAGGGAAGTAATAAACGTTCCCTAATCGAACCTGGTCCGTCCATAGGAAAAGGCGCATGATTGATGCAGATAAGATGTCCTCATGAAAAATGTGAGAAGAAAATGTCCAGAGGAAATAGCTACCGCCTCAAAACTAGAGCCGACGAAGTGCTAGCTAATTTCCAGTGGGAGATAAGGGGCGATAAATGACGGTGGACATTTCTCTAGACACATAAAAATAACTGCCTGCGATTCTCTCCCGTGTGTAATGCGGCGGATCTTCGTCACCACTCTGTCGTGACTGCCCATTTCTGACCACACGTTCTCTTTACTCTTCCCCCGCCTTTGTTTATATTGCTGCCGGGAGATATGAATGATTTCACATCTTGTAGGAGTGTGTCTTTAACACAATATGACTGTCGTTAGTTGCATTTATTCTCATAATCTTTGGCGGTTTTGCCTTGATGTATCATCAGTCTAAATTTCACTGACTTCTCAGGAAGTATATTTATTTTCCTATGCATCTGATTGCAATTATGTAACAGTCAAGTCATCGGCAAATTCCCGATAATCAAGCTGTTTTGTCAATTTCTATTGCATTTCTGTTTTGTTTGTTAACGTTACTGTCTTGTTAATCAAGTCAATAGCTGTCAGAAAAAGAAGCGACGTTAAGAGACATCCCAGGTCAACACCAGTTCTTATCCCAAATAGATTCAGATATCTGACTTTCACCTAGAAGTCTGCATTTCATATCTTCATCGTTTCTCTCAATTATGATAATGAAGTTCATGGACACGTGTTAGTGCATCCTCATGACTGCAATCGTCACCCGCCCTGGTTTTATATGAGCCGTTAGGACTTTGTCAAATTTCACAAAATCTGGCAGCCACTGCCTATGTACGATATTTTTTTTCTGTAATCAAAGGAAAAAATAAAACTACTAGTGCTTACTGTTGATTTCGGAGAATTCAATTTCTGGTATTAATAAATATTAATGAGTTAATTTGATTGTTTAAAGAATTACGAATTACTTTATGTTGGCCTCCAATGTGACGTCAGGTTCAAGGATAGTTAAGGATACTTGAGCTGCAGCTGCTGTAGCCAATCAAAACATGGATTCCAACATTTTGTTTAAAATTGCACGCAAGCAGCACCATTGTCCACAACTTCCAGTATTGAAGGGAATGACTTTGCAAGTTTTTAATACGCAAATGTATTATATTTAACTAAATTGATATCTTGTAGCATATTGCGATTCATTATTTTAGTTTTGTTTTGTTATAATTGTGTTCGCGTTCTAAATTATTAAGAGAACATACTTGAAGAAGAGGAAAGAAGATAGTAAGATAGTGAACGTTGTGTAATTCGTGCAGAAGGACATCCCTGTTTGTTTGGTCTGCTTTGAAACTATTTCCGTTGCAGAAAATTTACAACCTGTAAGTGTATTATGAGTATAATACCAAGCAAGCCTGTAACAGCAATTGTAAAGGTCAAGTGAGAAGAAATCAGACATAACATTCGAGAAAGAGTATATCTGCTAAACGGACATTTTGCCACAAACAAAAATACTGAAGTTTACAGCATTGTTCAGGCATGATTTATTGTCGGCGAAAAGAATTCCAAACAATATTGTGAAGGAGAATTTAGCAAAGACTGTCCCAGTTCTGTCATTTAAGCACTGTATCCTAAAACAACAAGGACATCAGACATATAAGTATTTCTCGTTGGACTGTGACGAGATATATCGACAGAATGACATATGACATATAAATAAACTTCAAACAGTTCGCCTCACAATTTGAAGCGTTTTAAATTGCTCTAGACGAAGGTACAAACGTCACATAAACCGCTCTGTAAGCTATATTTGTCCGTAAAATGGAAAAATAAATTCAGATGCATGGAGGAATTGCTTCCTCTTCAACTAAAAAATATTCTACAATGACAGAAAACATTTTCTAGGAAGTAAATAATTTAATTATAAATTAGACTTTTAAGTCTGAGAAGCTGAACGGGATATTGCCGACGGTGCTCCGTCAATGATTTGGTCAAACATGCGCTGTGGCTAAATTTAGATCAGAGTTATCTGACATGATCATCAATACAGAAGTTTGTGTGCCCTTTATTGCATTTGACAAAAACAAAAAGTGCGTGTCAAATAAATCAAATGTGCCGATACCATAGTTTTCTGCATACATTTCCATTACCTAAATTAAGAGCACTAAATCACCGGAAGACGTTCTGGATGATGTTCAATCCAAGCACGAAGCCCACACATTTTTCTGTCAAGTGCGTTGGTTAAGTTAAAAGAAGATGTTGGTGCGCTTTTATGATTTGAAAGATGAGGTATCTTATTAATGGTTGGTTAGTTATTGGCTTGGCTTCGTTCATTCTCAATCTCACGCCACCAAACCCTGAAAGGGCTTAAGTAGCAGAATGTAGTCCAGAGAAAGGAATGTGTTGTGTCGTAGTTTACAGCTTGACTGCGATATTTGCACCTTTCGGTCCAACACCTACTTCAGCAAGGAATTTTTTTAGTACTGGGTTAGTATTCCCTCTTCGATCCTTTCTACTTAGCCAGTCTGCCCTGCTGCAACCTGTTATCCGGCATCACCGCGTGGAGGTGTAGAAGGGTCTTGGCAGCTCTGATTCGCTGGCCCTGACGCCAGCAGTCAGCTATGGGTCACTGACCACTGCAGTTCATGCGCTGCTCAGCATCTGACATCCCCGGTTGGTTATTGATTCAGTGGCCTGTGGGATTTTGCCCTTAGGCCAAATTCCATATAGTGGAATAGGTAAGTGTTTGCGAGCTGTTGTTTAGTCCCGTACAAAGTGTTCCATTTGTCTAGCCTTGGAGGAGGAACCTATTTCCTAACACCGTCAACTGTCGAATATTCAAAAAGATGGTCCTTAACAGTTTCAAAGGGATTTGTGCACAGCAAGCACTCTGGAGTATGTTCTGGTTGGATTCTGTTCAAGTGACTGTTAAGATGTATGTGTTGAGTGCGAAGTCGAAAAATAGTGCTCTGGTTTCTACTTTTCAGGAGGTTGATGTCGTCTTTGGGATTTGGTATGACATTATGTTTGTAAATCTCCCTCAAAATATTTCCCATTGCCCATCTTTTCGGCCAAACCTCTTTGTTCGCGGTCTTCAGTTGTTGTTTGACTGTCTGTATGATTGTTGGTGTGTATTGTTGTTCTTGACTTGATCCCTTCTTAGCCAGTCTGTCTGTCTTGTCATTGCCAGGTGTATTTTAGTGATCAAGGATAAATTGCATAACTATGCTGACTTCATGGGAAGTTGATTAGCATCTAGGGATATTTGGATAAGTTCAGGAGTACAGTACAATTGCGACCATCTTCCGGAACTTGAAAGTCAGATAATGAGTCTGTAAAGATTATGATACTTTGGACTTCTGATGGAAAAGCATCAACAACAGTCCTTAGAGCTACTTCTAGTGATGTTATTTCTGTCTCATAATTTGATCCTGTCTCCCTAACAGGCATCAAATAGCTCATCAGATGTTCTGTCTGGATACTCTATGTAAACACCATATCCGCGTTAATAGTACCTTAAAAGCAGACTCATCAGTATAGACATGTATCCATTCTTCTTGGTAGGTGTCAATCGTTATATGTGAAGCTCTCATAAGACTTACTGGATAACACTTCTTGTTGAATTATCTGTTAGTTTTATTTGAATTTCTGGCATTTTTAGACATGTATGCGGTGGTAAATTTCTTGTTTCCCTCTGTGTTTTTAAAAATCTTTTGTCTGCAAGTTGATATTCTTAATTTTGATGACCCGTTCCTCAGCGTAACTGCTGGTTCTAACTTCGTCTCTAGCGGACCCTTTCTTGGGCCACGGAAGTCCAGTGCGTGTTAAGTACTCCTCTAGAGACATTTCCGATGTTGTAGCGTACACAATGGAGTCTGACCAACGCATTGGAGGTTTTCCCAGCAGAATGCTGCCCCCGTGCTCCATCGACCATCGTTTCGTCGCAACATGGGACTTGCCCATCTATGTTTTGTCTTGTCTGCATGGATTACCGCATCATTTACCAGGGACAGTCGTCTTATGTTAGAATTATGGAGACTTTGCATACGTTGGATCAGGAGAGTGATTCTTTCAAGGGCGGCCTGGGTCACTCTCTATTTGTCCTCTAGTGATTTTGTTAGTGTCCAGGTCTTGACACAGTAAAACATCGCAGGGAGTAGAGTGGAATTGAAGAGGGGAGGGGGGGGGGAGGGCTCGTAGGTCTTGGTAATGACAACCGTCCAGGACCGTGTTAATAGACGAGAAGACTGCCCAACCCGAGCGGGTACGTCTTATCAGTTTAGGTTCCCGGTTATTCTCCATATTGAGAACCCCACCCCAAGCCCTCCCCCCCTCCTTTACCAATACAAATATTCTTGTTGACATCCTCGAATCGTACCGCGCCAAAGAAGACTGCATCACAAGTGGAGAAGCGATTGCGCATCCCTTGGATCTTCGAGACATTCATCTCCAGTCTCGCTTTCCTGGCGTCTCCATCGAGTAGCTGCATCATTTGGTTGGATTATGTAACTGATGAGCACAATGTAATTGGCAAATCGAAGGTGATTGAAGGATCTGCCGTCAATACGGATGCCAAAGGTGTAACAATTGTATCGACTGAGGACTTATTCCAAACATGTAGAGAAGAGGTTCGGTGAGATAGGATCCCCCTGGTGGACTCCCTTCTGAATTGGTAGCACAATTGAATGCTGGAAGGGACGAAATGTGGAAGTACAGTTCGGATAACTGTTGGCGAAATTTCGAATGTACCCAGAATCTACACCTTATTCCAATAGTGAACCACACACAAAATGTGGTTCTGGTAGGTAATAAATATTATAAATCTTACTGACTTGGTGTATGATTTCCTTTTGCTTAACCCCCTGAATTTGTTGTAATTTTTCTACAAGATGCATATTCTGAAGGATTTATGTCATTCTTTCTGATCTCTGGTCAAGCAAAACTTACTGATCAGACATGTTAGTCAGAGACAGGTAAAACGTCCTGAACAGACAAGTTAGTCAGTCAAGCAAGACTTCCTGATCAGACCTCTTAGTCAAGCAAGACTTCCTGATCAGACCTGTTAGTCAGTCAGGTAAAACTTCCTGATCAGACATGTTAGTCACAATCAGATAAAACATACAGGTCAGACATGTTAGTGAGAGTCAAGCAAAAGATACTGGTCAGACATATCAGTCAGTCAGGTAAAACTTCCTGATTATGTTAGTCAGGTAAAACATACTGATCCGACATGTTAGTCAAAGTCAGGTAAAACATACTGATCAGACATGTTAGTCAGAGTCAGGTAAAAAATACTGATCAGACATGTTAGTCAGAGTCAGATAAAACATACTGATCAGACATGTTAGTCAGAGTCAGGTAAAACATACTGATCAGACATGTTAGTGAGAGTAACAATATTCCGACCAAGGCCCCAACCTCACATCCTCGCAGTTCTCCCCGGAAACTGACTGTTTGAAGATAGACTGGCTGACGAGGTAGGGATTGACTTGATCCCCATGGTAAGGAGCGACTCACAAATGAAGCCAAGCATAGTACAACCGCCTGGTGGACCTCATTCCTGTCATCATCAACAAGTTCGGGATGTGAGAAAAGCTACTGCCACTTAAACTCCCTTTCAGGGCCCACTAAAGAATAAAGTTACTCTTTGTGGGTATTCAACAACTAATTGAACGGAAAAAGAACTCAGCACTGAAGACAAAATAAAGGGGATGTTTCGCTAACTGTCTTTTGTAAGAAATATTTTCTAGGGGACAAGTATTCGAAAACGAACAGCAAAAAGCTCGAAAAATAATAACGTTTTTTAGAAGTCGTTACAACTGTGACCCCCTTATATTATATAATGAAGTTCGTTAAATCTGAAACTAGGACTAGAGTAACTGATTCACATCTAGAAACAAAGTTGCGTGTTGCAACTTCAGTTATTTCCATGAACATTGACGGCCTTGTAGGAGACGTGAATTTCCAATCATACCGCTCAAATGATCAATCTGGCTTAAGCTAACTTAATTTGTTTTAGTAAATCAAACTTTAAAAAATTATTACAGTCGATCGACCTGTAAATTTGTACCAGTTATACGGCTTCTTAGTCCTTAGTCGACGTCTACTTCTATAGGGCCGCATTTCCCTGTGCTGGTCCAAGTTCTGACGTCTGCTGGATCATGGCCTCTGGATGTAGCCTGGGGAAGGATTTCCTGCTTACCTAGCTAGGCTCGAGCAGATTATTACTCCACTGCGTTGGGACAGGTGCCGCAGAGGGTGTTAATCGATGTGCGACCCCATCTTAATAGACTCAAACACTTGAACAGAGTAAATCCGCAGCTTATAAGGTGATATCTATGCTGCTTTAAGCACCTAACAATCATCAGTGTTATGCCATGTCACACAGTAAGTCGCCACTTATGACATGCTCTCTGTGGGATAGCGGTACCATTCTTGCTCTTGCCATACACAAAGATCATGATGGACAACTCGGCATACGACTAGGACAGTAGAAGGCATCGAGAGAAGTAACTGGCTACCCCTACCTCATACAGGTTGTGGCTTACTATACTGAAGTCTCTAACTTCATACAAGCTGTGACTTACTATACTGAAGTCTCTAACTTCATACAAGCTGTGACTTACTATACTCTAACTTCATACAAGCTGTGACTTACTATACTGAAGTTTCTAACTTCATACAAGCTGTGACTTACTATACTGAAGTCTCTAACTTCATACAAGCTGTGACTTACTATACTCTAACTTCATACAAGCTGTGACTTACTATACTGAAGTTTCTAACTTCATACAAGCTGTGACTTACTATACTGAAGTCTCTAACAATTTAATTACCTGACAGTTGTGTAACTACTATGTTACAAACCCTTACTTTACTTATTCAACAAAATATACATTCAATAAAAACAAAACACAACTGAGTAAAGCTCACATGGAATGTACATGTTACTGTTACTCTAGTTTTACATGTTATACTAATTGAATAACGAAAACCAAATATAACAACAATTGAATAAAAGTTAACAGGTTTTTGTGTATCACACAAGTCCCAATATCTTTACATTTTAAAATGACATCAAACGGTATTGTCTGCCTATTTACTGATAACATAGTTCATTATCGTCTGGCTGCCATGCTTTCTATCCCATATTATAATAGCAACCCTTAGGAACCAACAGGAGCCTTCTTCTTTCTTCGTCGTCTTTTGTTCTCAAGCTCCGGTCACCAAAAGTGAACAATACTTAAACGTAATTTATAGAATAGTTTTAACATTGAAGAATATATGTAGACAATAATAACGAAATACGTAGTCAAGGTCACTTGTATTAATATTATTAATTATGAATGTGTTTGAAACATCAGAGAAATTGTATCGGAGGGCTACAATTTAAAACATTTTCTTTCTTAATTTACCGCAAACAAAATCATGAATGATATCCTTCCACGAAATGCTGCGAAGCTTATCGCTTTCAGTGCACATGAATCTAAGTGCAGACATATTTTGTTGAGACATTGCTGCTCTCTTTTAATTGTATATTCTCATTATCCGTGAAAATTAACTTTTATCCTGAGCAATTTGCTTCCATCAGGCATAAGAATGGTCGTAATATTGCTTCCAAATTGGGGAAAAATTAATTATCTTTTCTTGGAAGATTATTTTATTATCAGATCTTTATGGCAAGTGTGTTTTTTTGTGTGGATTCATACACGCACGTGTACAGTTTGAAATGTTTGAAGGCTCATGAGGATTCATATGCTCTACACGGTAGCTTGTTAAGCTTATGCCATTACTGATCACACACTACTAGCCCCACATTACTGATCACACATTACTAGCCCCCCATTACTGATCACACACTACTAGCCCCATAATACAGATCACACACTACTAACCCCACAATACAGATCACACACTACTAGCCCCACAATACAGATCACACACTACTAGCCCCACAATACAGATCACACACTACTAGCCCCACAATACAGATCACACACTACTAGCCCCACAATACAGATCACACACTACTAGCCCCACAATACAGATCACACACTACTAGCCCCACAATACTGATCACACACTACTACCCCCACAATACAGATCACACATTACTAGCCCCACAATACAGATCGCACACTACTAACCACACATTACTAACCATATATCACTTACTACACACTACGTATAACTAATTACTGACCTCGCAGTACTCATCACGCATCACTAACCACACATCACTCATCACGCATTACTGACCACCCAGTGCTCATTACTGACCACACAGTACTCACTACTGACCACGCAGTACTCATCACGCATTACTAACCACACATCACTCATCACGCATTACTGACCATCCAGTGCTCATTAATGACCACACAGGACTCACTACTGACCACGCAGTACTCATGACGCCTTACTAAACACGGAGTACTCATTACTAACCACGCAGCACTCATCACGCATTACTGACCACGGAGTACTCATCACGCATTACTGACCACGCAGTACTTATCACTCATTACTTACCACGAAGTACTCATCACGCATTACTGACCAAGCAGTACTCATTACTGACCACGCATTACTCATCACGCATTACTGACCACGAATTACTTACAATGTACTGCTCATCACGCTGTACTGATTACGCATTACCACATTCTTTGTACGCATTACTACATTATTTGTACGCATTACATCTGTTAGTACATTCATTGTAGGAATAAGAAAGTTATTTCGACAAATCGTTCGTTCAACATCTCTTTCTAGCTCGTCGGCAGTTTTCCGTAGAATTGTCTAGATAGCGATGTTCTGTCAACTATTGCGCAATTCTAATGGATGTCTTCCTTAGGAAGTACCGACTTAACAATTGACTCTGATTTCGGGAATTATAAATTTGGCTGAAAGCTATAACAGTGAGAATGACAATGGATTGCAGTGTCAGTAAGAGCACAATCATTGGCATAACAGCGAACTCTAACAATTCATTATCTATGCACGACAATGAAACAAAGCATTTTCTGCGTAATTGAAACTAATTCTGTTTGTCAAAACGAGGAATTACGCGATTTTTCAAATATCCTTCTCTTTGATGCATCTTAAAACGAAAAACGCAGGTGGACAACATGTGGAAAACACGAACACATTTGATGAGCTTCATTAAGATAATAAACCAAACAGAAGTACAGAAACAGATAAATAGAACAAGGCAAAGACAGACATTTACAGGGTGAGAAAACCCATTTTATATTGATTGATTGATTCGTGCTTTCATTTCTATCAGAGCAGAGCCGCCACTACAGCTGGCCTATTTATATGGATCAGTATTCTGCAATGTTTAATATAATCAGCTGGCCCTTGCCGCTATCCGGACATTTAGACACAGCCGTGCGGCAGAACCGGATCGTATCCCGTCGGAGCTGTTGAAACACGCAATCGACCACATCAGAGCTGTCCTCCATCACCTATACCTGCAGGTATTGAGGCCGGAGCACGTCCGGGCATACTGGCGCGAATTAATCATTGTCCCCCTGTACAAAGTCAAAGGAAGTAGCTAAGACTGCAATAATTATACATTTAACATTATTCTAGGAACCGGGGAAGGTGTTTGCCAACTTGCTACTGGCTACGCGCAAGTCACTTCTAAGCATTTAACAACATCCGCAACAGTCTGGCTTCGCCATCGGCTATACTACCATGGAGGATATCCGTGCTCTGCGTCCCTTCGCAGAACGGCACCACGTCTTCGATCACTATTTTTGTGCTGCATACAAGCACTTAATGTCTGCCTTCAACTCGGTTGATAGGTGGCCTTTATGAAAAGCCCTTCAGGGAATAGGCCCCCCCCCCCCCGACCTCCCGTTAAACCTGATGAAGGAGCTACACGTGGACACGGATGACCGAATCGGATTGTGTGGCTCTCTATCTCTCTCTTACAAATTCCCCGCTACTTTCAGTGTCAGACAGGGCTGTGTTCTTGCCTCCGATCTATTTTTCTGAGCCGTTGGCTGGCTTATTCACCTCCCCAACGCACACAAAGAGGGTTTGGCTATCGACCAGACAAACGTCAACCAACTCTCATACGCGGACGACATACTACCGTTCGACACAGCCAGCTCTGAACTGCAACACTATGTAGAAATCCTAGCAAGCAATAAGCCCTTTGTGTGCCTTTCTACAGCCTGGGTCAAAGCGAAAGTTCATAATCTCATTTTTGATACAGTACTCCAGGGCATTGAAGTTCAAGGCCACACGGCGGAGGGCATCAACGAATTCACCTATCTCAGCAGCAGGATCTCATCTAATGGGAGCAGGGGTCCCGATATGTCAAGGCAGATCAGATTAGCTGCGTCCACTATGCACGACTTCCGACGTGTATGGAGTAGCGGCAATATTTTCGTTGGAACAAAAATCCTCGTTTGTCAGTCATGCGTAGTTTCAGTCCTCCTTTACGACGTCAAAACCTGGACACTGTAGAAAAAAGATATATCAAGACTAGAGGCAGCCAGTGGCGTATCCTTGGCATGCGATGAGCATGACTACATCCTCAACGCAGAGTTTTCTGGTAAAACATACCTCTACCCAAACTCGGAAATACTGAACAACCGTTGTCTCCTTGTTTGGTGATGTCATACGACAAGATCAGGAAACTCAAGCCCACACGATGCTTCACAAATCGTTCCTTAGCGCCGAAGAATTCCTCTGACAGGCTGGAGGGGCAGAAGAGGTCGTTCCCGCATAGTATGGCTTCGACATAGAACAGCCTTCCACTCCACTCTTGACGAGTTCAGGAACCGTGATGCAGCAATGAGGCATGGATGTGGACGCAGTGGCCTAATACGCCTAAGAGAATTTATTATTTAATAGTCCTGAATAAACACGTTGTGGAGACCACACACAACTATTTTTAGTAGTCTTCAATGACATTCAAAGACTAACTTGCATCAAGAGCTCATGCAGGTCTCTGGTCCACGATCAAGAGGCAGACCACGACGTCGATGAATTGAACTCTCAGTTCCATAGTTGTGACCTAACTGAGAAGCCTTCTATTGCACTACAACCCAGAGGACTCTTTCTCAAGTATGCTTCGGGATGAAATAAGGGTCATGTAACCTACTGAAGAGTAAACTGATCTCAGCAAGTAATAACAACACGCAATAGACACACACACATACATGCACACACACACACACACACACACACATATATAATATAAATATAAATGCTTTAAGTATGTACCCACTGCAGATAAAGAGGACATCCAAATAAGAGAATAGAAAGTGAAGTAATAATCATTTTTTTCTAATCGAACCTGGCGCGTCCATAGGAAGAGGGTCTAGCTTATTACAGACAAAATGTTGTCATGCAAAATATGAGAAGAAAATGTCCCATAAAATAGATGGCATCTCAATTCTAGTTGTGATCAAGTGCTTGCTAATTTCCAGTGGGTGATAAGGGGCGATAAATGACGAGAGCACTTCTCTAGATAAACACGTAAAAATAACTGCTTGCGTTTCTCTCCATTGTGTTATATAACTGAGTGCCGCCATTACCTTGACGTGATCACATCTCACCGACCACCCATTGGTGACTTCACCTTACAGATTAAACATCACTTCCACACGCTGCTGACCTCACCTTAGAGACTATACACTACTTCTCATACATTGGTGACCTCACCTTACAGATTAAAAACCACTACCCACACGCTGCTGACCTCACCTTAGAGACTATACACTACTTCTCACACATTGGTGAGTTTATCCTTCACACTTTTCGGTTCACATCACCTTTAGTGTACCATCATTTGTCCATGGCCACCCAAGCCAGAAAATAATCCAACTTAATAGTTACAGTACGTGGTTGATGTGGTTAGGTTGGTTAACTGAAATAAATTAATGAAACACGTATTTCAAACTCACAAACTGTTTATGTTAACAAATTAATAAGTGCATACATTTAATTAAATTACATTTTCACTCCTACATCTCTCTCATGTAGCATGTCTTTTGTAGAACGTCGCTCCCATCACAGTCTGTCTGAATGAAACTCGTTCCCTTGCCAAAACTCCAGCTTCCGCCACTGTCATACTCAGGCACTCCTGGATATCTTGGTGCCATCGTCTTCTTGGTCTACCCCTTCCTCTTTTGCCTGGCACCATACCTTCCATCACCGTCCTCTCAAGACCGTTGTGTCTCTTGATGTGACCAAAGTATTTGCATTTTCTAGCCAAAATGGAATTGATAAACCAGTTCTCCTCTATGCTCAACTCTTGCCGAATGTCTACATTTGTTCTTTTCTCTGTCCAGGGTATTCTGAGGATCTTTCTGTACCATTTTGACTCGAAGGATTCGATTCTCTGTCTAGAAGTTTTGGTAATCGTCCATGATTCACAGCCATAAGCTGCCACAGGAAAAACACATGCTCTCAAGACTTTTACTTTTATCGTTTTGTTGGTGCCCTGCCATAATTTTTTCAGGCTGTTCAGTCTCTGCATTGCCATAGGTAGTATTCTTCTGATTTCTTTCGAGCAGTCACCATTTTTGTCGATTCTGGAGCCCAGATATTCAAAATGTGTAACCTGGTCTATTTCCTCACCACCCACTGTAAATTTATGCTGACATTGGTAATTGTTCATCATACGTCGCTTGTTATTAATGTTAAATGAAAACGTATTCAATTTTAGAAAGATAAAGAAGAACTTTTAAAAAGTTGACTTGATCCCAACGCAATTCAGTTGGTTCCACCGTCAATAAAAGATTGAGACAAAGAAGGCTTTATATACAGACATAAAGCACCGAGAAAGTTCGATAAATAACTAGCTAGAATTAGAACAATCTAGTCACTAAGCTCACATTGATGCACTGAACTGGTTGCTAACTTTGAGCGACGTCCTTATTAACATTTTCCATACATTTACCTCCACGATCCCTCCCCCTTACCGGAACCGATACCAAAGACAAAGCTAAATCACGCTTTTGATCTCAGAGACTTGCCGACCGTAGACAAATTTGTGGTCGACTCAGTTTCTGATTTTCAAAGATGCCGACCCGCACTGTCATCGAATTTATGAGTTGGTTCTGAACACGTTTGCAACTAAACACGATCAAAGATTTTAGGACATCGTTACCATTTCTTCAGCAATCGGCTAAATGTCCTTAGATGTCCTTCCGATCATGGCATCAACACATGGATGGTTCTATTCTAAGACTACAAAGACTAAGTCTGGTCATTTCAATTACAATTTTGGAATGTTTCGTGACACCCCAGTAAACCACCCACGCCACACCAGGAGGCTGGAGCTCACAGTTTGAGAACCATTGTAAAACCAATTGGGAAAACATGTCAGAAGAGTGAAATTGGAAGAAATAAACGTTAATGATCACATTGACATTTTACTGCACATTTACTTGATTAAGCTATATTTTTATAAATGAACTTAGGCCCTGCGCATGCGCGTTCTTCAAATGTTACTGCTTCATTTTGTTTCTTCTTTTTCGTCGTTCGTTCTCAAACTCCCGCTACCAAGCCTTGAACGTTATCAAACTCCCGCTACCAAGCCTTGAACGTTATCAAACTCCCGCTACCAAGATCTGAACGTTATCAAACTCCCGCTACCAAGCCTTGAACGTTATCAAACTCCCGCTACCAAGCCTTGAACGTTATCAAACTCCCGCTACCATGCCCTGAACGTTCTCAAACTCCCGCTATCAAGCCCTGATCGTTCTCAAACTCCCGCAACTAAGCTCTGATCGTTATCAAACTCCCGCAACTAAGCCCTGAACGTTATCAAACTCCCGCTACCAGCCCTGAACGTTATCAAACTCCCGCTACCATGCCCTGAACGTTATCAAACTCCTGCTACCAAGCCCTGAACGTTATCAAACTCCCGCTACCAGCCCTGAACGTTCTCAAACTCCCGCTACCAGCTGAAGCCTGACAGCTGCCTGAAAATCAGGACTTTATCTCTTCTTGGCAGAATGTAGTAGTTTGCTTCTGTGTTCAAAATAACAAATTTTATCCAATTTAACCAATTTTATCTCTGATAACTTGTGATAACCAAGTTATCACAGTTGCTTGATCTTAAACCTACTTACTTTAGAACAAAAACATTTTCTCAATAACGGATGTCTTTGCAAAAAGTTAATGGGAAACTTGTAACGAAAATATAAATAATGTGATTAGAACTTCAGCTCGAAGTAAATATGCACCGCATTAACACGTTAAATATAAAATACATCAAATCAAATAAATACTCTAGGAACAATATTTACTATAAATCATCTTCTTCTTCACTGTCACGCGTAAACTTGAATTTGTTCGAAGAAAGCAGCGGTCATCCTGAGGCTGTCGACACTGCCATAGAGCTTGTCTAGTGAGTGTTGGTACTAGTGATGTGCTTTCTCTGATCCTCGTATGTCTGGCATTTTTGCAGCAGATGTTCAGGGCTAATTTTCACTGTACCATAGGTGCATTCATCAGTAGCACATATCTTCCGTTTTTTGAATATTTGGTACCTCAGTATGTTATGGCCTGTGCGGATTTGAAGACCACCACCTACTAATTTCTTCTGTTCAACTGGTAATAAGTATCATTTTTGTGTGTGTAGCCAGTATGCTCTGTTTCCCATTTGGCCATGTATCTGACCCTATTAAACTTTTTTGGACTTTTCGTAGATCACACTAGAAACCTGTTGCGGTAACCTTCCACCTTTTTTAGCCAGTCTGTCTGCCTCCTCGTTGCCCTGAATATTACAGTGGGACGGAACCCACTGTACCACTACTCTTTTGGGTGTGGACTGCTGGCATAGTTGACAGAGTACAGAGTCATTTAGTTCTGTATTTGTGTGGCTTTTTAGTGCTGTAACGACGGACAAGGCATCTGTAAATAAGACTATATGGTTTTCATGGCTTTTTCTTGTCAGTATGGCTTCTACTGAATCCTTCAATGATTCTGCTCTGAAATAACTTGAGAATTTTCCAGTTACTACTGACAAAGTTATCTTTCTACCATTTGTTAGGCCCAGGAATACCCCTCCCCCTCCATTTTCTGTCGCCTTTGTGGCAGAACCGTCAGTGCATGCATGGGTCCTGTCTGTGCTTGGGTAGTTTTTCTTTATATACTTCAGGGTTATGTCTCTTCTTTCTTTTTCAGTCTGGTTATTCTTGTATTCGATACCTGGTATATTTTCTATCACCTTTGAAAAGATCTGCTTCCAGATGGGTTTGCGTACAGTAGGGGTTGGACTTTGGGGATGATATGGCGTTCAGGGGTCTCATCTCATCTTTTTTTGTGTGTCTATTTCTACAAAGTTTCTTCTCTTTAGTCTGCCTTTTCAAAATCCATTTAGTCTCTGGTAAATTGAATGGTCTATCGATCATTGATTGCAGATTTGTAATCTTTTGAAGTTCTAGAATTGCGTCGATTTCATGCCTCCTGTTATAATTCTGTTTACTAGAAATGAATATTAGCGAATAGTTTTGTTCTTTTAAATTGCTATCATGTACGGTTAAAAACAGAAAACCAAACCATTACATCTTAAATTTCATTATTTCGTATGGTAACAGGAAGCCACGATGTACACAACCTGAGTGATGGTATAAATAACTGTCCAATTTACAAAAAGAGGAATACTTATTCTTAATTATTACTGTCAGTCTTTTCGTTCGTAATGCCGCCGAAAAAAGTAACACTCCCAAAATTAGACTGCCCTAGAGCAGCTCTGGAACCACAGATCTAGTATTGGCCCACTCTTATCGGTAGTTGCCTCGCCTGTATGCTAATGCATGCTCAAATTTGAAGTGGAATGTATACAGTGTAAATGAGTTGAGCCCGCTGGTTTCATGTTTGCCTTCTTGGTGCATGTGTCTGTGTTTCATTGATTTGTACATGTAGCGTGTGTTTCACAGACAGAGGTGTTAGAGCTCGTTGTGGTACAAGGATCAGCGAATAGTGAACATTTATTAAATGTTATTTATAAAGATCCGACAACACAACATTCAGGGAAGACGCATAGGTGATCGAATACTCTCAGCAATTAGCATTGGCTTCTCATCACTCGTTGATTGTACACACTCTTTTTCAGTTCTCTCATTTGTAGTTTCCTATTTCACCCACGCCTTATTTCACAACCCTGGCCTCTGGATGATAGTTCACCGTGTGAACTGTAATTATCTAACAGGAAGTCATTGATCCATTTTAGCACGCACCCCTACCCATATAAATTGCTCTACCAAGTGTTCTTGCAGGTCAGTATGTCAACTCTGTCATTGTTATGTCAATCTATCATTGTTATACCAACTCTATCATCATTGTTATGCCAACTCTATCATTGTTATAGCAACTTTATCATTGTTATACCAAATCTTTCATTGTTATGCCAACTCTATAAATGTTATGCTAACTCTATCATTGTTATACCAACTCTATCATTGTTATACCAACTCTATCATTGTTATACCAACTCTATCATTGTTATACCAACTCTATCATTGTTATACCAACTCTATCATTGTTATACCAACTCTATCATTGTTATACCAACTCTATCATTGTTATGCCAACTCTATCATTGTTATACCAACTCTATCATTGTTATACCAACTCTATCATTGTTATGCTAACTCTATCATTGATATGCCAATCCAATTATTGTTATGTCATCTCTATCAATGTTCTTTCCACTCTATCACTGCTATGTCAATATACCATTGTTTTGTCAAGTCTATCATTGCCGTGTCAACTATATCATTTGTATCTCAATCTACTATTGGTATGCAAACTTTATAAAGGATAAGTCAACTCTATCATTGTCATGTCAACTCTATCCATGCTATCTGAACTATGTATAACCAATAGCATGACCATAACAGGCTTTTCAACTTTATAGACCTTCGTCTTTGACGTCCTACATGGAATTTCAATTCCAATTCAATAATCTCCTTTATTACGATTTGCTTCGAATGTACATGTACTGTATAATTTGTTTGAATGTTTCTGCAGAAAGGAAAGAAAATACTTCTTACCTTGAGATGTAGAGGTCTACCAGAGAAAACGCCCGGCTGTTCTATCCGCAGTTTTTTGCCTGCTCTGGTCCCTGTTCAGTACTCGACCTCTCAGGAACTGTGTTGTGTTGTCTTCCCATCGTACCTGGGGACATCCTGGTGGTCTGGATCCGTGGCTCCTGGCCTCCCATGATTGCTGCTGCACCCGGTTCTCTCTCTGTGTACATACATGGTAAAATCACCGCATTTTAGACGGATGCATTCGGGCACACAGCGATCGGGCATCAAAATTGTGTCCCTTCTTGTCACTTAGGCCACCTTTCTGAAGTGCCTATTCTATGAGGATTGCACCATCCTTTTTTTAAATCATGATAATTGTCCACAACTCACATCCACATCACAAGACCGGTACATATGTGGACCAGTAAACATCCTTTTTTGGTTTTTTTCTTGTGTTTTCTTAGCCGTGTTATCCTATTGCTGTCTTTCGTGCGGCGTTATCTTCTGTGATGTCCCTTATGGTCTAATACAGATCCAAGATATTTGAATTGGCTATTCAATTGGCTGCTTTTCCAGGCTGTATAATATTTTGTTCTTCTCTTGCGAGCATTATGGATATTGTTATGGATCTGCTGATGGACATTTCTCTCCTCTCTTGCGACCATGGTGGCTTTTGTAATGGAGCTGCTGACGGACATTTCTCTCCTCTCTTGCGATCATAGTGGCTTTTGTAATGGAGCTGCTGACGGACATTTCTCTCCTCTCTTGCGACCACGATGGTTTCTGTAATGGAGCGTCTTATGACAATTCATTTACTCTCCAACTCTTTCTTTCTCACTTACAAGTTGGTCTGAAGAAGTATCTCCGACTTTGTAACCAGAACTACGCCATCTGCACATGCCAGCTCCCATACATATGTGCAGTACCCCACTGCGTATGTTTGTACTTGTGCGTACTACAATCAGATTGCTAGCATATTTTTTCATGGCAGTTCCATTTCATGTTTTCATTTCTTTTGTTGGGAAATTTTTAAAGACGGGCTATGTTACTTGGTATTATCATTGTTGTCTTTTGCCTTTTAATAAAGATGAACAACTTACTTTAATGAGGGGAAGCTTAGACGCGCAAATAAGTACACGTGATGGAGACCTGAAACAAACCGACCTGACTAGAAAACATAACAAAATTGATGTGTTTGTTTAGGAGTACTGTGATTACATATCTGGCAAAGATGGGGCCATAACTGGCTGCGAGTCTACATTTCTGTTTTGGATCATTATGGATGCCGCTGGACCACGGATTTGCCCGGAATTCACACTAGTCGACGACTTACACTTGTGTTCACGGTTGTTGTTGTTTTCCGTCTGGACTTGTTATTTCGTTCTTTTTTTGTGATTTCTTCCATCCGTTTATCCTGGTCTGGACGCCGGCTGAATGTCACTACGCTTATACCTGTGACGTATTTCACGGGTTAGTTCTGCCGGATCACCTTCACGAATTTGGCGTGTGGGAATTTTAGTTGCTACTATGATGTGCTGAATACAGCTGGGGAGAGATGCCAGACTCACTCACACGCTGAGTGTTGTCCATGCGACCTCTTGTGGTTATCGAAAAGGCACGACAAACTGCGTTAGATGCCATCCCACCTTTCTACCCTGCAGGTTACATGTTTACGGAAAGGCTTCGGTGGTAACCCTGAGGCAAAATCTGCATCCTATGCTATCTCCAGTCGTCTCGATGAATGTCTTGCCACTGGCAAAAGGTAGCTTAGGCTCTGTGAGTGAGGTTTACAAAAGGCGCAGTTTCTTCCTCACTTTAATCCAAATGACCGCGCAAGTCACCCATTTCAGCGGACACAGCAAGAGATACGATTGTCCACACGGCTGAACAAAGAGAGTGGTCTTCATCACTTGTGATGGATGAACATCATGGACACAGCAAGAGATACGACTGTCCACACGGCTGAACAAAGAGAGTGGTCTTCATCACTTGTGATGGATGAACATCATGGACACAGCAAGAGATACGACTGTCCACACGGCTGAACAAAGAGAGTGGTCTTCATCACTTGTGATGGATGAACATCATGGACACAGCAAGAGATACGACTGTCCACACGGCTGAACAAAGAGAGTGGTCTTCATCACTTGTGATGGATGAACGTCATGGACACAGCAAGAGATACGACTGTCCACACGGCTGAACAAAGAGAGTGGTCTTCATCACTTGTGATGGATGAACATCATGGACACAGCAAGAGATACGACTGTCCACACGGCTGAACAAAGAGAGTGGTCTTCATCACTTGTGATGGATGAACATCATGGACACAGCAAGAGATACGACTGTCCACACGGCTGAACAAAGAGAGTGGTCTTCATCACTTGTGATGGATGAACATCATGGACACAGCAAGAGATACGACTGTCCACACGGCTGAACAAAGAGAGTGGTCTTCATCACTTGTGATGGATGAACGTCATGGACACAGCAAGAGATACGACTGTCCACACGGCTGAACAAAGAGAGTGGTCTTCATCACTTGTGATGGATGAACATCATGGACACAGCAAGAGATACGACTGTCCACACGGCTGAACAAAGAGAGTGGTCTTCATCACTTGTGATGGATGAACATCATGGACACAGCAAGAGATTCGACTGTCCACACGGCTGAACAAAGAGAGTGGTCTTCATCACTTGTGATGGATGAACATCATGGACACAGCAGGAGATTCGACTGTCCCCACGGCTGAACAAAGAGAGTGGTCTTCATCACTTGTGATGGATGAACATCATGGACACAGCAAGAGATACGACTGTCCACACGGCTGAACAAAGAGAATGGTCTTCATCACTTGTGACGGATGAACATCATGGACACAGCAAGAGATACGACTGTCCCCACGGCTGAACAAAGAGAGTGGTCTTCATCACTTGTGATGGACAACTATTACTGTGAGTAATGTTTGCTACATTAGATAATGGCATCATCTATGAGCTAAGATTTCTTATTTTCAGCGACCTTTTTCACGTTCTCTTCTGAGGATGTGATATTTCGAATTCTAACAAATTGAGATGGCATAGAACGCGAGTGCCCTAAATATGCAATTATGTAAACATAATTGTCTTGGCTGCAGCCAATCTAGCGACGAAGATCCTGACATATACTCACTCACAACTCATCATTATGCAGATTTATATAACATTATACCCAACATTTACACACACACAAACTGTAACAAAGATGGGAAGGGAAATTCAAAATGAAACAACTTTATAAAAGTTGTAGAAATATTCGTTATATCACAAACAGCTCTCTAACAAACTGAAGGCAAAGAACATCAAATTGATGGATAATACTGCACGCGGGTGGAAAAACGCCCCCCAACTCTATTTCACTGGACACGGCAAGTGTGTAATATAACTAATCTGAATATTGCTGCGGCGCAAATGTATGTCTGGCGTGAGTGCCAGCTCTGCTTGCTCCGGGCTCACGCATACGAAGGCAGATATAGAAATCTATCGCCAGAGTGCTGGTACCTCACGTCCGTAGCCTCACTTAATGCCGCAAAGCATTCTCCAGGTCACGGACATCGGCAGCTCCAACATGATTACGGAGACATTGAAATCCGCTGACCCTGGCTGCAGCATATTGGATTTCTAATGCTTCATTAAGCACTTCGGTCGATGATTATTCCATATATAATCTGAATAGTTTCACCTCTTGCACGGAAAGCGCCACGATATTGCAGAGTTACCCACCCATCACGACAGTTCAGGGATAGGCAGACTTCAAGGCATATCACGTGAGGAACAACCTTTATTACTTTTATATTTTTTCAGCATGATATTTTCATGTGCTTGTGCAAGACTTTTCTGTGTAGAGTATTCAAATGACGAAATACCACTGTAGGTTAATTCAGTATTGTATAGGCTGTAAAAGAAGGTTAATGTGGAATACCAGTATGCGTAACTTTACTAAACCTCCGCACTCAAAATGCCTATAAAATGTAACCGATGTTTATTTTCACCGAATGTTCAGTCTGTGGTTAGAATAGCTGTATAGTTGGTGTCGACCTGTAAGTATTGATTTGTACGAAAATATACTCACTTTGCATTTATTAATCAAAGACACGTGACGGTGCGGAACTCTTTCGTTTCTGAAACGATACGTGACGTCATCTGAGATGAAGTCATTTTGTAGGAGAAAACAATGTCGCAGAACTCATATCAATAATTAAGCTTATCGATACATGTGCTTGCATAAGTGGGGTTAAACTAGTGGTACTTTTTGAAGATATTGAGCAGAGAGTCAGAGAGAGAGAGAGAGAGAGAGAGAGAGACAAGATGATGACAGAGGCGTCATTTGTGATGATCATTTGCTAATGTATGTATCATGTTCTATGCTAGGAGTTGTGGGGCCATGGATGCGTCTACTATGTCTATTTTGCCCATATATTTTGTGTGTGCCTGTATCTTGTTTTTGCTTTGCGATTGTGCTCTGCTTTATTAGGAGCAATCTATCTATCTATCTATCTATCTATCTATCTATCTATCTATCTATCTATCTATCTATCTGTCTGTCTGTCTGTCTGTCTGTCTGTCTGTCTGTCTGTCTGTCTGTCTGTCTGCCTGTCTGCCTGTCTGCCTGCCTGTCTGTCTGTCTGTCTGTCTGTCTGTCTATCTCTCTCTCTCTCTCTCTCTCTCTATATATATATATATATATATATATATTTATATATATATATATATATATATTTATATATATATATGCATGTCTGTCCACGCGTTTATTAATCCAATAATCCATTTCTTTATCCATCTGTCTATCTAGAAACTCAGATATCCACAAATGATCTCATCTTTTCGTGTAAAACACATGTACTCAAGTATAACAAACTCTATCTTTCCATATAACAAACTCATCTTCCCATATAACAAATTGATTTGCCCATATAACAAAGTATCTTCCCACATAACAAACTCATCTTCAAGTATGACAAGCTTAACTTCCTATTAACAAACTCATGTTCCCATATAATAAATTCGTCTTCCTTTATAATAAACCCATCTTCTATTATAACAAACTCAACTTCCCATTTACAAACTCATGTTCCCATATATCAAACTCATCTTTCCATTTAACAAACTCATCTTCCAATATTACAAACTCATCTTTAAGTATGACAAGCTCAACTTTCTTTTAACAAACTCATCTTCCAATATTACAAACTCATCTTTCCTTATAACAAACTCAACTTCCTGTTAACAAACTCATGTTCCCATATAATAAATTCATCTTCCCTTATAAAAACTCATTATCAAGTATAACAAACTCAACTTCCCGTATAACGAACTAATCGTGACCCATCTTTCCAAATATCAAACTATCTTTCCCTGTTACAAACTCATTTTCTTGTGTAATAAACTCGCGTACGCTGATGATATTATCAGCAAGCAGGTCATAACATGTCTCGTTTCTATCAACGCTAGGCTCGATATGCCGTCCAGTGTCGATGGTGTTTGGAAAGTAATTTAGCCTAATATATCCAACGACTAAGTCTCTGCACAAGATGCTATTCCTTTGCTTAGGTTTTCAAAGCAGGGGACTGCCGTGCAGCACCATAAACTAACAGACCTCTTTCGCTTTTTTTAGAATGCAGACCACATACCACAGAAACTGAAAGATACCACCATTATCTAATCGTACAAACGCAAGTGCAATCGTTAATCATGTGATAAACACACACGAATCTTTTTTCTGTCGATCGCAGAAACAAATTCTTGCTCGAGCTACTTCCAGAGAGTCAGTGTAGTTTCCGAGCTGGTTATGGGACCGTTGACATATTTGCAGCTCGTCAAAGTCAGGAGAAAAGCGAGGCGCAACAGCTAGTGACTTGTACACGACTTTTGTTAACTTGAACAAGGCATTTGACTCTGTCAAAAAGGAATGACATTGCGAAATTCGGCTGCCCCGAGAAATACATCATAGTTGCCCGCCAGTTTCACGAGACAATGGCATGTCGGCTAGTGAAATGAATGATGGTGAACTGTTTGCAGTCTTCCCAGTAATAAACGGTATAAAACAGTTCTGTGCTCTTTTGCATGGTATTTCTTGTCATGCTTTCTGATCCTACACATGACTGTGCCGCTGGCGTACATATCAGACACAGGGCGGAATTCAGTCCAGGCATGCAGACCACGATGAATGGTTTTTTTATTGCGTGCACTAAATGTAGCCATCACAAATGAACGGAAGTAATGTTTCTAACTGAGTGTTTATAGAAGTACAGGTCGACTAAGAACATAACAAAGCAAGTTCCACAACTTGCTAAAACAGGAACTCACAGTAAAGTGATAAACTTAAATAGTGGAAATTGAAATGATCAATAAAAAAAAGAAAAAAAAGTGTTATTTAAAGTGGAAAATGTATGTCAAAAATTGAAAGAAAGTATTAGAAATAAATAACAGTAAAGGTCGCAGAAAAAAAAGGGGGAGAGGAGTGGCAGCGGGAGTGTACCACAATAGCGGGCGGTAGAAAAAAGTAGTATCAGAGTATGATGGAAACTTAACAAAGACATTCGAAAGCTGCAAATTTTATATTTTTTTCCTGCCATAATTTTGTGTCTGTATAACTGTTGGATATATGAAACGTCTCTGACTGTTCGTTTTTATAAACTTCGTTTTTTTAAAATTTTCTATTTCTCTTATTGTTTTCTTGTCCCTGGTGGCATCATTATTTGTTGTAGTTGTCTGATGATCAGATTCCCAGTAGATCATCGATTTTTTGTTTCGGATTTCTATGTTTATCAGAAAAATTAAATAATGTACTTACTAAAACTAACAATCAGAACACAGAGAGAGAGAGAGAGAGAGAGAGAGAAAGAGAGAGAAAGAGAGAGAGATGTAGAAAAAGAGAGACGTGGAGAGAGAGAGAGAGAGAGAGAGAGAGAATGCGACGAAAAAGGAAAAGGCAGGGTACACATGTGGTAACAGAAGAAGATGCTGATGCAGTCGCACTGCTCCTGTGCCGACTTCTATTCCTGATTGCTTCCACTCAGATGTGGCTCCATATGAAAACCCTGACAGGAAAATGTAAATAAGCGAATATATTACAACAATTCGAAACATAGAGTTTGTATCCAATTTTGTGCTGATTCAAGTCTTGCGTTGACCGAATCTGTTCAGCGCTGTACATTTATGTGTCATATCATTTCTTTGATTCATTTCCAATTAACGTACTTCTTACACAAGTAATTGTGTATACGTTCAGCCGGACTAAACATCTTTCGACAACTTATACTATAGTCCGTCTTTTAATTCATAAACAAGGTCCGAAGCAACTTTCTACTAAACTGCATGTCAGATCCAAATGATTTTTTGCATGTAGACTCAGACTATCCATGACGTTAAGTAAATATTTTTTTCTCTAAGAAATGTATCTATTTTGAAAAAAAATGTATTCATTAGGCTATATTGAAAGCAACCTTACTGAATTGGGCATAAGTTTGAGGTACACAATCGTGATGTTTTAGAAATAGATGTTTTGACCTTCAAATAGGCTGAGTAAATACAATCCCATGATTATCCCGTGCACAAATTAGACACTATGTTTAGTGCGAAAAACAACCAAGGTCTTCATGCGAAACTGTAGTTCAGTTATAGGCGTATTTCAATTTTATAGTTGGTGAGTCGTTATTATCACATATAGTTACTTTTTAAAAAGTTACATTGATATCAATTTCAAAATGAGTTTGAAGTGTACATTTATAACAACGCAGAATTTTACCCTTTTACTATACAAGTTTTTTCCGCATCGAATCTAAAATGGATAATTTATATTTCAATATTCATGACCCAGAAAAACGAACGCAATTGGCGGTTGGTCTGGATAGATCATTTTTTAACGTTGTAAAAAAACTGGAGATTTTAAAACTATTGACGAAAAATCAACTTGTTACTCTCCGGAAAATAATACTAACATTGCGTTCCGACTGCAGTATTTACATTTTCAAAATTACTCTTTGGAAAATTGTAAGAGCCGCCTGCTTTACATTGAGGAAAAATTTAGGAATATTGTATGTCAAAAGCCACATTTGATTGCTATTAGAAGCAAATACCTTTAAAAGATACGCGAATGGCGTAGTCAAGGTTATGATGTTGTATACTTGGACGAATCCTGGGTCAATGCTCACCACACCTGCTATGATATTGTATACTTGGACGAATCCTGGGTCAATGCTCGCGGGACCTATGGTAAAGAATGGTAATTAGTTGACGGTGAACAGAAACAACAAATTTCAAGCAGCAAAGGGCTGCGCATTATACTAATGTATGCCGGAAGCGGTGAAAAAAAAAACTTGTCCATGACGCTGAACTTATTTTCAAATCAAAAAGTACCGATGGTAGAGATTAACACACTGAAATAAATGGTCACATTTTCAAGCACTGGGTGATGAATGATCTGCTTCTAATTCTGGATAAACCCTCATGCGTAGTAATGGATATCACAATGCAGTATCAGAGGAAGACAAGGTACCAACTTCATGGAATACAAAAGCTCAAATTAGGACATAGCTATCTAAGAAAAAAGTGAATTTTGACGATACGTATTTGAAGCCCGAGTTGTTACAGCTTGTGAGGAAGACAAATAAGACAATGTGTATTATATTGACAAAATCATTGTAGAGTACGGTCACACTTCTCTACGACTACCTGCATATCATCTAAACCATATAGAGCTTGTGGGTGTTAAAGTCAAAGGACAAGTTATCGAACAGAACAGAACATTTAAGATGTGTGATGTTAAAGTTCTGACACGCGAGTACCTTTCAAACATTTGCTCTGGGAAGAAGAACAGTACTGGCAATGAGATGGATTACAACTTGGATGAATAAACGAATGTTTATCGAGGCCCTCATCCCAAGGCTGCGGAGTACATGGCTCCACCTGGGGAGTCTGTAGGGATTTCGGTCAACACGCTACGCATGGACACAGCCTCAGCAGTTGGACATGATAGTGGTCGATCGACGCAACGGGCCTTTGAATTTGACGCATACGCGAATATTATTGTCATTATTATCAAAATAATTAAGTGAACATACAATGACCACAAATACATTTCAAAATTAAAATACTTTAAGCAACATACAATTAGCATTTGGTACAAACTTAGGATCTAATGCTGACCAACGGGCTGTACTAACTGTTGCAAATTGATGCCATTTTTACGATTGTACATAAATGGCAACACAACCAATCAATTGATCTCTCAAGACATTAAGGAGATACGCCTATGAACAAAATATGACGAGAAATTAAACTGCGTACTGTAAAATCTTAAAATGTAATGCGATTTCTTTGCAACGTTCCTAAAAGATCCAAAAAAATCGCCGATATGCAAAATTCTAAACATCTATGGACTAAATAATATCAATATTTTAACGTCATGGCTATTCTAAGGCTGCATGCGAAATATCATTTGAATCTGACATGTAGGTTAGTAGAAAACTGCTTCGGAGTTTGTTCATAAATTAAAAGACGGACTATACGAGGCGTGTTCAAATGAAACCGGATCAAACTGCAGCAAGTGAGCATACGTACGATGCGCATGATGACGTCACTGTTGGTGTAAACAGCACATACCAACCGTCCAGTTTGCAAAATTTAATTATCCTCCGACTCATAGTTTCCTCAGCAGACCGTTTAAAACATGGGGAGGGGGGGGGGGGGGAAGAATGTGTGACACGGAATCTGTCCAGAGTTGATCAGCTAGCGGTGATTCGATTTTTAACAGCTGAAAGATGTCGGCCAGTTGAAATTAATAGCATAATGCAGGCGGTGTATGGTGATAAAAGTATGTCGAAGACAACAGTGACGAACTGGACAACGATGTTTAAATAAGGACGCGAGTTAACGCAACAATATTCGCTTGACCTGGTCTCGGCAGATCTTTCGTTAACTCACGTCCTTCTTTAAACACACCTGTCCAGTTCGTCACTGTTCTCTTCAACACACGTGTGCCACAATACACTGCCTGCATTCTGCGTTGAATGTCAACTGGTCGACATCTTTCAGCTCGCTGATCAAGTCTAGACGGATTCAGTTTCACACCGGTCATGATTTCAATGATCTGCTGATGGAATTATTAGTCGGAGGATAATGAAAATTTGCAAACTTGACAGTTGGTATGTGCTGTTTACACCGGATGTGACGTCATCATGCTCATCCTACGTATGTTCCTGTGGTGCAGTTTGGTCAGGTGGTTTTTGAACACGCCTCGAACTATTTAACTGAAATGTGTTACTGTATTCCCAAACAAGTAACTAGTCATTTGAGTTAATTTGCTGCAATGTGAATAAAATGACTTAGATTAATGTAAATATTATGTATTTCATGCGTAATGTATACGACCTGAATACATCTTAGCCTGTACCAGGGATAGAACACATTGCTTGTGAACAATTTGATTGAGCAACGCAAATGTAATTGAACAAAATATAATACTTGCAGATTAAACGTTACAGCAAACTCCAGTGGTAAGGTCATGTCAATCAGGGGACGGGGTGGACTAGTGGTTAAGTGACACGGCTCACAACCAAAATGGGCTGAGTTCGATCCCCATCACGGCACCGGCCGTTAACCCGGGGAAGCAAACCCTTACATAAAATGGATGCTGAAGTTGGATGCACTGGGCCGACAGGCGCAAAATAAAAACCACAGTGCAACGCACACCGCCTTGTGTATTAGAAAAATAAGGCGACGCAACATCAACAAAAATGTCAATCAGGATCGAATAGGCTACTGAACATAATAGTCGAAGTAACAGTACCGTGAACGGGAACAATGGGAAGACCCAGGGTATTTATGACTGATAATGTTTACAAATGAATGGAAAAAAACATGAAATGATAGAACCAATTTGGCAATGAAAAAAAAACAGCGGTGAAAACAAACAACAGATGACATAAGTAGATGTGATGTCACAGCGACCTCTCCGGTTATGAGAAAGATGAAGAAGAAAAAGACTAGAAATAGATTGTGGAGATTGAAAATAAAATATACTGGCACATTACAATACGGGATCGACCTTTCAATAGAAAAGTCCATAACTATATCTGCAAAAATAACACAGCCCAAACAACTAATTTCACTTCAGCGAATTTGTTACCATTACAGACCTATAAACCTAAACAAGTATACATTAAAAAAAATTAATCGAATACACAAATGAAAGAGAAAAAATAACTATAAGGCTTATATAAATCCATATTTATTTGAATGGTATAAACAACATGCATGAAGGGTGAAATTGTTATTTGTTGTTCGACAACAGTTGGTATTCAGATTTACTTCACTCCTTCTCGTATTCGATTATAAGTAGATCAGCTGGGGTGCCCGGTGTTGCTGGGGACAATGATGAAAATTGTTTATTTGTAATATATCCTCTCCGCATCGCTCCCATCCCTCACACTCCCATTGCACTTCTACGCCCTCAAACCCTCCCACCTCTTTCTCCTTCCTCAACTCGTCAATCTCTCCGCCCATCTCTTCCGTGTCAACTCGTCCATCACTTTCCCATCAACCCGTCTACCACTTTCCACCAATTCCTTCAAATATTCACTACAACCGCCCATCTCCTAACGCATCTCTTACCTATCCCTTAACCGTCCATCTCCTAACGCATCTCTTCCCTATTACTAAAACGCCCATATATTGACACATCTCTTCTCTATCCCTAAACGTTCCACCTTTGGCACATCTCTTCCCTGTCCCTAACCCTCCCGTCCATTGACACATCTCTTCCCTATCTCTTAACCGCCTATCCATTGACACATATCTTCCCTATCTCTAAACCGCCTTTCCATTGACACATTTCTTCCCTGTCCCTAACCCTCCCATCCATTGACACGTCTCTTTCTTATCCGTTAACCTCCCATCCATTGACACATCTCTTCCCTATCCCTTAACCCCTCATCCATTGACACATCTCTTTCTTATTCGTTAACCTTTCATCCCTTGGCACATTTCTTCCCTATCCCTAAGCCGCCCATCCATTGACACATCTATTCCTTATCCCTTAACCGCCCATCCACACGATCATGTCCTCTCTCTTTTAATCTGATCGTCTCTTCTTTTAACTCCATCTCCCTCACAGTCTATCTTTCCTGATTTCAGCACATAACTTCCCCCCCCCCCCCCAACCCGGACCTAATCAACTAGCTTATCTATTGCCTTTCAACTTGTCCATCACTCTGCTTGTCTCTTCCCACATTACTCCGCATATATCTCCACAACCGCACCTCCCCTTTCCAATCTGTCCGTTTCCCGTCCATCTTTAGCATCTCTCAACGCACCCAGTCACCCCACCTATTATCCGGCCCAACTCTCTCCCATAAACAAGCCCACTCTTCCCATTACTAACCACCTTAACTCGTCCACCCCTTTTCCCCTTCCCCCGAATCTTCCTAGATATGTAAGCATTGAGCATTCCATTTGCCTCGTGTCAAGTCTTGGGTTAGATGCCAATTCGGTCATGGTGTCAGAAACAATTCATATTTCTAATAAATTAGCAATAAATACACTTTTGTGGTATTCTTTTTTCTTTTCTTTTTTTTTTCTTGTAAAATAACCACTGTTTTATAAGTCAGATCATGTCCATGTTTAAGGAAGACCAATGCTCACAATCGGATGAAGATGTGCATCCGGAATTCAGCGTTTCATTTGCACATACGCTATCCGCACACGTCCTGCACACCACACCTTGAATTTGGTTATAGAGCTACAAACGATATTTCTCGTTGTTACCTTCTGTAAAGATTTATCAAAAAATGGTGTGCAATTTTTCTGATAATTGTAACGTGGACTTCCAGACGGGACCAGCAGGAATACCTATGTCAAATAGGATGAAGCAGGAACACGAGATACGGGCAACATACTTTTTCTAGGCCAACACACAACCTCATGTATGTATGCAGATGAGGAAAATGTTTTCTTGCTTGTAGCGAAGATGCGTTTTGGTATTCAAGGGTATTCGTTTTGAGTTCTTCATTCTTGAAGCGGGTTTGTATTGGCTGTTCTGCATATCACGGCATACTGAAGAAGATGGATCTGATTCTTACTCGCTGTAGTGCAATGTAAGGCTTCTCGTGAGGATCACCTTTATTAGGGTTACAGTGGCATTCCCCACCTCGTTGACCAAACTTATGTAATGCAGCCTGTTTCCAGATGGACGGTCTGGACGCGAGATAGTTTTGGTCAGTGTGTTGAGACTAATCGTAAAACTAGCCTTTGCATATTGTTGAGAGAATTAGTGAGTACTAAGTCATACGTTAAATGTTGAATCTATATCACATGAAATGAGAGAAGCTATATCAAATGAAATGAGAGAAGCTATATCACATGAAATGAGAGAAGCTATATCACATGAAATGAGAGAAGCTATATCACATCAAATGAGAGAAGCTATATTACATGTTATACCACAGGTTAGGGGTAGGGATGGGGGGTTGAGGGAGAAGCTATATTGTATGTTACACCACATGTTAGGGGAAAAGCTATGTTACATGTTATACCTCAGGTTAGGGGTAAGGATGGGGAGGGGGGTTTGAGGGAGAAGCTATTTTGTAAGTTATACTACAGGTTATGGGGGTTTGAGGGAGAAGCTATATTGTATGTTAAGGGGACAAGCTATGTTACATGTTATACTACAGGTTAAGGGAGAAGCTATGTTACATGTCATACTACAGGTTAGGGGAGAAGCTATGTTACATGTTATACTACAGGTTAGGGGATAAGCTATGTTACATGTTATACTACAGGTTAGGGGAGAAGCTATGTTACATGTTATACTACAGGTTAGGGGAGAAGCTATGTTACATGTCATACTACAGGTTAGGTGAGAAGCTATGTTACATGTTATACTACAGGTTAGGGGAGAAGCTATGTTACATGTTATACTACAGGTTAGGGGAGAAGCTATGTTACATATTATACTACAGGTTAGGTGAGAAGCTATGTTACATGTTATACTACAGGTTAGGGGAGAAGCTATGTTACATGTTATACCACAGGTTAGGGGAGAAGCTATGTTACATGTTATACTACAGGTTAGGGGAGAAGCTATGTTACATGTCATACTACAGGTTAGGTGAGAAGCTATGTTACATGTTATACTACAGGTTAGGGGATAAGCTATGTTACATGTTATACTACAGGTTAGGGGAGAAGCTATGTTACATGTTATACTACAGGTTAAGGGAGAAGCTATGTTACATGTTATACTACAGGTTAGGGGAGAAGCTATGTTACATGTTATACTACAGGTTAGGGGAGAAGCTATGTTACATGTTATACTACAGGTTAGGGGAGAAGCTATGTTACATGTCATACTACAGGTTAGGTGAGAAGCTATGTTACATGTTATACTACAGGTTAGGGGATAAGCTATGTTACATGTTATAATACAGATTAGGGGAGAAGCTATGTTACATGTTATACTACAGGTTAGGGGAGAAGCTATGTTACATGTCATACTACAGGTTAGGTGAGAAGCTATGTTACATGTTATACTACAGGTTAGGGGAGAAGCTATGTTACATGTCATACTACAGGTTAGGGGAGAAGCTATGTTACATGTTATACTACAGGTTAGGGGAGAAGCTATGTTACATGTCATACTACAGGTTAGGTGAGAAGCTATGTTACATGTTATACTACAGGTTAGGGGATAAGCTATGTTACATGTTATACCACAGGTTAGGGGAGAAGCTATGTTACATTTTATACTACAGGTTAGGGGTGTGAGGGAGAAGCTATATTGTATGTTACACTACGGTATAGAGGAGGGGCTATGTTGTAAACGAGGGATGAAGATGCTGAGTAGTGCATGAGCTATAACGATCAATGACCACACACTGACTGCTAGAGTCAGGACCGGCAGCCAAGAGCTGCTAAAACCCTTCTGCACCTCCACGATGATCTTGAATAAAAAGGCTGCAACAGAACAGACTGGCTAAGGAGAAGAAATCAAAGAGGGGAGGCTAATCCGATATTAAAAAATGTCATGCTGTAGTCGGATTTGTCAGACGGATAGGTGCAAATGTCACAGTCAAACTGTAAACTCCGACACAGCGCATTCCGTTCTACATTCTACTACTTGTAAAACTCTGGTCATACGTTGACCCCAACGCACGTCACCGCAAGAATGTAACGATTTAGTAGAGATATTTGAAATAAAGATAATGCAAAAGTGACTCGTATGTTAGTCGGACACATCGTCAAGCCCTTGTGAAAATCTGTTTTTTAAATACAAAATTGAGAGATTGGTTCTGTTATGTTTAAAAAAACTACTTTATTGCACTCCGGTTATAAACAAAGGTGCTCAGACTATCAGCAAATCTCTAAGGGTTAGAGATACTCATAGTTAAATTTGCTACTTAGTTGTACACACCTTTCTCTCTCTCTCTCTCATGCGTCCCATTCCGCTCGGACTTCTTTTGATTTCGAAACTTTTCAGTCAGTGAATTGCTGATTCATCCATTGTGGTGTCATCGCCATACTGGAGGTCATAGATACTCCTATCCATATCTCGTGTGCTCATATTGGTGTTTGCCAAGCCACGATGTCAGCTCTTTCGTTACCGTGGACGTCAGCGTGATAGTTGCAGTCGATCAATTCCATTCCTGTAGGTTTGAGGCCCCATTATCTAATATCCACTCATTCCTTAGCCAGTTCTTCGTTTTAAAGTGAGGATTGGAATTCTGAGACGATGCCTGTCCTTGTTAAAGAGGCTTCAGATAGCCATTCCAGAGCCCGTGTGACTTCTTGTATCTTCATTCTCGCACTGAATGTTATCTTCCTGTATGCCCCATTCCGCTAAGCTACATCCTGACCTCTCATTCTAGCATAGCCCCAACCTGATTTCTGACTGCGTAGCATCCACCAATTGGTATGTACGACGGTATCACTATCGTGTCTGTTATCATTGATCGCATGATTAACCTGTAATATAGCCGTAATTTAACGCAACACGAAATACGATTTCTTATGAAACATCCCAGAGATTGAGGCTTCAAGTACACTAATAAAAAGATACAATTATGAGAATAGATGTAAATACCAATAACAATAGTCAGATTGTGTTAGGACACGCACTACTCTAGAATGTGGAATAGTTCGGCTGTCTTAGTGACGGTGTGCAAACAGTGGAAGGTACGCATCAAAAAATAAAGGCGGGAATACACCGGGCGAGAGAAACTTGCATTGGGGAGTTTGAAAGATATAGGTCAAGCAGAAGAACGGTAATCGTCGGCCCCAGTGTGGATCTGTGCTGATCTGTGATCTGAAGCATGGAGGTCAATAAATGGGATAGCGGTAAAATAAAAAAGGTGCAAACTGTCGTTAATGGATGGTTTGGCAAAATAGTTTAGGGGGCTGTGATGAGGCAACTGAAATGGTGTGATGGGACATGGCTTACTTTAGATAGGTCGTCTAACTACAGCCTACTAAAGATCTTTAGGACATGGTCTAACATGACATGGTCCTTTTTTAAACATCGTTGTCCAGTTCTTCACTGTCGTCTTCTACACACTTTTGTCATCATAAACTGCTTGCGTTCTGCGATGAATGGCAACTGGTCAATATCCTTCACCTGTTAGAAACCGAATCACCGCTCGCTGATCAACTCTGGACGCCATGTTTTCAACGGTTTGCTGAGGTAATTTTGCAAACTTGACGGCTGGTGTGTGCTGTTTACACAAGACGTGAGGTCATCATGCGCATCGTACGAATGTTCTCTTGTTGCAGTTGGTCCGGTTTCATTTGATACACACACACACACATTTATAAATATTCCTTCGATATACAAATAGCCCTCAGTGACACCATGAACCGTAATATTTAGACTTTAAAATAAACTCTACAAACTTCTCTTTAGGAATCAACATAATGCCGCGTCTATAGCGTCGGGCAAAGTCAGTGTTAACTCCTATATGTACACACTATCATACCTAAGCAAGAGAAACACATCACGACTTTCCATCTTCATGCTGGTTCGTTTTCTCAAATTGATGAAAGGGGCCAAATGTTGCTGTAGTGGAAATCGATATTGATGGAGACGTTGATAAAAGAATAAATTAAGACATCTCGTGAATAATCAAATCGTATTATCGCTATTTAATCAATTCCGGGAAGCCCCATGCTGATGCATTTCCACCATACTAGCGACAGTTGTGTGAAAGATACACGAGCTAACAGACTAACGACCACCATTCTTACAGGTCATTACCCATTTCATAAACTTATATTACACCAATTAAAGATATATGTAAAGATTGATACACACATATGCATACATAGGCACATACATACATACCAACATAAACACTCACATACATACATACATACATACAAACATACATACATATATAGATACATACATACATACAAACATACATACATACATACATACATACATACATACATACAAACATACATACATACATACATACATACATACATACATACATACTTACACACATACATACATGCATACATACTTACACACATACATACATGCATACATACATACATATATTCATACATACATACATACATACATACATACATACATACATACATACATACATACATACATACATACATACAAACATACATACATACATACATACATACACACATACATACATACTTACACACATACATACATGCATACATACATACATACATTCATACATACATACATACATACATACATACATACATACATACATACATACATACATACATACAAACATACATACATACATACATACATACATACATACATACATACATACATAAATGAGATAAGAACTTGTAAAACCATTTAATATTGTCTTTGTATTGTTCATTATTTCTGAACATAATATCCACCAACATTGATACACTTATACCATCACTTATCATGGCAATAACAGGTCAATTCGGTTCATGGTATGCTCTTCTGTCAATTGTCTGGGTACTCACTATGAGCAGAAAAATGCAATCGAACATGCATTATGCTGTCAGCTGAACCACACAAGCACATCGCCCTATTGCAGTTGCTGCACTGTCTTTCGTTACTGGCCTGTCAGCTCGAATAATCTCCCCAATCCGTTGCACAGATGATTATGTTTCATTCTCAACAGGACTTCATCGGTAATTGTTCAGTTTTATTTTTTTAAATGTATCGACCCAGTTCTCACCGAAAACAAGAAGTGTTTCCTTTTGAAGATGATTAGCAGAATGTCTTTTGCGAACAAAATAATGAAACAGTACACACAAGCACGTTGTTCTTTGATTGTACCCTCTGTAAGTACAGACACCGCTTTGGATCTTAGCTGCGTATGTATATGCGACACATAACGTCTGCTGCCTACAGGAATCACAAGGTTGACTGCTGCTGCCACCTAATGCCAACTTTAGAAACTACCTACTACATATGTCACCTATAGCATATGAATTTGTAACCTTCTTACTGACATACATTCTTCTCTCTCTCTCTCTTTCTCTCTCTATATATATATATATAACATATTGGAATTCAAACTCTTCATATGTTATTACCATAGCCATATGAATAATGGATGCTTTGTAATGACCGCAAACACTGTTTCTCATCGAAGCTCACTGAATTCTATGATTGCTCATATCTTAGGCAGGAACTCAGGGAGGTAATCACTTAGAGAATCAACCTTGCACTCACAACTTCTTACATTGCTGACAATTCAAATTAGCTCAAGGACCAAGCAGTTTACTTCTGACGAACAAACTAAATCGGAATATAAGAGAGCCAACTTTTTATCCGACACCATAGCCAGAAGTAAAACTAAGGTGTCACTTGATAGTCAACAAAGAAAATCATATTGACAAGGCATTAAGAAACAAGGGACAATCAAAGAGTATGTTGCTGCCTTCGTGAGACCTGCAACACTTGTGACTCGTGAAGAATTAATAAGAAATCTGAAGCCTTTATGTGCCATCAGCAATCAAGACATGCACAAGCAATATCAAGTGCTCATTCGGGATCAGGACCGAGGCTTGGAAGTAATGTCATTCATGGTCAAAGGGCAGAAGCTGATGTACCTGGACAAGTATAACAAGATAGACCGTTAGAATGAGCTGAAAGATGATATTGCAAATCATGGTGATATCACATATAGTAGTACACAGCGAGAGACTGAACACTTTTAAATGATCAACAGTACGTCTTTGGCTTGTTGCTATTATGTGCTGATTGCAGATTGTAATGCTGTTTATTGCAATAGTTGTCATTATTGCTGTGCCTTACAATAAACAACTTTTATCCTAGAGCAAAGAGACACTAAAACCTAGGACTTTCCTATCACAACCATGAAACCAATACACTGTATAGCTGTGTTTTTCTCTCGAACATTCTTGTGCCTGGCTCTGCTATCCACCCATGATGTTATGTTCCATTAAACGTATTTTCATTGTATTTTTAGACCGTGAATTTTATATTTTTGTATTGTGTACAACAGGGAAATAGCGTGTTTACATTGACAGTTAAATTCTGGTAAAAATGACTTTACAATGTTTGTCTATTGTGTGTTGGGAACGTCTTCTTATAATCAGCTTTCTTTAGTGATTAGCTCTTCGGGATTTTAGATAATAGAGTTTGGGGTCATGTTGCCTTCCTTCCTACCCCGGGTAGAAACCAGACATGTCTCAGGCTCCTCCTCGACCCCAGGGAGGAGCTATGTGTGTTGTGATAAAGTGGATTGTATTGCCACAATAAATAGAAGCATGTTTATTTTGCCACAATACATAGAAGCGTGTTGTAATGACTGCATGTTGTTTGCTCAATCGATTATTAGATGGGTCCGAAATGGGAACAAAGAATAGTAATAATTTTGCGTGCCAGGAATGTGATAGGAGTCTATTAAGGATGGTTGGACATGGCGCTAGCTACAACATCATGTAGACAATTTACGCCACAAAATATTCAATATATACACTCACATCAACATATGTGACTTGGTATGCTGATACATGGTCATCTTTAAGAAGGCCATGGTTGATATATCCTCAAACAAGAAATATATGTTTAGCAGAATACGCATGGTAAATTAAGAAACTGATCTTCTGCGTGTAAATAGATTTGGACAATCACTCCTTGCCCGTGGGTGTGCCCCAGTCACACGAACAACAAAAAAACTGCAGTATTCTTTCCAGCAAGTGGCAAAGGGTGCCTGTAGAGAGGTGTGCATACGGTTAGGAACTCCATCATGTTAAGCATACAGAGACAAGGATCATTGCTGTAAAAACGTATAAAGTGCATTGGGGCGGACTTCATATAAGGTGTCGTCTGCCGTGTACGCTACGAATGGAAGGAACAGAGACAACTAATAGAAAAATATTTGTATTTATACTGTAAAGAAAAGAAAACAAATGAGGAAGTCTTGGAGGAATTACAGGTACAAAAAGAGTTGATGAACGAAACCAATTAGTCCGACAGTTTTGATCACATAAAAAGACATGACATTTTCATGGAAATAATACTGGAAGGAAATGTGGAACACAAACGTGCGAGAGTAAAAGACCGGACAGACTGCACCATCACGACCAGAGCTAGGATGTTGGAGAACCATTGAAGCCGATAGTCGCTGGGGAGAAAGCATCTGAACTGAACTGAAAACTGATGCCAAGAGAAGATGTCAGAGATAGAGTGGTTTACAGGTCAGTTATTGATTCTAACGTGGTCTCATGGATACTGTCTGAGGAATTCATTAACTACCACGAGGCGTCCTACTGAACTAACTTCATTAGCAAGACGCTTCATGGAATTTCGTGTGTCTGAATGTGTTTTAAACAGCCAATGTCTCGGGATTGTAAGACATAACAATGTCTGTTACATTTAACAATTAACTAAAACAGGTTAATGTTGTACATTCACTTGATACTGTGCTGTGTTTCTTGTTTAGAATAATATAAAAGTATCATGTATGTTGGCACTTTATGTTATTATTGTGTGTAATGTAACTGTTGAATAGCTTTCGTAAATGTTCTTTATTCACATTTAGTGCATATAAGGCTGATTAGCGTTGGGGTAATGGTAGAGCCCCTCCCCCCTCCCCCTTAACATCCGTTACCTGTACACTCCAGTTGGCCTAACTGCAAATTGATACCTGGCTTACTTGTAAGAAAGGAATGGCAACGAAGGGAACTGGCTACCCAACCTCATAAAACCTCATAAACAATCTGTGGCCTAGTACAATGAAGCTTCAAACGCATCATCCACGCCAGCAGTGTCTTCCATGAGACAAGATTGGTCTTATTTTCGGTTTATTTACATGATCACCCTGTCTCCTATATCGGTCATGTAAATGGCAGTGTTTTTTTAAATGTAGAAACCCAGTTTATAATATCATACCGCTAGCATCCACCAAAACATGTTCCTCGCTGTGTGTATTGATCACCCTTGACTGACATGCTATAGGGCTCGATGCCAAGTCACAGACGGCATTTATTCTGCGTGACTAAAGCTCTAAAATTAGTTCCAAGTGCCATGTTGTAACGTACAATAACCATACAGTAACATGTGGTCAAATCACCTGTTACCGTTTTATTTATAACAATATCCTTAGGTCATTCACTTAGAAATAGTGCGGACCTTAGCACACAATAATGTTGCAATCTAAAGCTCCCCTGCTCGAGCCTAGCCCGCTAAGCAGGAAATCCTTTCCCGGGCTACATCCAGCTCATACCAGAGCTGGGACCTGCACAGGGGCATCTGCCCTGTAGAAGTACAGGTCAACTAAGAACTAAATGTAAAACTCCCGGATAGAAGTACATTTTACTTGATATATTTTGAAAAACTTCATATGGTCAAGCCAACATATCAACTTTGTGACATTGAAAAACTTCATATGGTTAAGCCAACATATCAACTTTGTGACATTGAAAAACTTCATATGGTTAAGCCAACATATCAACTTTGTGACATTGAAAAACTTCATATGGTTAAGCCAACATATCAACTTTGTGACATTGAAAAACTTCATATGGTTAAGCCAACATATCAACTTTGTGACATTGAAAAACTTCATATGGTTAAGCCAACATATCAACTTTGTGACATTGAAAAACTTCACATGGTCAAGCCAACATATAAACTTTGTGACATTGAAAAACTTCACATGGTCATGCCAACATATCAACTTTGTGACATTGAAAACTTCATATGGTCAAGCCAACATATCAACTTTGTGACATTGAAAACTTCACATGGTCAAGCCAACATATCAACTTTGTGACATTGAAAAACTTCATATGGTCAAGCCAACATATCAACTTTGTGACATTGAAAAACTTCATATGGTCAAGCCAACATATCAACTTTGTGACATTGAAAAACTTCATATGGTCAAGCCAACATATCAACTTTGTGACATTGAAAAACTTCACATGGTCAAGCCAACATATCAACTTTGTGACATTGAAAAACTTCACATGGTCAAACCAACATATCAAATTTGTGACGTTGAAAAACTTCATATGGTCAAGCCAACATATCAACTTTGTGACATTGAAAAACTTCATATGGTTAAGCCGACATATCAACTTTGTGACATTGAAAAACTTCACATGGTCAAGCCAACATATCAACTTTGTGACATTGAAAAACTTCACATGGTCATGCCAACATATCAACTTTGTGACATTGAAAAACTTCATATGGTCAAGCCAACATATCAACTTTGTGACATTGAAAAACTTCACATGGTAAAGCCAACATATCAACTTTGTGACATTGAAAAACTTCAAATGGTCAAGCCAACATATAAACTTTGTGACATTGAAAAACTTCATATGGTCAAGCCAACATATCAACTTTGTGACATTGAAAAACTTCACATGGTCAAGCCAACATATCAACTTTGTGACATTGAAAAACTTCACATGGTCAAGCCAACATATCAAATTTGTGACATTGCAAGAAACGGTGTAAGTCAATGTTTCTGCTCTACGGATTGAGACAGTTAAACAAAGTGGGCTCGTACTGACAAACTTATACAGGAGTGACTTTGCTTTCAGTTGTTCTGAGTTACAAATATGTACTACCATTGTCATTGTTGTTGTTACTATAGTACACACAAGAAATGATATTGATTATCCTCGGAGCGTCCTTTGTTCCTGACCTAGCCATGTGTGCACGTACACGCCGCCATGATATCAACTTTGGTTCAATCTACCATTTTGTTCTTTCAATAAAATCATGAGGCCACTGCTCAAGTTAATCTTCTAGACCGAATCCGATCTCACGCGGATCAACTAGATAGTGGACAAAATACTCATTATGTGAACAGGCATACAATCGAGACAATAAACTCACGTTGTGAATAACGCGACATAAGATAGAATAGAACACAGATGTGAACAACTCGACAGTGGAAGAAATAGAAACATGTTGTGAACAACTGGACAGTGGAGGAAATAGAAACATGTTGGGGACAACTCGACAGTGGAGGAAACATAAACTTTTGTGAACAACTCGACAGTGGAGGAAATAAAAACATGTGTACAAATCGACATTGGAGGACATAGAAACATGCTGGGCACAATCCGACAGTGGAGGAAATAGAAATATGTTGTGAACAACTCGACAGTGGAGATAATAGAAACATGCTATGAACAATTCGACAGTGAAAAGAATAGAATCATGTGAACAACTCGACAGTGGAGGAAATACAAACATATCGAGAACAACTTGACAGTGCCAATTGATATTGTAATGCTACTATTTCCAAAAATAGATTTAATGCTTGAGATAATGTACACAATTTAGAGGTCGGGTGGCTAGAACTGACACCATCAATTTAAGAACATAGACCACCATACAGAAAGAGCAAGCCAAGAGAAAGAAAAGGGTGACATGAGATTTTGTCACTGGTACAGCACATGACACAATAAATGTAATACAAGTATATAGGAGCCTTTTTAAAATGAAACCAGACCTAACTGTACCAAGTGAACATACGTAGGATGCGCTTGATGACGCAACGTCTGGTGTAAACAGCACATACCAACCGTCCAGTTTGCAAAATGTAATTATCCTCAGACTCATAGTTTCCCCAGCAGACCGTTGAAAACATGGCCGGTGTGATATGTAATCCGTGCAGAGTTGATCAGCGAGCGGTGATTCGGTGTTTAACATCTGAAAGATGTCGACCAGTTGATATTCATCGTAGAATGCAGGTAGCGTATGGTGACACAAGTGTGTCGAAGACAACAGCGAAGAACTGGACAACGATGTTTAAAGAAGGACGCGAATTAACGAAAGATCATTCAGGACTAGGTCAGGCGCATATTGTTGCGTCAGAAGGTGCCACCGCCAAAATTCATGCAGTAATTCGGGTTGACCGTCGCCGGAGCTTACGTTCGCCACACTTTTGTCACCATACACTGCCTGCATTCTGCAATGGATGTTAACTGGTAGACATCTTTCAGCTGTTAGAAACCGAATCACAGCTCGCTTATCAACTCTGGACATATTCCGTATCACACCCACCATGTTTTCAACGGTCTGCTGAGGAAATAATGAGTCGAAGGATCATGAAATTTTGCAAACTGGACGGTTGGTATGTACTGTTTAGATCAGAAGGGACGTCATCATGCTGATCGTACGTATGTTCACTTGGTCCGGTTTCATTTGAACAAACGTCGTATCAAGAGAGATTGAAAAATACTACCGAAAAATATAAAACAGCGAAAGAACTGGTTGGACGAAAAGTATACAATAATAGAACAACATCACACACAGATTCCCAATGAAATATATATATAGAAACACACATACACGATCAAGGAAGTGTTCAAACACATCCAGAGGAGGGATTCAGGTAATCAATACGGAAATGTTAGTATAAAGGATGTAAACGTACGCAGGTGGTCATAATATATTACATTCCTGTAGGGTGATAAACAAACGAAGAGTTGACCATAGTTATCAACATAGAAGTTGGGCAATATTTAGTTCTGAAATAGAAAATGATTATGAAACAAGACAACGCCTATAGAGTAGACTATATTGACTATGATCAGCTGTTGGGGGACTTTGACCTGGATGAAACCAGGTGTTAGACATGTTGACATTCACTTTTATAGAACTTTCATCGAAACACAGGACGAACAAGTGTCAAGAACATAGGACAATCAGTTTGATGATCTGCATCACCAACATCGTTCTTCTAATAATCATGCCTAGAAAATGCAAAAATGAAGTATGCCCATTGTAAGCTAAGTTGGCGATAGCATTAGAGTTGTGTTGCAAGATCTGTTCTCAAATTACTATAGACACGAATCCTGGCACGGCAGACTTGCTGCATCCTAAGCATTCATGTGAGAAGTAGTCTGTGGTTGTGCGTTCTGCTCTTTGTAACCTAGTCTGTCTCAGTGATGTTGTTTCGTTCTGCGATCTGAGTACCTGTTGTGATACTAAGGCTCTAGGTGGAACGGATCCGAGCATACATCTCCCAGAAGGTGACATCATTGCTGAAGCTTTTCAGAGACACTGTCAAGGAGTTTACACAGCGTTTCTTCTGTCCTGGTAATGGGCGTCTGTCTGTTCTGAGCCCACCGTATAACATCTGGTTGGGAATGCGCTCATCGGGTATATGTACAGTCCATCTTGTCTAGGCTTCATGCAGACGCGCATGCATACTCTACATGTTAGTCTTACTAAGAATTTCAGAGTTAGACACTTTGTCCTGCTTCCAAATCATGAGCAGGTTACACAGACATCTCAAGTAAAAACAATTTAGCTGTCTGATGTGTCTTCTATACACTGTAAATGTTTTACAAGAATTCAGCAGAGTAGGTAACATGAAACAATTTAGCTGTCTGATGTGTCTTCTATACACTGTAAATGTTTTACAAGAATTCAGCAGAGTAGGTAACATGAAACAATTTAGCTTTTGTTGTGACACTGGTGTCCTGTCGACTCCAGACGTTAGCTTGCAGCCTCCTAAACGCAGAGCTCGTACTTGCAATTCTGCTGTTAACCTCAAAGTCAATATTCGCCATTAGTGAGGGTACTGCCTAGGTATATGAAGCTATCGACTGCCTGGAGACGTAGGTTATGCACGAAAATATTTGGTTCATTGCACTGTAATAGTACCTCAGTGTATCTAGAACATGCTGCAAAATTTTTTTTAAATTATCTGTACAACACGCGCTTTTGTGAAAACAATGCTCTCTCTGTCTATATATATATATATATATATATGTATAGAATGTTTGTATAAACAAATTACAGCGCTTCTATTACCTTGTTGACAAAATAAATTGAGCAAGTGATGACACAGGATCGTGTCTAAATATTTCCAAAACAGAAACAATGGTCGTAACAAAACAAAACAAATCAATTAAATATAAGATTAAGGAAGATGCAAAAGCATTAGAATAAATAACAATTTAAATTCATCGGTATCACAGACAACGCGGAAAGTATAACAATAAATTACAGACTAAAACTTGCAAATGCAGGTTTGCAAAAAATAAGAAACATACGAACTAATAACTTCCATGGCACTGAGTAAGTGAGAGAGACACAGAGAGAGTGAGGGGCGCGGGAGGAGATGAAATGGAGAATTGGAAGATATTCTAACAGTACCACATATAACAACTATTGATTAATGCACATGAGAACTGGACAAGTAATAAACCAAAAGAGAAATCGATAGCAGCAACCATATATTTCGTTCTTTAGTTAAATTCCAACACATATCTTGGTCAGTTAAGAAATATAATCAAGTTAAATTACAAGAAAGCAATGTTGAAACATCACAGTTAATTGCTCCGGAAGATGAAAGGAAAAAACAGTTCTGCGTTCAAAGACGGCCACTTGTTGGACATAGACCAGTCTGCGTTCAGAGAAACCCTCTTGTTTGGATGTAGACCAGAAACAAGCCGACTGAAATCAAAGAATGGGTTTGTGCAAACCGCACAGCCTGCTGACAGAGCCATGAGAGAAACCCACGGTAAATGCCGCTAAGAGTGCAGTGAAGACTGGGCGAAGAGTAAAAAAGAACTTCCGACAAGGTATAACATGTCATACACAATGTGGAGTGCCCTACATAGATTATGAACGACAGTGCCCAGGTGTAAGTCGAATTTTTTTTTTCTAATGAAGATATTCCAACGATGACATCCAGGGACCACCTGTCCTAAAATGCAGAATTGTGGAACAATGATTATGATGATGGCAACAGACAGAGAGTCAAATACCCTCTTGTAGAAAACTCCGTTCCCGGAAATAGAAATCAATAATTCAACTGCTAAGTAAAATAAGAAAAAGACATTTGGCACATATTTGGAAAAGGTGTTTTAGAAAACTTCTTGATAACTGGAGAAATCGAGGACAAAAGAGACACATAATGTGGATTGTCACGAAACATTGCATGTAATGACAAATAACATCTGCAGTGTTGATATATACATGGAGATGTTTGCTCAAGGCATTTATCGTCAATGCCAATAGGCATGGGACATGATGATGATAGATGGACGCGATTTAGTGACAGATCCTTAGAGCAACTGCTCCTCGCGATAAAGGCACTTGGAATTACCTGTTAGCACCTGTTAGCAACGTGCATCAGTCTACACAACAGTAAATTGGATGTTGTTTCACTGCCAATGAAAGCAATGCACAGAGGATCACACAAAAGCACAATCGTTGTGAGACGTAGCTACAATAAAGGGTCTAACACTTTATTCCCAAAGGCAATGTGTGCTAAAATACTTCCTCTACTTGTATCTAGTTTGAGCAGTTTATCTACTTTTCTCACACAGTAACCAACTATGGGATACACCGGGGGCCTGGGGAACGCGGAACGAATGAAACCATCTTGGAAACCTAATATCGATAGAAACAATAAAGCTGTGCCGCCTTCATCTAAGATCGAGTGTTACCGGGTTATAAAAGGGAGCAAAGGAATGTAACCTGCCAGTCATGTCGCAAAATGGGACATACGTTGAGTGGTGGAGGGGGCTTAATGTTTTATCATGCAGATACTTTAAGGGCACTTGCTTCTAAATTCACCAAAAACAAAATAAATATATAATTTTAGCATCGAATTTGAGGTAGTCAACTTTTTAACTGTTGGGAGTGCCAAGCATTCTGGGAGATTAGATGAGAATTTCTTGAATCTGTCAATGTTGGTCCGTGATAAGAAGAGTAGTATCCAATTTCTACAGCAACATGGCATTATCCATGTTGTTCGATAATGTAATAACAGCCATGCTATTTAACCATAAACCTAACCATACCCATAATCATAGACCCTAAACCTAACACTTGGCAACACTGGATATAACCATCTTTTATACATTTCTATCTTCTTTATCTAAGTTTTTACTTATTTATTTATTCTTATTATTTTTGCGTTCGCCTTATTTGTTTATTCCCCAGAGTGGTGTGCGTTGCACTGTGTTTTTATTTTGCGCCTGGCTTCTCAGTGCATCCGACATTGGTATTCACTTTATGAAACGGTCTGCTTCGTCCTGCATTTTCTAAGGGTTTGCTTCCCTGGTGTAACGGCCGATGCTGTGATTGGGGGAGCCAACCCAGCACCTTCGGGTTGGGAGCCGTGTCACTTAACCACTAGACCACGCCGTTTATTTATTTAAAATAAAATTATTTCGACCTTTTCTCCCCTTGACCAAATGGAATGGTCCGTTACGTACGATAGGAACCCAGCGAACTCTGTTTCGGGTGAATTAAGACGCAAGTACCACTTTAAGATACACTAACTTTAACAGATATAGACAGGTCAACATTTGATGATTTGGCATACATTTACTGGAGACATGCCTCGCAGGGAGCTGAAGCGGTTTTGGGTTAATTCATTGATAGATTGGAACCTAATTATATTTATAATTGTGTGTACTGAACTTCGTAAAAATGAAGTTTACTTTTGGATGTAAATACACAAACCGTAACTGCTTCCCAATTAGCTGTAAACGCCACCTCCATCTGTGACATGGGCGGTGACATTTGTCGAAAGCTTTTAACACGGTAACCCTTTCTCATCTCCAGGCATTCGAGGCTCGTTGCGCGCTCTGCAACAGACGGCGAAGATCAAAACCTTTTCCAGTGCTTTAATCACTTGCATCTGCACGCGAGAACACTCACCCTTTCAATGGCTAACATTGAATTAAGGAACCTAATTGATTATACATACGCAGTCTGAATACCAGAACAGCTCCTAACATTATCTTATGACGTTCTTGGTGATGACAATCTGATTCTTAATTTAGACTAAAAAATAATCAAAATCTAGTTCATCAACTTTAGAACAAAGGTTGTATTCAGAATGTCACGCGCAATCGGTTGAGAGCAAACACATCGTGGACTTGCAAGAACTAATGATTAATGACGTATGAATCATTCACACACACGCAGACATCAGCAGAGAATGAAATGGGTTGAGAAGGTTGGGTGTGGGTTGTCTGAGATAGAAGTAGAAGACAAACATCTGCGAAATGTACATGAACAATTTCAATGTTGAATATTTGCTAGCAGTTTTCTAAGTATCGATATAAAATGTTTTCATTTCGGCCCACATACCAGGTTCTTGCAAGTAGAAAACTCGATCCCACTGTGTAACTTTATAAATATCGATATACTCTTCATCACTACATGCCAATGTATCAGTTCTCTTCAGAATACTCGATTCTTTCACTGGTGTTTCTCGCCAGCCTAGCACAGCCACTTCGATCTGAAAACAGTTTAGTGTTTGCGGTACGCATATTCCCACTTGATTGGAGTAAAGTTTGTATAGTTGCGTCTGACGTATACAGACGCGCGATCACACAGTTTTCCTCTGATCTGGGGTCATCGCGGTGAGTACTTATCTCGTTCAAGTTTAGAATATTTAAATAGAATGGCAGAAAGTACAGATAATTTATATGAAATACAAACTGAGTATAAGAAGATGTGTGTGTGTGTGTGTGTGTGTGTGCGTGTGCGTGTGTGTGTGTACGTGTGTGTAGGATAGAGACATGTAGAAGGAGAGATGGATGGATCTATGTATTGATTAATTGATGAATAATTAGATAGGAAGGAGAAGACAGTTACTGAGGAATAACTTTAGATGAAAATACTAAATGTGCATACACTGAACACAAACAATCGTGCGTTGTCTAAATTTGAAGTTTGCAATCATTAACAAATATTCAGAATTGAATCTTGGATCACAAACTCTTAGAAACATACAGAAGTAACATTGCGATTCTGTGTGGCACGTTAGGCACATATAAACATGCATTAGTAATAGGAAAACTGTTTATGAGAAGTTGAATAAGTAGAAACGTACATCAATAGCATTCGGACTGTTTGCGAGAAGTTGAACATATAGAAAAATACATCAATGACATTGACGTGATAAGAAGTTCCACATGTAGAAACATATATAAAAAATGGAGTTTATGAGAAGTTGAACATGTACGAATATACATCAATAACATTGAAAACGAGCGGTTGGACACTTACTCAATAACATGGAGACTGTTTGAGAAAAGTTAGATAAGTAGGAACAGACATCAGTAACATTGAGACTGTTTTGAGAAGTTAGATAAGTAGAAACAGAAATCAGTAACATTGAGACTGTTTGTGAGAAGTTAGATAGATAAGCAGGAACAGACATCAGTAACATTGAGATTGTTTGTGAGATGTTATACAAGTAGGAATAGACATCAGTAATATTGAGACTGTTTTGAGAAGTTAGATAAGTAGGAACAGACATCAGTAACATTGAGACTGTTTGTGAGATGTTAGATAAGTAGGAACAGACATAAGTAACATTAAGAGTGTTTTGGGGAAGTTAGATATATAGAAACAGACATAAGTACCAAATTGGACATGTTGGACACAGAGAGGCTGGATATGTAGAAACATAGATCAATAAATGGAGACTGTTTGTGAGAAGTAGTTGATGTAGAAATTGAGAAGGAATACTCTAGAGGACTTTCTAATATGGAACACGTAAAAACATCAAACAACATGTTGTATATTATTTGAGAAATAGACCATGAAAAAACATTGGATAATAACCTAAAACTGTTCTTATAACTGGGGAAAGTAGAAACCTACATAATTAACTCCGACACTGTTTATCAGAAGTGGTACATGTCACAAATTTCAACAATATTTGGAGAATGTGTGAAAAGAACGGCAACTAAAGACATTCAACAATAACATGAGACGTTCGTATGTATGAGACACATAAATACGTACATCAATACTCTATACTGTTTGAGAGAAGTTGGACACCAAGAAATATTAAACAGAAACTTGATAGTGCTGTTATGAATGAGGCACATAGAAACATGCGTTAGTCGCTTAGAGACTGCATATAAGAAATGAACCTAGAAGTTTTCGCAACAATAACTTGGAGAGTATTAGTGAAAAGTTGGACATGTAGAAATAGAATTACAACAACGTGTAGACTGTTTCTTAAAAGGGGACATCTAAAACAGGATATCAATAGCTCTATACTGTTTGTGGAAAGGAGGGTATCTAGAAATATACATCAATAGCTCTATACTGTCTGTGGAAAGTGGTTCATCTAGAAACATACATCATAAACTTGACAAAGATGTTCTGAATGGGACACATTGAAACATACATTAGTAACTTGGAGGCTGTCTGTGAGACATGCTGTTTGTTGGTCACTTGTTCACATGAAAAACTTCCAGCGAAAAGTCTGAGGAAAAATCGACATCTTGTGCAACCTCCAGTCGTCTTGACTACGTCTTGCTACCAGATTAAGGTCGTAGGGGACGAGGGAAGGGGGGGGGGGGGGCGAGTCAGCGCAAGTCTTTCCCACTTTAATGTATTCAAGCGCGAGTTACGGCATTAGATAAACCGGCGGAAAAAGCTGCGCCAAAATGAAGATATCTCGCAGCTCATGTCTGATGATCTCATCATCTTCGCTTGTGATGGACAACTATTGGTTCGAGAAATGAACCATGAAGCTACATACAACAATAACTTGGAGATCATTTGTGGGATGTGGGGTGTGTAGAAATAGAATACAAAATAACTGAAGACTATCTTCAAAATGGGACACATACGAATAGAACATCAAAAGCTTGGAACTATTTATGAGAAATAGAGCAAGCAGAAGCAGACAAAGATGGCGTAGACACTTTTTATGAACATCGACATGCCATAACAGGCATCAATAAATTGGATACTCTTTTGCTATGGGGACGTATTGTCTGTTATGTGATCGATGGAGAACAAACAAACAGTCAGTAGGGGCAGAGAAGGAAGAGAAAGGGTAGACGTAAACCTCTAGGGTAATCTTGCAGATAAATATGTTACAAAGTGCAGCTAGCAAGCCGTTAGAGAATTCCTCTGTAAAGCCGTACATAATATTAGCGCGGATAATATTCAGCTAGTAGTTAGAAGAACCGTATGGTGCCAAACAGTATGTTATGCACAGGGAGATAACTATCTGACTGTTATTTTTCAAGCACTTTACGAGTATAATCGACTTAATGAGCGATATTGACTTTACGAGTATAATCGACTTAATGAGCGATATTGACTTTATGAGAATAATTCGTGGTTTGTTGCATTGAGCTTTAAATATAAGTACTCACCTAGCAACCGCATTTTTGTGTAATTCTGGTCTCTGGGGGAATCAAACATTTGTATTCACAATTAAATCCAAGATTTACGATGCTGATGTACTGTGATAAATGTAGCAAGAACTGTTTGACGTTCATCTTATCTTAGTATCAAGTTTATAACATATAACTTATTTATAAATTGTTAAGAGCTAAACTCCGATCATGCTGACCGCTATTTTGATTTATGATCTTACGGTTAAACCCAACACTAAAATGTACACGTGACCATCACGTGTCACAACAATCTTTTCCCTTCAATCCATGCAAACATAAGATTGCAATGGTCACTCTCCTATTCATAATTTGAGCCGTTTTATTGAGGTTTTGTCTATGACACTTCAGTTATGTTGGTTTCTTTGTCCATTGCTTTTTCCAGACAATCATGGCCGTCCACCTTCAGAATTCTAATTTTGTGTATATACATTAATTTGGCTAGTAGAAGTTGATATGGAAGTAGGCCCACAGGAAACAAAACCGCTCCCACGTTGGAATTACAAACGAGCCGGCTGGGACAGATTTGCAAACCTGAAAGATGGGCTGTGTGAAACCATCAACACACGGAACAACAAAATGAAGCCCATGGTGGAAAGCCTAAGCAAAGCAATAATGCAAGCTGCCACTGAAACCATCCCAAGAGGAGCAAGGAAAAATTATACGCCCTATTGGAATGATGATTTGCAGAAAGCGGAAGATGCAGTCACAAATGCTAGGAACATGGCAGAGCGAGAACAATCTATGGAGGCAAATATCGCCCTCAAAGCCGTCTCGGAGAAATACAAATACACTCTAAACCAAACAGCAAGAGAAAGCTGGAAAAACAAAATAGAAAACCTAAATTTAGACAAAGAAAGGAACAAAGCATGGAAGCTAGTCAGAGCCATGAATGACGAAACTCCATCAAACAAACAAATTACCATCAAGCAGGGCGAAAACTTGCTTACTGGAAAAAAGCAGCAAACGCCTTTGTTGAACATTATGCCAGAGCAAACCACATTGATGTCATTGCAGATAGGCATACATACATTAGTGAAGAGCAAAAGGGGCACGACAACATCAACATGGCACCAGAAGAGCATATGATGGCAAAATTAACAATGAATAAATGGAAGAGGTCATGAGAACATTAAAGAAAAGGAAATCTCCCGGAAAAGACGGGATAACAAACGAAATGTTGATGGGGCTGGGCCAAACAGCAAAGAGGAAACTACTATCAGTCCTGAACCAAAGCTGAAAAAGGGGTATTGTACCCCAGGCATGGAAAGACGCAGTACTTGTACCAGTACCAAAGAAAGGAAAAGAGAAAACATATCCAAATGGATACAGGCCTATCAGCCTACTGAGCTGCGTAGGCAAACTGATGGAACGTATGATAATCACCAGACTGATCTGGAAGAAAAACACATACTAATTCCACAGCAACCAGGCTTTAGACAGCACAGATCCACTGAGGATCAGGTCATCCTCATAGCCCAGGAAATAGAAGATGCCTACCAGGAGCAAAAACACACAGTAGCGGTTTGGGTGGACCTAGAAAAGGCATTTGACAAAGTCTGGAAAGAGGGACTTAGAGTCAAGCTAAGAAGAAGTGATGTTTGTGGGAAAATGTACAAATGCATCAGTCACTTCCTCAAAAACAGAACGGCCAGAGTTTAAGTACAAGGGCAGATGAGCAAAAAGGTGACACTTGAATAGGGAGTACTCCAAGGGGGAGTACTGTCACCCACACTCTTCCTGGTGTATATAAATGACATAACAGAGAATATACCATAACGAGTCCATAGCTCAATGTTTGCAGACGATCTGGCTATGTGGACCTCTGAAAAAAAATCTCACCATAGCAAACAATCGGATGCAGCAGGCCCTAACATCGCTGGAAGAGTGGGCGAACTCATGGCTGGTCAAAATAAACGAGGAAAAAACGACATGTACAATATTCTCTCTATCAATCAAACCCCAAAAACACCAAATTAAGTCTAAACGGCAAATACCTGCAGCCAAACGACAATCCAAACTACCTGGGAGTCACATTTGATCGTCGCATGACATGGAACAGTCAGATCGAGAGAAACCGAATGAGAGCCAGAGAAAGAATGGCAATCATAAGGAAACTTGCTGGCACAAGCTGGGGAGCAGACGAAAGTATACTAAAGAAACTGTACACTGGAAGAGTGAGACCAGTTCTCGAGTATGGCATTGCGGCATGGGCAACAGCAGCAAAGGCGAACTTCGATAAAATTAGCAAACTCCAAATCCAAGCCATGAGAGTTTTAACAGGAGGCATGAAGTCAACGCCAATTGTAGAACTTGAAAAGATTACAAAACTGCAATCCATGACCGACAAAAAAGACTCCACAGCCCAGCAGCAATCAGAGAAACTCAGAAGACTGACTGACCATCCAATGCACCAGAGACTAAACAATTTCGGAAATGGGAAACTAAAGCGGAGAAACTTTGCAGAAATAGCCAAAGCAAAGATGCACGAAGACCACATGAACGCACTAACAACACCAAAGCCCATCCCTACTGTACAAAAACCTACCTGGAAGCAGCAGATATTTCCAGAGGTGGTAGAAAATAATACCAGGTATTGGAAACAAAAACTGCCAGACTGAAAAAGAAAGAAGAGATACTACCCTGAGTTACAAAACGGAAAACTACCCAAGCATGGACTGGACCCATGCATACACCGACGGTTCTGTAACAAACACAACACAAAACGGAGGGGCAGGAGCATTTCTGAACCTACCAAATGGCAGAAAAATAACACAGTCATTCGCTACTGGAAAATACACAAGCAATTTCAGAGCGGAGGCAGAGGGACTGAGGGCGGCAGTGAAAGAAATGGTGACAGGTAAAAGGAATGAAAGCCACATAGTCCTGCTTACAGATGCCTTGGACGTAGTCACAGCACTAAAAAGCCAGAAAAATACAGAATTTAATGATTTAAGAGCAGTACTCTGTCAACTATGCCAGCAGTCCGCACCAAAAAGGGTAGTGGTGCAGTGGGTTCCATCCCACTGCAACAGCCATGGCAACGAGGAGGCAGACAGACTGGCAAAAGAAGGTGCAAAACTACCACAACCAGATACTAGTATGACATACGAAGAGTCAAAACGGCTTATTAGAGCTAGATACATGACCAAATGGGAAACATACTGGCTACACAAAAAAACGATGCCTATTATCAATTGAACAGAAGAGAGCAGGTCGTGGTCTTCAGACTTCGCACTGGCCACAATAGACTGAGGTACCACCTATTCAACAAATTGAAGATAGGTGGCACTGACGAATGCCCGTGTGGTATCGGGAAAATGTCCGCTGAGCATTTGCTGCAAAACTGCCCGACATACGAGGATCAGAGAGAGCAGATATGGCCATCACCAGTGGAAACACTAGACAAGCTCTATGGCAGTATCGACAGCCTCAGGATGACAGCTGCTTTTTTCTAAAAAATGAAGGTTGATGTCTGACTGCGTACGATGAAGAAGAAGAAGAAGAAGATTTGGCTAGAACACTTATCGAGCGTATTATATCCACATGTGTGGTCGTCTTAATATCTAACAGCTGGACATCTTATCCAATGTGTGATATCCTGTTCGCCAGACATCCAGGGTCTCCAAAATATCTAGCTCTTAGACATTTTGTTGAGTGTGGTGTCCACTCTAAGGTCGCCAAAATATCTAGCTCTTAGACGTCTTCTCGAGTGTGGTGTCCACTCTAAGGTCGCCAAAATATCTAGCTCTTAGACGTCTTCTCGAGTGGTGTCCACTCTAAGGTCGCCAAAATATCTAGCTCTTATACGTCTTCTCGAGTATGGTATCCACTCTAAGGTCGCCAAAATATCTAGCTCTTAGACGTCTTGTTGAGTGAGGTGTCCACTCTAAGGTCACCAAAATATCTAGCTCTTAGACGTCTCCTCGAGTGTGGTGTCGTCTCTATGGTCGCCAAAATATCTAGCTCTTAGACGTCTCCTCGAGTGTGGTGTCGTCTCTATTGTAACCAAAATATCTAGCTCTTAGACGTCTTCTGGAGTGTGGTGTCAACTCAATGGTCGATTTAATATCTAGCTCTTAGACGTCTTCCCTCTGTTGTTGATATCTAGCTGTTTTAATTGAATTATAAATATTGCTCCGAGAAAGTAGGGATATTGTAAATTGGGATCTCTTATTGCTTAACAGGGTGGTTTTAAGGAGACGATGTTGTATGAACATGACAGACATACACTGCCCGACTCTCGCGTACATTCTCATGCTGTTAGTGCGGCACGTGCTGAGCAATCCCATTTCAAAAGCAGTGGTAGGGTCCGGAGCACAATTTTCCCCCTCATCCAAATGCGTGCAACTCGTAATTGTTGAGCACTAATCACTACGGACATGTAATGACTCAGCAGCAGATAACTTTTCTTTCTTTGGCCATGCAGTGTTTGCTAGAACAGCAGAGATGGTTAGGAATGGGTATGTTGCATACCGGTAGTCGGGAGGTGGATGCTGCTCGGAATGTTTCACAGTCAATTGACTGTAGACTGTGGAATAGGCACCGAACTCACGGCAAAGTTTCTGATTTGTCTCGGACTGGGCGTCTCCGAGTCACTAAATGCCGCCAAAACCGAATTCTCAATACTTAGACCCTCAGAACTAGGACTCACAATGGTAATCAACTACAGCAGTATCTTTATCAGACCACTATGCTCTGGGTCTCTACCCAGACAGTATGAAACTGCTTGCACGAGGTGCAACTGGCCTCTCGCCGACCGTATGTTGTAATACCCATGTCACGATGCCCCACGAAAGCAAGATTGGATTGGTGCTAACATCATCTGAGATGGACCAATCAACAGTGAGCATCGGTGATGTTTTCTGATGAGTCCCGCTGCCATCTGGGTTTCCAAGATGGCCGAATACGTGCCTGGCAACGTCCAGGTGATCACTACTAGCCTCCTACAATGGTTGCATACAACCGTTATGAAGATGGGAGTGGGATGTTTTGGGCATGCATTTCTTTGAATGTTGGAAGCAACCTTGACATGTGCTAAATCAACATGACATGGCTCTAGTACCGTGACAATATCATCGAGTGAATCGTTGTGCCATTTGCTTAGTGGCACGGGCCTGATTTAATCTTTCAGATACTCGCTTCATCCAGGGTCACCTTGTTGTTATTGTTCTCCCATAGCTGCTGAGCAAGCCTGCTCTTGGCAGCCCAATGCCATTCTTATATCGATACATGTGTTCTTCAGTTGTTTCACTGCTCCGTACAGTGTGTTGGCAGTGCTTGTAAGAATCTTTTTCTCATGTCCACAAGCCCCTTTCACTCAATGAGTAATGTCGAACTGTTTCATCAGGATGAAAGCAATGTCTGCGCAAAGGCAGGTGCTGGGGATTGATGCGGTTTAAGTGGCTATTGACTCTAGTATGTCCTGTTAGGAACTGAAAGATGAGACTTTGATATCTTCTATGTAGTTTATTTATGTCATTGTTACTTTTTGGCTGTGACATTTTGCTAAACACACTGCGACCTGTTGCTCCCGTCGCCCGTCTGTTCATCCAGATTTCCCTAGAATTATTCTTAATAATTTGTTTTACTTTGTTGTTGTTGCAGGGTCTTTCCAATTGTTTGTTTCGAGGCTTCTTTTTTTTGCCAATCTGTCGGCTATCTCGTTCCCGGGTAGCCCACTATGTACAGGGATCCATTGCAAGGTAACAATTATCCCGTGGGCAATGATGATGTTGTTGATCGCCCTCCCCACCAATAATATCTCATTTTCTTTGTATGGGGTGTTCTTCAGCGACCCCAGAACCGACTTGGAGTCACTAAAGATTACCAAATCCATCGGCAAATTTTCGCTCAAAGTCAAGCTGTTGCAGCAAAATCTCGACTGCTGTTTTTAAAACCACGGCCTCCGCTTCATCATTTGAACAGCTTTCCCCGCATGAATCACACAACTCAAATGGTCCCATCCGGGTATTTCAAATGGATACCATACCCTGCTAAAGAGGTAGATTTAAATGCTGATCCATCCGTATAGATCAGGGCTGCCGATTTTGGTTAGCTAGAGACTGTGTCGAAGGCACATGTCTTCATGATATTAGGTGTAGTCTCCTTGATGGCTACATTTTCTGTCAGCTGTGATTTGTGACTAGCAGGCAAAGATTTTCCCAAGGGGTTGGTCCAAAAAACATATTGTCCGTTTCTCTCTCCTCTGATAGATGGTGAAAATGACTTCCCTCTTCTGCTACATCCAGTGGGGACAATAATTTTAGTCTTCTCTTTTACTTTCAAGTGTCTATTTGTACCCTATTTGGATGGCCATTTTCTTGTCTCTTGTATCTCTCTACCGCTTTAGTCAGTGCCTCCTTTCTCCTGATATCCAGCGGCTCTATGTTGGCGTCTATCTCGCACGCCGCTTTAGGTGTTGATCTCATTCCCCTACAAATTAGTATGAGAGCTTGATTCTGCACCCGTTCAATAGATGAGATGTTGTCTGTACTCACATTGGTCTGTATGGGAAGGCTGTAGTCCCTCACCGATCGAACATAACCAAGGTATAGTTGCCGAAGAGTTTGTTTATCAGCTCCCCAATTTGTACAAGCAAGTCTTTTGATTAAGTTTAAACGGGTGTATCGTTGTGCCATTTTCTAGGTAGCTTGGATCTGATTTCATTTTTCAGATGCTCGCTTCATCCAGGATCACTTTGAAAGTCAACATATCCGTACGTTACAATGTCCAGCGATGTTCCATGACCTCTTTCCAATTGAGCATTTGTGGGACCTCCTCGGCAGATGTGTCTAAAAATGTCCAGTCACCCCTCATGCCCTTCTACAGTTATCCTCGCTCTTCGGCAGGAGTGGCAGAGAACTTCCCAAGACAGCATCAGATGGTTTATTCGCAGTACAAGAACTCGCTTTACTGCCTGTTTGGCGGCAAATGGCAGGCATGCGTGGTACAAGGATCACTGTAAACTTGTTGTGACAATGGTGTCCGACATGGCCGTGGTTCCAAGTTGGACTACCGTCACGTAACTAAACGAAAACCCTTTGTTCGCGTATCATTAAAGTATATTTATGTAGTTTACTTGTACAACGGAATAAATCAGCTGATTTAAATCATATTGTGTGCGGTAATATTTCAAATTCAATATCTTCTACTTTCTGTGAGCAGTATATTTAAGAGCAGTTCATAGTACCAAATAAGTAACCATTGACAGCACATTTATACATCTTATAAACGATATATGATTCGTTAAAGATTTAAGAAAACTGCAACTTCATTTACACTCCACAGGTTTAAAAAAAAGAAGTAGATCAAAGTAAATGATGCATGTATTTCAGTTGAGTAGGTCACGTGTGATAGTCAACTTTACAAGGAACACACTTGAACAGTTTTACTGAATTCAATATTCAATGCTTACTTGACGTACTTCCTTGTCAGATGCAATGTTCAATTAGTTTATGATGTCGTATTGATTGTACTTGTATACAAATAATTGGAGCACAAGCTGTTACCTATCTCTTATGTCCAGACATCTGGCCGTTATTACAAGCAAAAGGGACACAAGACAATAACCTGCACCAACTGCCAGTTATTGGCCCATCAAATGAATGATTGCTTGAAAAAAAAGATAATTGATTTGTTATCGTTAGTTTGTATCTAACATGACTAGATGCACGTGAAAGACCACTTGAAAATCGAGTTGAAATGCATAATTGCCGTAACATGAGTATAATAGTGTCATGGTTGTGTTATGAAATACTATGAGGGATTTGCTATTATTAAGGGCAGTCCTAGAATCTGTTCAAGGACATAATGGAGACTGATAACCCATTTCACTAAATTCAATAAAAATCATCGTCGTTCAACACGAATATTAATTAAACAAGGAAGCCACCTAATCATAATTTTGAATTCAATAAGTTGCTTCTGGGTTCTTTGAAGTTTACTTCTTTCTTCGGTACTGCTTTTGTTGAGTAAGATGACCAAGAAGATGTGTTCAATAAAGTAAACATGATTATGCTTTGAACGATTCTGGAAGATTATGGTGTACAATGTCACCTACTTGATAATGTAAGAGCATTGTATCGTACGTGTGTAAATGTGGTCAGAACGACGCACGGTGTTAGAAGTGCTAATTTTAGAATCACTGGGCATGTCTGCTGTTTAATATTAACATGGACAAAATCACAGCAGACGCTGCAGAAACATAACCAAATTCAATACATGCATTTTTGTCTGCAGATCATCGGTGTCTGTCGTACAATAATGAAAATAAAGTTCAAATCACATGAACGCGTCCTCGACAGCACGTGTCATGTACAACATGCGAATTAACGAGACGAAGAGATAAACTGTGAGGATTATCAGAACACCTGGGCCAGCCCCTCAACAAAAGTGTCAATGATATTTCTTTTCAACAGGCCAAAGAGTTCAAGTATTTGAGCAGGTTTTTCTCGGCAGACGGTAGGATCGACAGGGAAATCGAGACTATGTGACAGAGAGCATCTGCTGTGACTTATCAGCTGTCACCACTAGTTAAGCACCCGAGCATTAGTTTGGCAACAAAGCAACAGCTGATCAACAGCATATTTATACCGACTCTGTTTTAATAGTGCCAAACATGGCGCCTGTCCATGGCGCGTGATAGAAGAATTTCGAGGTGTGAAGTGAAGTGTTTGAGGAAGGTTATTGGTGTTACTAGGAAAGACATACTGCGAAACGAAGATTCTCGAAGTATGGTCGGCACTACGTCTTGTGCAGAGTACATTCCCGGGCATTACAATACGCTGGTTCGGTGATCTCGTGAGAATGAACTCTCATCAACTTTCACTGAAGGCTTACACCTATGTAGATGCGACCCAGGGTAAGAAGGCGGCCGCTAGGCCGGTGACGGTTTAGTGATTGCGCAGCAAAACGGGCTCAAAATATCGACGCAACACATTTGGTACACGATAGTAAGTTCCCTACGTGACTTACCGGTATAAGTAGAAAGAAAATTAACTATTGTTCTGAAGTAAAACTGCATTTTAACTTTATCGTGTCAGCTACCGTATTATTAAATATATATGATATCTTCTTCTTCTTCTTCGTACGCTGTCAGACGTAAACTTGAATTTGTTCGAAGAAAGCAGCTGTCATCCTGAGGATGTCAACACTGCCATAGAGCTTTTCTAGTGTTGGCACTGGTGATGGCCACATGTGCTTTCTCTGGTCCTCGTATGTCGGGCAATTTTGCAGCAGATGTTCAGCGGTCATTTTCCCTGTACCACAGGTGCATTCGTCAGTGCCACCTATCTTCCGTTTATTGAATAGATGGTACCTCAGTCTGTTGTGGCCTGTGCGGAGTCTGAAGACCACGACCTGTTCGTTTCTGTTCAACTGGTAATAGTTATAATTTTTTTGTGAAGCCAGTATGTTCTGTTTCCCATTTGGCTATGTATAATCCTTTTAGACTCTTCATAGATCACACTAGAATCTGGTTGTGATAATCTTGCACCTTCTTTTGCCAGTCTGTCTGCCTTCTCGTTGCCTTGAATGTTACAGTGGGATGGAACCCACTGTACCATTGCTTTTTTTGGCTGGCATAGTTGACATAGTACTGCTCTTAAATCATTAAGTTCTGTATTTTTTCTGGCTTTTTAGTGATGTAACCACCGCCAGGGCATCTGTAAACGACAGGACTATCTGGCTTTCATTTCTTTCGCCTGTCAGCATTGCTTTTACTGCAGCCTTCAGTGCCTCTGCCTCCGCTCTGAAATTGCTTGAGTATTTTCCAGTTGCCACTGACAGTGTTATTTTTCTACCATTCCTGTTAAGCTCAGGAATACCCCTCCCCCTCCATTCTGTGTTGTGTTTGTTACAGAGCCGTCGGTGTATGCATGGGTCCAGTCCATGCGTGGGTAGTTTTCCGCTATGTACCTCAGGGTTATGTCTCTTCTTTCTTTTTCAATCTGGCTATTCTTGTTTCCAATACCTGGTATATTTTCTACCACCTCTGGAATGATATGCTGCTTCCAGGTGGGTTTGCGTACAGTAGGGATGTGCTTTGGTGTTGTTATCGTGTTCATAGGGTCTTCGCTCATCTTTGCTTTGGCTATTTCTGCAAAGTTTCTCCGCTTTAGTTTCCCTTTTCCAAATCTATTTAGTCTCTGATGAATTGGATGGTCTGTCAGTCTTCTGAGTTTCTCTGCTTGCTGCTGGGCTCGGCAGTGTCTTCTGTCAGTCATGGATTGCAGATTTGTAATCTTTTCAAGTTCTACAATTGGCGTTGACTTCATGCCTCCTGTTACAACTCTCATTGCTTGGTTTTGAAGTTTGCTAATTTTATCAAAGTTCGCCTTTGCTGCTGTTGCCCATGCCGCAATGCCATACTCGAGAACTGGTCTCACTCTTCCAGTGTACAGTTTCTTCACTGTTATTTCGTCTGCTCCCCAGCTTGTGCCAGCAAGTTTCCTCATGATTGTCATTCTTTGTCTGGCTCTCATTCGGTTTCTGTCGATCTGACTTTTCCATGTCATGAGCCGATCAAATGTGACGCCCAAGTAGTTTGGGTTGTAGTTTGGCCGCAGATATTTGCCATTCAGACTTATTTTGGTGTTCTGTGGTTTGTTTGAAATGTAGAATATCGTACATGTTGTTTTTTCCTCATTTATTGTGACTGGCCATGATTTCGCTCACTCTTTCAGCGATGTTAGGGCCTGCTGCATCCGATTGTTTGCTATGGTGAGATTTTCTTCAGAAGTCCACATAGCCAGATCGTCTTCAAACATGGAGCTGTGGACTCTTCTTGGTAAAATATAGATAATATAAAACACGGGTCACATAAATTATTAGAGTGGGGAAAGTTTTAATAATAGCAGTGTTTATTTGTCTCACTTTTATGTATGAGTGTGAAACGTGGGCATCTTAAGAGCAAATGTGTGACAAGAAGTGCGTGTTTTGAACGTTCAAGACGAAAAAATAATGGTTGATGTCTGACTGCGTACGATGAAGAAGAAGAACGTCCAAGACCAGGTCTCTATTGGAATGAAAAAAATCGACTTGGCAGAAGCTATACTGTGGCTCTTGATGAAGTCTCTTGGGAGAAACAACGAATTATGTTCCATCTTCAGTTTGGATCTCCAGAAGGACGGAAACTAGAAACACGCATGCCCGGAACTAGCGCGTGGTTGCTCAATCACGCAGTGGCTGATGGGAGATGGTCGACTTTGTCATATGCAGTACAATGGAAGTTGGTTGACACTTACAAATTAAACTAACAAAATACCAGTACATACAAATAATTGTTTCTGTTATGAAACAATCAATACTCTGTTATCCAAGGTATTTCCTCAAGTAGTATAATGCCTCTGATTATCCTCTTGCATGTGCCGATCCCACTATAATAGGCGATCGTGATTACGGCTGCTAGGTCTGTTCATCCAATCTTTCCAGAATAAATAACAGACCCCTCACACCAGAAACAATAACAGATCCCTCACACCAGAAACAATAACAGATCCCTCACACCAGAAAGAATAAAAGATCCCTCGCACCAGAAACAATAACATATTCCTCACACCAGAAACAATAACAGATCCCTCACACCAGAAAGAATAACAGATCTCTCACACCAGAAACAATAACAGATCTCTCACACCAGAAAGAATAACAGATCCCTCACACCAAAAACAATAACAGACCCCTCACCAGAAACAATAACAGACTCCTCTCACCAGAAACAATAACAGATCCCTCTCACCAGAAACAATAACAGACCCCTCTCACAAGAAACAATAACAGACCCCTCTCACCAGAAACAATAACATATCCCTCACACCAGAAACAATAACAGATCCCTCACACCAGAAACAATAACAGACCCCTCAAACCAGAAACAATAACAGACCCCTCACACCAGAAATAAAAACATATCCCTCTCACCAGAAACAATAACAGACCCCTCTCACCAGAAACAATAACAGACCCCTCACACCAGAAACAATAACAGATCCTCTCACACCAGAAAAATAGATTGGTCTACCTCTTTATGAAATTTAAATTAAGATAATAAACCAAATTGTTATATACATTTGATACAATCAATCGATTTTTAATTTCTTTCAATCGTCAAAATCATGTTTATAAATGTAGATCTCACACAACATTGTAAACTGTGCACACAAGTCACACAAAAAAGGATATAAATATTGACAGAGTCTGCAATAGTTGTACTCTACGATTTGTTGTATCCTACCATTGTGCCCTACCATTTGTTGTACCCTACCATTTGTTGTATCCTACCATCTGTTTTACCCTACCATTAGTTGTACCTAACAATACCCTACCATTTGTTGTATCCTACCATTTGTTGTATCCTACCATTTGTTGTACCCTACCATTTGTTGTATCCTACCATCTGTTTTACCCTACCATTAGTTGTACCTAACAATACCCTACCATTTGTTGTATCCTACCATTTGTTGTATCCTACCATTTGTTGTACCCTACCATTAGTTGTACTTTACCGTTTGTTGTATCTTACCATTAATTATATCCTACATTTGTTGTACCTTATCATTTGTTGTTTCCTACAATTTGCTGTACCCTACTATTTGCTGTACTCTACCATTTGTTGTACCCTACCATTTGTTGTAACACTACTATTTGTTGTACTAAAGCATTTGCAGTGAACTGCCAAATTGTAAGGTATAATGCTAGCAATGTACATTTCGTAGACTTTATCAATCAGTTGTTATCAGCACACAATGTTTTGTAATGCCACTCGACCAGAACATAGTTTTACTTTATTTTATTTTTTAATGAGTGATCTAAGCAGCGAGAGAAGTTATTGTGGAGGTATAGAAAGTGAGAGCTCACCAGACGATAGTTCATGTGTTAACGGTATCTCAGTCTGTAATCCCTCTGACTAGTTGGATGGGGGAAGTTCAAATATTGTAAGAACTATAGCCTTCTGGGGTAGAGTTACCACGCCTTCAGAGTATATTTATATATATGTATAGGAGCGATTGTAAATAATGCGGTTGAGAACACCATGAGAACTCGCCACTTAATTCTTCCAACACTGTGATCGGTGATTGAGAACATCACGAGTACTCACCACTTAATTCTTCCAACACTGTGATCGGTGATTGAGAACATCACGAGTACTCGCCACCTCGACATGTAGTTTATGTAAGGGTTGCTTTCTCCTGCATTTTGAAAGGTTTCCATCCAGGGGTAACGGCCAGTGCTAGGATTGGGAGGCCAACCCAGCACCTTCGGATTGTGAATCGTGTCACTTAACCACGCCGTCCCCATATCCCTGTGACTGGCCCCTAGTATTAATGAGACGATCTTCTACAGCGTGCTCCCACATTCTAGCAAGTTGTACTTACAACAATCTTCCTAGATCACAACTGTACACCACATCGGTTTTGAGTAGCGCACTATTTCCTGGAAACACTCAAGTGTCGGTATAATGAAGCGGCCTTCAAATAGAATGCATGTCTAGTGTAACAGTAGAGCATTCGCTTTTCAAGACAAAGGTATGGGGTTCCCCTTCCGTTATTTATATGTGCACGTTAGTGAACTCAGCTGTAAATACGTAGATGCATGGCTTACTGTTTGGGAAGGACATATATCAGGTGAGGAAACTGGCCAACTAATCTATTAAACAAGACGTGGCCTTGTACAATAGAGTCTCTAATAATTTATAATCGACAACAGTTTCTGGCGTGAAAGTACCTCCGCTTTCAAATAGCCAATTGTGAAAAGGCTTGGATTACAAAAGAACACGAACAGCAGATCTGTACTAGACCAGCTAAACAACAAATTGTCTGCCTTCGCCAAACGTAAGATGCACTGCCCATTGCATATATCCAAACCCTTGCGAACTACTTGAGACAACCTTGTTTTGAGTGCTGCACAAACAGCGGAGCAAGGCATAGTTTTTTGTTGTTGTTTTTTTTTGTTTGTTAATCACAAGTGATGAAGACCACTCTCTTTGTTCAGCCATGTGGACAGTCGTATCTCTTGCTGTGTCCGCTGAAATGGGTGACTTGCTCGGAGATTTGGATTAAAGTGAGGAAGAAACTGCGCCTTTTGTAAACCTCACTCACAGAGCCTAAGCTACCTTTTGCCAGTGGCAAGACATTCATCGAGACGACTGGAGATAGCATAGGATGCAGATTTTGCCTCAGGGTTACCACCGAAGCCTTTCCGTAAACATGTAACCCGCAGGGTAGAAAGGTGGGATGGCATCAAACGCAGTTTGTCGTGCCTTTTCGATAACCACAAGAGGTCGTATTGACAACACTCAGCGTGTGAGTGAGTCTGGCATCTCTCCCCAGCTGTATTCAGTTCATCATAGTAGCATCTAAAATTCTCACACGCCATATTCGTGAAGGTGAACCGGCAGAACTAACCCGTGAGATACGACACAGGTATAACTAGTTTAAGCGTAGCGCCATTCAGCCGGCGTCCAGACCAGGATAAACGGATGGAAGAAATCACAAAAAAAGATCGAAATAACAAGTCCAGGCGGAAAACAACTCCACGTATCCGTGAACACAAGTGTAAGTCGTCGACTAGTGTGAATTCCAGGCAAATCCGTGGTCTGGCGGCATCCATAATGATCCAAAACAGTAGAGAAATGTAGACTCGCAGCCAGTTACGGCGCCATCCTTGCAAGGCATCCTCACACGCTATTAACACATTTTAAAATAAACACTTTGTTTATTAATGTTACGCTAAAGTTTACGGGGGAAGTCGAGCTCTAAGTTTGCTTTATGCAAGATTTGTGAGTATGATTTGAAGCTCACATTTCACAAGACTAATACTTAAGGAAATATGCATTTATTTTTGTACTTTTTTAGTTTTAGCTGCTGATGTATTCGGAAATATTTTGTTTAACTTTATGTATTGTAAAACTATAACTTATCTCACTTTATTTTAAAGCTTAATATTTACTAGACACTACAGCATATTCCTGCTGTCCTGTCTTCCGTGTCTATGGACCGTAGCATCTCTGTCACTTTCAGAGGCGTCTCTGTGATGAGAACGATGTGGTCTGAGGTGGTTTAGTAGTCTTCCATCGATGTTGATGCCGTAGTTGTCGCAGTCGCAGTGCCTAATCGTCGACTCCAGGCAGGCAGAGAATAGGTTCGGCAGGAAAGCAGATTTAACTATAAGCCACGGGAAAAACAGAGCTATGCGCAACCGTTTAGCAGAGCCCAACCCCATACTAGTGACTGGGATGCCATAGAGGACGCTGACGAATATACATATCTGGGAATGCTCCTCAACATGAAAAACAACATAACAGATCGCCAGACGGAAACGGGCGGGCTGGGCAGCCTTCAATTCCATCACGACAGCAACCGACGCCACAAAAGACACCAGAGTACTTTCGGACATCTTCGACTCGGTAGTCCTGCCAGCGCTCTGCTATGGTAGCAAAACCTAATCTCTTACAAAAACAGCAGAGAACCAGTTGAGAAATGCACACGCGTCCCTCGAAAGACGCCTGGTGGGCATAACTCTCAGACAGCAGCGGCAAGAAAAACGACACAATAGCGACATCCGGAGAATGTCACACATCAAGAATGTCAACCATTCAAAACACCGCTGGGCAGGTCATATAGCTAGAAGACAAGACGAAAGATGGAGTACCATAACCACACTGTGGTACCCGCGCTACAAAACGAGACCTCGGGGACGGCCCCCAACTCGCTGTGGAGATTCACTAGACAAGCACAACACACACGACCCAATAACAGACAGACTACTATCACACTGGACGACACGCGCCCGGGACAGAAATGACTGGATCTTGAGTTGGGACCCTTCAATAGTGACCACCCCTCGGCGTAGAACAGGTCGAAATAAGAACAGCATATTCTTCTTCTTCTTCTTCTTCTTCGTACGCAGTCAGACAGTAACCATTATTTTTTCGAAAAAAGCGGCGGTCATCCTGAGGCTGTCGCCACTGCCATAGAGCTTGTCTTGCAGTTCCACTGGTGATGGCCACATGTGCTCTCTCTGATCCTCGTATGTCGGGCAGTTCTGCAGCAGATGTTCAGCGGTCATTTTACCAGTACCGCACGGGCATTCGTCGGTACACCCTATCTTCAATTTGTTGAATAGGTGGTACCTCAGTCTATTGTGGCCAGTGCGAAGTCTGAAGACAACGACCTGCTCTCTTCGGTTCAACTGGTAATAGGCATCGTTTTTAGTGTAACCAGTATGTTCGGTTCCCCATTTGGTCATGTATCTGGCTTTGATAAGCCGTTTTGACTCTTCGTACGTTCTACTGGTATCTGCTTGTGGTAGTCTTGCACCTTCTTTTGCCAGTCTGTCTGCCTCCTCGTTGCTTTGGATGTTGCAGTGTGATGGGACCCACTGTACCACTACCCTTTTTGGTGCGGACTGCTGGCACAGTTTGCAGAGTGCGAACAGCATATTCTATGTTCGGTATCTTTCCTTCATGCTGATTCGTTTTTATGACGCACAGTGAAAGGACGTTATTCTAGAAACTGAGCCGCTTGTGATGTCCAGGTCTTGATTCTCACATTAAACTTAATATTTTGATTGATTGATTGGAATCCTATCAGTCTTGAAAGACTAATGTGCCTTCTAAGCAGGTACCGTGTCGGTAGCAGGTGTCCGGACTCTCTATTTGAAGGTTGAGTTAAATTCAGTTTCTAACTCAGGACAAACCAAAAATGTGTTTTTTAACCGTCGTTTGCAGAGTACACAAAAATGCATCGCAATCTTGGTCGCTATATGACGTCATAATATTTTCATTCAAAGAAGAAAAAAAACTAAGAAAAATAATGTTTTCTTCATGTTGAAAAAAGAAGAATGCGAATGATGATCAGTAAAAGAACAATCTTCGCTGAACAGGAGTACATTTATGATATTACTTCATCTGATTTTTGCCTTTCAGCATCAGTTTAAGAAGAGATCTCTAGAACGAGACCTAATTTTTACCTCTTGCACAGTGGCATTTTTTTTTGTTTTTGTTTTTTGTTGCTTAGATGGTTGCCTCACTAGTTTCTACTGGCGGAGGCGCGCCATTTTCCACCCCAGACCGTAGTCCATTGGGCGATATCAGGACGCATAAGCTAGTACTTGGATGCATGTGTGTGTCTGTATGTACCTATGCTAGGTTTGTGCGCCCTCAGAAGCTAGCCCAACCAAGGTGAAATGGAAGGGCCTCACCATGAGAGCGTTATTTACTAAGCCGCATTAAAAGTAACGTACGTCCTAGAATGCACGTATACATGCACACAATGACATTAAAAACAATCTACACAATCTATTAAGGGATCTTCGCTGGTACTACGGAGTTTGTGCATTGTGCTGAGATTCTAAAAACATATTGAGAATAGAGCACTATGAGTTGACCCACAGTAAATCTAAAGTAGGCCATGGGTTAAACCGTGCCCAATGACGTCGACTCTTCGACTAAACTAAACATAAAAGCCATGAATCATAGAATCTAGTAACCACATGGGCTGCACTGTTTTGCAACAGTAAATCTAAAGTAGGCCATGGGTTAAACCATGCCCAATGACGTCGACTCTTCGACTAAACTAAACATAAAAGCCATGAATCATATAATCTAGTAACCACATGGGCTGCACTGTTTTGCAACAGTAAATCTAAAGTAGGACATGGGTTAAACCGTGTCCAATGACGTCGACTCTTCGACTAAACTAAACATAAAAGCCATGAATCATAGAATCTAGTAACCACATGGGCTGCACTGTTTTGCAACAGTAAATCTAAAGTAGGCCATGGGTTAAACCGTGCCCAATGACGTCGACTCTTCGACTAAACTAAACATAAAAGCCATGAATCATAGAATCTAGTAATCATTTGCATGTGAAGAACAAGGCAAAGAACACGTTTGTCTAGGAATCGTTTCCATCGTCTGCATTTTCTTGCTTCAAAACGTTTGTCTAATAATCGCTCTCCTCACCTTCCTCCTTCTCAGACACGTTGTCTTGTAATCGCTCTCATCACCTTCTTCCTTCTCCGACACGTTGTCTTGTAATCGTTCTCATCGCCTTCTTCTTTCTTCGACACGTTGTCTTGTAATCGCTTCTATCTTTTTCTCTTTTTCCCGACACGATTGTCTAATAATCGCTTTCATCGCCTTCTTCCTTCTCCGTCACGTTTGACCTTTTCTATCATCGCCGTCCTTCAATACGTTTGTATAGAAATCACTTATGTCTTCTTTATCTTCATCTAAATTCCTGGGAGAACGAATATGTCACTTTGTTTTTTCATATATCATATATAAGGTATTGATTCTAGAGTTTTCTTTCAAACCGGAAGGATACTCTAAACTCGACAAGCTTTTGTCCCGTGCGAATGAGTGGGCGTACAATTCCAAAAGCTGTAGAATCTTCTATCCTAAAAGATATATGCCCCCCCCCCTCCCCCCTGAGACGCGCCATCTCCCCGTTATTTGCTATTCATTGACATGCTCGCCACGATTCTATTTTTGCCTCTATTGCACACGGACTTCTCCCAGAATCCATTCTGGCCATACCACTTTAACACACTGTACCTAACTCGACATGAGCAGTAAGCAGTGACTGTACGCGTCTTCGTATAGAATCGCAATTTATGCTTGTTATGTATATGCGTTCGGCAAAAGATTACCAGATATATATGGGCATGCATACAAAATGGATGTCCTCTAAACGTAATTATGTTAAAGATTCTTCACACAAACCGACGTGTGCATTGACGTCCACATCCGTCTCATTACACATGTATGAGGTGACTCTTGGTCTATAGAAGTCACAACGTTTTATTACATCTCCTCCAGAACCTTCTTTGCCTGATTACAGAAACATTAGAAAATAACATTACAGATTTATTCTTTAACAGACAATTCCACTGCTGAAGGTAGCAACACATTGTTTTCAAAAACACATGTCTTGTCCAACTTCTTGTCTTACAGTTGTGCACTTCCTCAATATGTTTCATATACTTATGCATGTGTTTGCTTTTTTCCACATTCTTATACCTTCCCTTTTACATTCCATAAACCTAAGACATCCATCACTATATTTTATATTGCAAGCTTCTCTTGCGGTTTTCCTTAAAACAACGCACTGCATTGTCACTTTCCATAAACGCATACAACTTTGAATAAACCTAAGGGGCTCCTCCGCATTGTCCCTACACATATTATTTTTTGATACAACAGTTTCTGCTACGGATATTTGATCAACATATTTCCTCTCTTCCAGAGTTAAATGCTGTTGTTTTTTAAACACTTCTGTATTCCTTTTTATTCCGAATTCTTTTCAAAACTATTCTCAGATTTTGACGATTCCGTTTTCAATAGTATGTACATAATATGTGTGCGTCAACTCTCAATAAATCAGCTCATGTGATTGTTATTGTCAGTTCATTTTTCATTGTTTTTAATCGTCTTGATACGCATGTGTCCACGTATTTAAAGTTGTAGTTTTCAAAATCATTTATATTTTAATGGATGGCACGGAAAACACAACTCCAATAAAAACTTTCTTGATTAAAATAAATTCAGTACAAAAATTACAGCAAAACTATTCAATTCAAGTGCCGTCACCACAATGAAGATTAGTTGTAATGGGCCTCAAATAGCCTATGTCTCTTGTCTTGAGGGTACAATCTGTCAGACTGACATGTCCATCTTTCGCTGTTGCTCCCCTTATAGCGTCGTTATTTGTTTTGTTTATCTTTCCAAGAAATGTGTGACACATTGCTCTGTATAACCACATTTTGAGAGACAATTTTGTTCTCCAGTTGTTTGTTCATAGTCCATGTTTCTGCACCGTATAATAATGTTGAATATAAACAACACTTAATGAGTCGCATGTTTAATGTGTTGCTTATTTGCCTGGCTGCCAATACATTCCTCATGATATTAAATACGCCTTTGTTCATTCCTATTTGCGTCTTCACTTTACACTCTACCATACCATCACTTGTAATTATATGTGCCAGAAA